>LR880967.1:920076516-920095238 GCA_904067115.1 Aegilops sharonensis
CGGGAAAGAGAGAGGGGCTGCCTAGGGCAGGCCGCGCGCCCCCCCAAGGCCTAGTCCGAATTGGACTAGGGGGAGGGGCCGCACCCCTTCCTCCCTTCCCCTTCCTACTCTCCTACTCCTACTAGGAAAGGAGGAGTCCTACTCCCGGTGGGAGTAGGACTCCCCCCTTGGTGCGCCTCCTCCTAGGCCGGCCACCTCCTCCCTTGCTCCTTTATATACGGGGGCAGGGGGGCACCCCAGAACACACAAGTTGATCTACGGATCGTTCCTTAGCCGTGTGCGGTGCCCCCCTCCACCATATTCCACTTCGGTCATATCGTCGCGGAGCTTAGGCGAAGCCCTGCGCCGGAGAAGTCATATCGTCACGGGACTTAGGCGAAGCCCTGCATCGGTGGAGCATCATCATCGTCACCACGCCGTAGTGCTAACGGAACTCATCCCCGACACTTTGCTGGATCGGAGTCCGGGGATCGTCATCGAGCTGAACGTGTGCAGAACTCGGAGGTGCCGTACGTTCGGTGCTTGGATCGGTCGGATCGTGAAGATGTACGACTACATCAACCGCGTTGTTATAACGCTTCCGCTTTCGGTCTACGAGGGTACGTGGACAGATACTCTCCCCTCTCGTTGCTATGCCATCACCATGGTCTTGCGTGTGCGTAGGAATTTTTTTGAAATTACTACGTTCCCCAACGTAGGGTTCATACTTTCACTAGTGCAAGTTCTCTCAACAATAATAACATAATTGGATCACATAACTATCCCTAAAAATGCAACAAAGAGTCACTCCAAAGTCACTACTAGTGGAGAACAAACGAAGAGATTATGGTAGGGTATGAAACCACCTCAAAGTTATTCTTTCCAATCAATCCGTTGGGCTATTCCTATAAGTGTCACAAACAGCCCTAGAGTTCGTACTAGAATAACACCTTAAGACACAAATCAACCAAAACCCTAATGTCACCTAGATACTCCAATGTCACCTCAAGTATCCGTGGGTATGATTATACAATATGCATCACACAATCTCAGATTCATCTATTCAACCAACACATAGAACCTCAAAGAGTGCCCCAAAGTTTCTACCGGAGAATCAAGACGAAAACGTGTGCCAACCCCTATGCATAGGTTCATGGGCGGAACCCGCAAGTTGATCACCAAAACATACATCAAGTGAATCACGCGATATCCCATTGTCACCACAGATACGCGCGACAAGACATACATCAAATGTTCTCAAATCATTAAAGACTCAATCCGATAAGATTACTTCAAAGGGAAAACTCAATCCATTACAAGAGAGTAGAGGGGGAGAAGCAACATAAGATCCAACTATAATAGCAAAGCTCGCGATACATCAAGATCGTATCACCTCAAGAACACGAGAGAGAGAGAGAGAGAGAGAGAGAGAGAGAGAGAGAGATCAAACACATAGCTACTGGTACATACCCTCAGCCCCGAGGGTGAACTTCTCCCTCCTTGTCATGGAGAGCGCCGGGATGATGAAGATGGCCACCGGTGAGGGTTCCCCCCTCCGGCAGGGTGCCGGAACAGGGCCCCGATTAGTTTTTGGTGGCTACAGAGGCTTGCGGCGGCGGAATGTCACAACCCTAGCTTAGCCCTTGCCTGACTCTGCATAAGTAGCCATGCATCATGTTTAAATTTCTGAAACTTGAATTGAGGTTAGTTGAAACCCTCAAAAATCAGTTCAAAAATTAATCAACATTTAAATCTCATCAAATGGGTCCAAGAAAAAGTTCCTCTTCTTCTCTGAAAATATTGGCAAGAGATAAGATTCAAACCAATACTTTTGGAGTCTCAGAAATATTTATTTTGGGAATTTGAGTTAATCCAATAATTATTTGCATTGGACTTATATTTGATATATGTTAAATATAACTCCAATAATTCTAAAAATTGTGAGTGGCCTTGAATATATTTTACCAGGCCACATTATAATTTTTAGAATTTATAAAAATGATTTGGTATAAAATCAAATCAAAACAAATTGCAAAAATAGAAAACAGAACAGTTAAAAAGAACAGAACTCACCTGGTCCACTTACCTGGTGGCCTAACAGGATCGGCCCAGCTAGGCCCAGCCCACCTCTTCCTCTCTCCTACTGTCTTCAACCTCCTGCCAGTGGGCAGGAGGGCGTATGGCCGCGGCGCGCGTGCACGCGCTCGGCCAGCTCCTGCTTGCCGCTGCCGCTGGAGGCTCCTACAAGCGCCACGCACCCCCCGGGCCCCTCTCTCTCCCCCGTCCTCACCCTCTCCCCTGGATCTCTCTCTCTCTCTCACGCCTGACCATTGCTGTCGCCGCCGTCCACCATTCGCGCGGCCACCGGCCTCCACACGTCTCTCCGACGAGCAAAGAAGCTCCGCCGTCGACCTCTATGCCGTCTTCGTCGAGCCACGCGAGCAGATGCGGCCTGCAGCAGCTTCCCCGACCTTTCTTCCCCGCCCACGGCCACCGGATGCCGCCGTCCGATTCGCCGTCTCCGCCGCCTCCCCGAGGCCACTGAGCTGATCTACGACCTCCCTGTGAGCTCCCGGTCACCTTCCCCCTTACCCCGTGGTCTATCTCTCTCCGTAGACGCCGATTCGAAGACGACCGAAGCTCGCCGCCGCCATGCCTCCTCGCCATGGTGGGCTGAGCGCGAACCACCCACGCCTGTGCACTCAAACGTGCTCATGGTGCCCCCAGGAGGCCAACGCAGCCGCTAGCCGGCCCCCTAGTGCATCGCAGCCTCGTGCCCGCATGTTCCCGAACTCCGGCCGCCGCAAAAGTTGCCGCCGTCATCGATTTAGTCAACCCCGGCGCGAGGTGTTGCCACCACTGGATGCGCGAGTCACCCAGCTCGCCGTAGCCGCAAACCATGAGCGAAACGATGCTCTGTAGCACCGTCCCACGCAACGCCGGCGAGCCACCGCCGCGGGATGTGGTCACCGGCGGCTGAACACCGTTTGCTGACATGGCGCGGGATTGGTTAGCACTAACCACAACCCCGTGTCACTGACAGTGGGCCCCGCATGCTAATTAAACCCGGGCAGTTTTAGTTTAGGTTTAGTTAATTGGTTTAGCCACTGTGTAGCTGACATATGGGTCCCACACGTCAGGTTTGACCATGGCTGAACGTGTTGACCTGCTGATGTCAGCATGACTTAGTGCTGATGTCATAAAGCTTTTCTGGCGTTTTTATTAATCCAGGAAATTCCAGAAATTAGTATAAACTTGTAAAAATCATAGAAATTCAACCGTAACTCCAAATGAAATAAATTATATATGAAACATGATCAGAAAAATCCAATCTATCCATCTGTATCATTTTCATGCATGATAGAACAACTTAGGGCTTCTGTTTAGGCCAAATATTATAGTGGCATTTAAACCTTCACATATGGAGTTTGAATTTGAACCTAGGGTTCAAACCAACTTCATTTAACCTGCTGCTAGTTGCATTAGCTCAAACCACAGCATATTGCCATGTCATGATCATGCATCATATTGTGCATTGCATTGATGGTGTTTCCTTCTGTGTTGCCAGTGTTTGTCCTCTCTCAGTAGACGACGTACCGACGATGAGTTCGATGACACCGATGAAGAACTATATTATCTTCAGAAGTGCCAGGCAAGAAAAACCCCCTTGTTCATTCCGATACAATCCCACTCTCTCGCTCCTGCTCTCTTTTACTGCATTAGGACAACAACGATTCAACTGTTACATGTTGCGGTAGTTGAACCCCGTCCTCTGCATGACCTGTCATTGCCACAGTAAATAGATGAAACCCACTAGCATGAGTAGGAGTTGTTTGAGCCCTGATGTGCCTACTCATTCATGCTTGTTTGTCATGCCTGCTATTGCTTAGAGTTGTGTCAGGTCTGGTTCATCAGGGATGAATTGGAATGTGGTGAACATGTCCTACTGTTGAGAGCTAAGTGTGTGAACACGATTTGGTAAAGGTAGTGGTGAGAGGCCATGTAGGAGTACATGGTGGGTTGTCTCATTGCAGCCGTCCTCAGGAACTGAGTTCTGTGTTTGTGATCCATGAATAGTTACTACCACGCATTGAAATGCTTAAGTGCCCCTCTCGACTTATTAATCAACTTGATCTCTGTCCAGGAGTTGCAACTAGTTTATGGTGTTTGTAGGTAGTGTTAGTAGTCTACCAAGTGGCACCCGATACAGGTGGGCTTGGGACAGACTAGGCACCATGGCACGGTGTACCAAGCGTAGATCCATCCGTCGAGGTGGGCTTGGGAACCCTGCAGACATCGTTTGGGGCCGTGAGCGACACCCCAGCTGGATCTCCTTGCGGATGGAACCTGAATAGGCGATAAACCTGGACGAGAGACTTGTGTGGTTAGTCAGGTCATGGCCGACACCCTCGCTGGGCTTCCGCTTGAAGGTTGCCGAGTACATGTCGTGTAAATGGCGATAAGTGGTGAGAGCGTGTGTGAAGAAGTACACCCCTGTAGGGTTAACATTATCTATTCGAATAGCCGTGTCCGCGGTAAAGGACTTCGGGGTTGCCTGTACAGTTCATAGATAACTTGAAGTGGATACTCTAAAATGCGCAAGATAAGCGTGAGTGCTATGGATGGCATTCTCATAGGTAGACGGGAGCGGATCCATAGTGGTGTATTGATTGGTGAATATGTGGACTCGTGTGCGCCACCTCAAAAGAGTTACTTGCAGTCGTAGTTCAGGTTAGCCACTGAGTCAAAGTTGGCTTGCTGCAGTTAAACCCCATCATCCCCTTTGTTGATAATGATGCATATGTAGTTAGTTCTAATGTAAGTCTTGCTGGGTACATTTGTACTCACGTTTGCCTATTTTATGTTTTTGCAGAGACTTTCGTCTCACTAGTAGTTTCGCGTGGACTTAGATATTTAGCTTGTTACCTCAGCTACGATCTTGTGCCCTCGGCAGGATCTGGTAGATAGTCAGGCTTCTCAACCTTTTTCATTTGTAGTTGTCTGTACTCAGACATGTTAAGCTTCCGCTTGTGTTTTGACTTGTATGCTCTGAATGCTGGGTCGAGAGATCCATGTTTGTAATATCCCGCTTCTCGGAGCCTATTGAATAAATACTTTGAGTCGTAAAGTCTTGTTGTGATGCCATGTTGTATTTGCACATATTGAGCATATTGTGTGTATGATTGAAATGCTTGGTATGTGTGGGAACCGACAACCTAGTTGTTTATCCTTGGTAGCCTCTCTTATGGGGAAATGTAGTCTTGTGCTTCCATGAGCCATAGTAGTCCGCTACAACCCGGTTCACCGGAGTCCTGCTAGCCCAGCACTACTGCTCCGGAACACTTGACTGGCCGGCATGTGATTCACTTCGTTCCTATGTCTGTCCCTTCGGGGAAATGTCACGCGGTGACATCCGCAGTCCTGCCTAGCCTGCTACAGCCCGGGTTCCCGGAGTCCTGTTAGCCCAGTGCGACAGCCCGGATTCGCACGCTACTGACCGACATGCTTGATGTTGATTCATGTATGCCTGTCCCCGTAAGTTAATGCCACTTTGGGTTCACGACTAGTCATGTCGGCCCGGGTTCTCTGTCATATGGATGCTAGCGACACTATCATATACGTGAGCCAAAATACGCAAACGGTCCTGGGCCATGGTAAGGTGACATCCGTGGGAATACCGTGCGTGAGGCCGCAAAGTGATATGAGGTGTTACAGGCTAGATCGGTGTGACTTAGAATCGGGGTCCTGACAGCTTTGGTATCAGAGCCTGACTGCCTGTAGGATTACCAAGCCAAACTGGTCGAAGTTGAGTCTAGAAATTCTTTAGTTATAAAAGGGAATTGATTGTGGGATGGAACGTAAGGCTCTTTTTACTTCTTATACCTTATGCCTTCTGATCTGAGTCACCTTATCTTTCCTACGGGGTTAAGGAACTAGGCTTTCTCTTCTTTCTATCAGGATCACATGTTACTAATCCGTAGACTTATAAGATTGTTGGATTTAAGTCTCAGTTCATTTCCTACTACTTCTGTATGTTGACAGTTGATCTCAAAACCTTGATATTGTGATATTGAGTGGTTATGCCACCCTTTTGCAGGCTGTCTCAAATGTTTTTGAGCATTTACAACCGTTATGCTATCCGAGTCATCCCAGGTTTCTAAACAGGCTGATGCATTTGCAAATCCCTTCCTCCCATTCCTGATGTCCTTTTGGGCCAGATTAAGCACACTAATCGGTGAGTTGAGGTACTCTATTGCCTTGACATATATGTTGGAGTTAGTATTATGACCCTAGGTGTTTTAGGGAGTCACCTAGTAATCTAGCCATGTTTTGTGTTCCCAGTGTGATGATTCTGGCCACCAATCTCGAAAGTATCCCGTGATGCCATTTAGTAGTAGGTATTCTACTCCTGGGTTCTTGACCCAAGATTCACTCTACTTACCTCGTGTTGATAGTGTTGCTCGTACCTTTAGGATATTAGTAACCTTTGCATTAGTCCTCGTGGTCCGTGGTATTTCCTTCTTCCAATACCATGAACTATTTATGGCAGAAGTTCCTCGTTGAACCGAAAGATCACAACCAGAGTGCTCTTGATGAGTTCTCGATTCTATGTTGATACTCTGCCAGCTCTACCTTTCTGCATGGGTTATCCGGAAGAAACCTGTTGAACTTGGTTCGACATGCTAATCCATGCATCCACAACTCAGAAAATCGTATGTTGTTTTGAGTTGCCCCCCTTAGTCGTCTTCTGACCCTCGTCTATCAATTGATAGTCAAGAGTATGCGTGCATTCGTTCATCGATGCCTATTACTCATGTGGTCCGTCAAGCCATTCTATTCTGGAATGACTAGGAGAAACAATCTCCAGTACCTCATCCATATCCAGGATTGGGTCAAAGCAGTTGTGCTCCGTAGATCAAAATGCTAATCTAGCTCTTGTTCTGTTCTACCCTGGAGTATTACCATATTTATATCAAGAATATCATGGGAATTGCACACCATTCTATGAACTCTTGATACAGTGATACTTCTCGCCCTCATTATTCATTTCTCGGCTCCCGTGTTGTTGCAACCGGAATGACGACAAGTGAACCGTGATGTGTGAAATCAATACTTCTAGCAACCCCGTTGCTTGGTAGTTAAAGGACAATAATTTCATTCTTAGTGTGTTGGTTCTTGAATCATCATTCTAAGATAGATTGTGCTACCTAGTCCTTATTTTTGGTGCACTCTTCGATCAATGAGTTAGGATTTTGTCAAACCCTTGCTCTGTTAATCATATCGTCTTGCCCTGAAAAGCAAGACTGTTCTCGAGCTTAGTAACATATCGGTGGTTCGTGATTTTCTGAATATATTCTCGGAGGTATCACCAGGTTGTCACCTGTCGCTATGTTGAGTTCGTGATCAAGTTGGTTCCTTGTAACCACCCCCTTCTCCAAGAATTTGTGTTGGATACCCCTGAGCTAGTTGGTTAAGCTAAACAACAACTTGGAGAGTTGGAAGATGAAAGCTTGTCCGACTTAGTTCATTCTAAGGGATATCTTGTATGTGTGTTGAAGAAAGGTGATATCTTCATTGATTGATCTTCGCGATCAATTGCTGGACCTATCGTCCTAACCAAAACTTTGATTTGAGTGTGGGCTATCATCAAATCAAATCAGAACCAACGATACCCATAATGTTGTCTTACTCGTGGTTGATTCCTTGAGCATACACCATTATATCTTTTGGGTCTGACCAATGCTATCACCTTGTTCACATAGTTGTGGAATTCCACCCACATGGAAGCCTGGATGGATTATTGTTGAGCCCATCGACAACATCCCTATCTTATCCATGACTTTGTTGGACATTAAGCTAGTATTGGAAACTTTGTAAGCAATGCCTTCGTGTTCCTTTCATGAAGCTTATGCTTGGATGAGAGAAGTGACTTCCTCTAATTCATGTGCATTCGGTGCAAGTTGCCGCCGTGAATTTGAGAAAGTTTGTTTTGTTTACCCTGGAATCATTCTAAGTCAGTCATGCATCTGCGAAGTATACATTGGTTTGTGAGATTAGCTACCTCCACTCCATATGTGTTTCCTAGCATGCCAAGCCACTTATTGATTTGCTCAAGGAAAAGGAGTTTGTTGTGTTAATTCTAGATCATGCACAAGACTCCGATATCCTCGATGATGGTTCCCAACCAGAACTCGGTAGTGTTTGTCGTAAGACTTCTATGTGGTCATGCTTGTCTTGGACAACGTGTTCACATCTATGTAGCGGAACCAGCTCATGTTTTGGAGCTTGCCATCGTAGTTCATTTCCCGAGAATCTCGCAACGACATCTCATTGATTTGTGTTGCAAACTTTCACTTTTCTTTCTAGACTTGAAAAGTCTGGAATATTCCGACACCAACCATATCTGAATCTCAGGCACATATGATGGTTGGAACGTTTCCCAATAACTATAATAATGGTCTCTCTGTAACCGGTTAAGTGGATGTCGTGGCCAACATCAAAGCCGGAAGACCTATTATTGTAGTATCTTGATTGAACAAGTTGGCCACCTTCCCATAAGGATTTCGTAGGATTTACTCCAGTGTTACTCCTTATGGATTCTTGTGCTCCCGAAGTCCGACCTATTACTTGATGTTCTAGATACCAAACCATTTCAATGAATGGGTTACGCTAGCACATCAAGGAGAACATTAGAAGCGGAGTGCTAAATTTCTCTCGGTCGATCATCCAGATTTCGTTCCCTTGGCCTCGTCAAGGTAAAATCTGAGAAAGTGTTGTCCTTCTTTGCACCTGCATCCTCCATCGTTATTCATCATGGTAGTACGTTGTGGCCAGGATCCTTGGCATGGATGTTGGTAAAACCTTGATGAATATGGAAATTCTCAAGTTCTTGAGAGCACGCACAAGCGCTAGGTGTTATCATCAGCACTAACTGGGATTGCTCTCAGTTTCCTCGGTTATGCTATAACTTTTCAAACAGTGGACTCACTCTCTACTGTTGAGCTTCTCACCAGTTACTAAAATCATCCCTTGCGTTGTCTTCAACAAGGTAGTCCACATCATCCATTCTAGTCCGAGTATACCATCCCTTAGTACTCCGCCAAACGATTATTGTGATTGCCTTAGGTTGGTATAAAGAGTTTCAATGATCTCAGGATCAAAAGTAATTCTTTTTTCCACTTAAGGGAATGTTTCTGCGAGTCACCTTCTCTAAGGTGCCCCGTTATGGTATCATGGCAACTCAACTCCTTGCTACGTTGACAACCGTTCACCACCTTCTTATTGTGTGGAATTGTTGTCTACCTAGTGAACCCTCGTCATTTGTTCCACTCCATCCCTCTATGTGTGTGCTTAGTGTCTCAGCTCAAGAGATGTTTCTACGTCTCATTCTGTGAGATGATCTTGTGATCATTAAGATGATCCATCATTGTAGAGTTGTCTCTGAACTTGTGTTTGATGAAGATATCGAAAGCAATCTCGAAAGCAGAGTTGTCAAGACCAAGATGATGCAAGGAATCGACGTTCCTATGATGTGCAAGTTGGATCATGAAGATCATGCTAGTTTCGAGTCCCTTGTGTCTTCTTACCTCACGTTTTGAATCTCGGGACGAGATTCTTGTTTAGTGGGGGTGAGTTGTCATAGCCCTAGCTTAGCCCTTGCCTGACTCTGCATAAGTAGCCATGCATCATGTTTAAATTTCTGAAACTTGAATTGAGGTTAGTTGAAACCCTCAAAAATCAGTTCAAAAATTAATCAACATTTAAATCTCATCAAATGAGTCCAAGAAAAAGTTCCTCTTATTTTCTGAAAATATTGGCAAGAGATAAAATTCAAACCAATATTTTTGGAGTCTCAGAAATATTTATTTTGGGCATTTGAGTTAATCCAATAATTATTTGCATTGGACTTATATTTGATATATGTTAGATAAAACTCCAATAATTCTAAAAATTGTGAGTGGCCTTGAATATATTTTACCAGGCCACATTATAATTTTTAGAATTTATAAAAATGATTTGGTATAAAATCAAATCAAAACAAATTGCAAAAATAGAAAACAGAACAATTAAAAAGAACAGAACTCACCTGGTCCACTTACCTGGTGGCCTAACAGGACCGGCCCAGCTAGGCCCAGCCCACCTCTTCCTCTCTCCTACTGTCTTCAACCTCCTGCCAGTGGGCAGGAGGGCGTGTGGCCGCGGCGCGCGCACGTGCTCGGCCAGCTCCTGCTTGCCGCTGCCGCTGGAGGCTCCTACAAGCGCCACGCACCCCCCGGGCCCCTCTCTCTCTCCCGTCCTCACCCTCTCCCCTGGATCTCTCTCTCTCTCTCTCGCGCCCGATCGCTGCTGTCGCCGCCGTCCACCATTCGCGCGGCCACCGGCCTCCACACGTCTCTCCGACGAGCAAAGAAGCTCCGTCGTCGACCTCTATGCCGTCTCCGTCGAGCCACGCGAGCAGATGCGGCCTGCAGCAGCTTCCCCGACCTTTCTTCCCCGCCCACGGCCACCGGATGCCGCCGTCCGATTCGCCGTCACCGCCGCCTCCCCGAGGCCACTGAGCTGATCTACGACCTCCCTGTGAGCTCCCGGTCACGTTCCCCCTTACTCCGTGGTCTATCTCTCTCTGTAGACGCCGATTCAAAGACGACCGAAGCTCGCCGCCGCCATGCCTCCTCGCCGTCGTGGGCTGAGCGCGAACCACCCACGCCTGTGCACTCAAACGTGCTCATGGTGCCCCCAGGAGGCCAACGCAGCCGCTAGCCGGCCCCCTAGTGCATCGCAGCCTCGTGCCCGCATGTTCTCGAACTCCGGCCGCCGCAAAAGTTGCCTCCGCCGTCGATTTAGTCAACCCCAGCGTGAGGTGTTGCCACCGCTGGATGCGCGAGTCTCCCAGCTCGCCGTAGCCGCAAACCACGAGCGAAACGATGCTCTGTAGCACCGTCCCAAGCAACGCCGGCGAGCCACCGCCGCGGGATGTGGTCACCGGCGGCTGAACACCGTTCGCTGACGTGGCGCGGGTTAGGTTAGCACTAACCACAACCCCGTGTCACTGACAGTGGGCCCCGCATGCTAATTAAACCCGGGCAGTTTTAGTTTAGGTTTAGTTAATTGGTTTAGCCACTGTGCAGCTGACATATGGGTCCCACGCGTCAGGTTTGACCGTGGCTGAACGTGTTGACCTGCTGATGTCAGCGTGACGTAGTGCTGACGCCATAAAGCTTTTATGGCGTTTTTATTAATCCAGGAAATTCTAAAAATTAGTATAAACTTGTAAAAATCATAGAAATTCAACCGTAACTCCAAATGAAATAAATTATATATGAAACATGATCAGAAAAATCCAATCTATCCATCTGTATCATTTTCATGCATGATAGAACAACTTAGGTTCTGTTTAGGCCAAATATTATAATGGCATTTAAACCTTCACATATGGAGTTTGAATTTGAACCTAGGGTTCAAACCAACTTCATTTAACCTGCTGCTAGTTGCATTAGCTCAAACCACATCATATTGCCATATCATGATCATGCATCATATTGTGCATTGCATTGATGGTGTTTCCTTCTGTGTTGCCGGTGTTTGTCCTCTCTCAGTAGACGACGTACCGACGATGAGTTCGATGACACCGATGAAGAACTATATTATCTTCAGAAGTGCCAGGCAAGCAAAACCCCCTTGTTCATTCCGATACAATCCTACTCTCTCGCTCCTGCTCTCTTTTACTGCATTATGAAAACAACGATTCAACTGTTACATGCTGCGGTAGTTGAACCCCTTCCTCTGCATGACCTGTCATTGCCACAGTAAATAGATGAAACCCACTAGCATGAGTAGGAGTTGTTTGAGCCCTGATGTGCCTACTCATTCATGCTTGTTTGTCATGCCTGCTATTGCTTAGAGTTGTGTCAGGTCTGATTCATTAGGGATGAATTGGAATGTGGTGAACATGTCCTACTTTTGAGAGCTAAGTGTGTGAACACGATTTGGTAAAGATAGCGGTGAGAGGCCATGTAGGAGTACATGATGGGTTGTCTCATTGCAGCCGTCCTCAGGAACTGAGTTCTGTGTTTGTGATCCATGAACAGTTACTACCACGCATTGGAATGCTTAAGTGCCCCTCTCGACTTATTAATCAACTTGATCTCTGTCCAGGAGTTGCAACTAGTTTCTGGTGTTTGTAGGTAGTGTTAGTAGTCTACCAAGTGGCACCCGGTACAGGTGGGCTTGGGACAGACTAGGCACCGTGGCACGGTGTACCAAGCGTAGATCCATCCGTCGAGGTGGGCTTGGGAACCCTGCACACATCGTTTGGGGCCGTGAGCGACACCCCGGCTGGATCTCCTTGCGGATGGAACCCGAATAGGCGATAAACCTGGACGAGAGACTTGTGTGGTTAGTCAGGTCGTGGCCGACACCCTCGCTGGGCTTTCGCTTGAAGGTTGCCGAGTACATGTCGTGTAAACGGCGATAAGTGGTGAGAGCGTGTGTGAAGAAGTACACCCCTGCAGGGTTAATATTATCTATTTGAATAGCCGTGTCCGCGGTAAAGGACTTCTGGGTTGCCTGTACAGTTCATAGATAACTTGAAGTGGATACTCTAAAATGCACAAGATAAACGTGAGTGCTATGGATGGCGTTCTCGTTGGTAGACGGGAGCGGATCCATAGTGGTGTATTGATTGGTGAATATGTGGACTCGTGTGCGCCACCTCAAAAGAGTTACTTGCAGTCGTAGTTCAGGTTAGCCACTGAGTCAAAGCTGGCTTGCTGCAGTTAAACCCCACCATCCCCTTTATTGATAATGATGCATATGTATTAGTTCTGATGTAAGTCTTGCTGGGTACATTTGTACTCATGTTTGCCTATTTTATGTTTTTGCAGAGACTTTCGTCTCACTAGTAGTTTCGCGTGGACTTAGATGTTTAGCTTGTTACCTCAGCTACGATCTTGTGCCCTCGGCAGGATCTGGTAGATAGTCAGGCTTCTCAGCCTTTTTCATTTGTAGTTGTCTGTACTCAGACATGTTAAGCTTCCGCTTGTGTTTTGACTTGTATGCTCTGAATGCTGGGTCGAGAGACCCATGTTTGTAATACCCCGCTCCTCGGAGCCTATTGAATAAATACTTTGAGTCGTAGAGTCTTGTTGTGATGTGTCACGACCAGTTTTTCAATAAAATACTTATTGAGAAATCGATCTTTTTGATTCCAGTATAGGAAGAATTATCCTTACTGGTAGACAAATACTTGATACAGAAGTCCAGTAGCATAAAATATAATACAGGGTTGAGCTGAGGTTGCTCAACAATTTATTACAAACACGCCAATATTTTACATATGGGCGGCTATGACACAGGGGTGTGGTGGCATACTACTGACTCGAGATAAAAGTGGTGGTGGATATGTCACAGTGGAGTAATCGACATGACTCCTAATCTGGCAGCGCATTGAGCGTCGAGGTGAGGCTCGATGCATCTATTCGGGTAGAGGAAGCGGATATAATACAAGTGACCAAATCCATGATCGCACGGGACTGATTGGGACTCCTCTAGGCGTCGGACTCGCTATCGAACTCTTCATCCATGAGATCGCCTTCGTCAACATTTGGCCAAATCAACAAGCCAGGTGAGTACTTTGAAAGTACTCGCAAGACAGTTCGAACATAAGATATAACAAATGCAAGCATGAATGCGCCATGAGCAAATAGCAATGCACACTCAAATAATATATTTTGACATGATAAGTAAAAAGGAAGTCAGGCGGTAGTCCTCCCGAAATCCCAACAAAATAACTGAGAACCGATCGGATGTCTGGAGCGACGCCTCGAAGGGTAAACAAATAAATTATCTTGCCGCAGTCGGGCGTCTAAGCGACACCACATAAAGGGCTTTTATTGAAAGTAAATAACAAGAGTGCCACAGTCAGACGTTTGAGCGACATCACATAAAGGGCTTATATTGAAAAGTAAATAACAAGAGTGCCACAGTCGGACGTCTGAGCGACATCACATAAAGGGATTATATTAAAAGTATATAACAAGCGTGCCACAGTCGGACGTCTGAGCGACATCGCAGAAAGGGCTTATATTGAAAGTAAATAACAAGGGTGCCACAGTCGGACATCTGAGCGACATCGCAGAAAGGGCTTATATTGAAAGTAAATAACAAGCGTGCCACAGTCGGACGTCTGAGCGACATCGCAGAAAGGGCTTATGTTTCATTATTCATACCCGATAAATTCACGAAGATATAACCCTCACAGGAAATATTCAATACATCTTATATTTACTAATTGGAAGCACCATTCGAGCTTCCACGTTAATCCTCATAAACTAATTATAATAACCATTAGATCTTAATCCTGCATCTAGAATTGAACAAGACACGAAAACTCTTTTTCCTCATGTTTAGAAGTCCATGCGTTACAAGTGAGATCCAATCCAGCCAAGAATGTCCATGTGTATTACGTTAGCTTGGAAGGAAACATGTGGTGTAAAGAAAAGAAACGTGCAAGGAAAAATCAGCTACCAACTTGAAGTTTTTTTTTCTGGAAACGTGTTGCTGGATTGACACACGTAACACAGCTAGACGTCATTCCACTAAAATGTATGCGTACAACATGGATGGAGGGTGTTATCTTTCCTAAAAATTTAGCGTCCGTTACTTCAGTGTATTGTGCAAAAATCTAGGTATATGAACTAATTTTTCTTATTAATAAATCAACAGGCAAACAACCAGAATAGATATATGCATGGACTATCTTATATTTACTAATTGAAGGCACCTTTCATGACCTCTCATTAATTCACATCATCAGAATTAATTAAACCGTCAGATTGTAAAATTTACGGTCAGGATAAAAGAAAAATTTACGTAACACAGATGATGCCGTCCTATTGGAAAACGCATTTGACACGTCAAGACCAACAGGAGTAAAAAATACTAGGGGAAGCCTCATGTACGAAATAGCCTCATGTACACGTCCAAGTCCAACGTTGAAAGAAAAGGAAAGCCTCACGTAAGCCTCACGTAAAAAAAAAAAGAAAAGCCTCACGTCAAAAAACAAGAGTCCTATAGAAAAACTCATCTGACACATGCAAGTCCAACGGTTGTGAAAAAACTAACAAGAAAACCTCACGTACAAAATAAAAGAAATGCCTCACATAAAAATCAAGGAAAGGCTTCCCCATTATCACATACCGTTAAAAATACCATGACCTGTCATTAATCCACCTCATCAAATTTAATTAATACCCCTATAAAATAGCAAAATTATTTTTTAATCTGTTAGATTGTAACATTTAAGATCAGAATAGAAGGAAAGTTTGTGTAGGGCAGATTATCACATCCAGTAGAAAAATGCATCTAACAATATATAAAAAAACTGATCTGAAACGTCCAAGTCCAAGGATAGAAACAAAAAAAATTGTCTCACGTAAAAGTGAAAAAACAAGGAAATCCCCCTATATAAAAGAGGAAAGTCTTCGCCTATTACCATAAATGAAGAAAGAAAGCCCCCATAAAAAATCTTACATTAAAAGGTAAAATAAAATCCACGAATCAGACTGATTGCCCGTGAAATAAAAATAAGCCTCCATCAATCAAATATTCTTCCGATTAAAATCTGTATGGACTTCTCTATATGGTCGCTACCTCCTTCTGTCCTTCAAACCTGCTCTCCTACTATGGCCAGCGCGCGGTGTGTTGAACTGGTCAAGATTGCCCGCTAGATGACACAGGCTATGCACGACAAGGAAAGACTTGCATCGACTCAACACTGAAGACAAATTGATATAATCTAGGTGATGAAGAACCTAGAAAGTCATACTATAAGTAAGTTAGATATTATTTTTATTACTTTATTATCAGGAATAGTTATTTTTTGAGGAATCCGACCGTCAAATTATGTTTTTGATTTCCTGGGCTAGACAAGTTGGGCCACTTAATTTATGAATTAATTTTCGTTGATGGAATTTCGTCTGTGCCGATAAAGCACATGGGCAGAGGGTCAGTGTCCCCGGTAATGAGAAATTCATCACATCATGCTTCCGTTATGTACTTTGAAGTACTACTATTTTCTGGGTGTCCTACATAAATGCAAATGTAAGATAAAACATTACAAATATTAATTTTGTCCATTATATTGGAAAACAAAGGATATCTATGTAATTGAAGAAAATTCAGATCTATTTCGCACCTCCATAAGTCTTCTTTCAAATTTAAATCCAGTTAGAATTTGTACTGCTTTGCTTACTACTCCTAATAAACGATCTGAACAATGGAGCGTGCAGTTATCCATGCCAATCATCCTTGATAATTAATTATCAGGATCAGATCTAGATGAGCAACATAAATAACATCGGATGGAGCGGCTTGCCGAGCTACTCCTGTACTCTGTCGGGCATTGGCTGCATCCAATGTCAACAGGTAGTGGTGTCGTGCAAGTTTAGTCAGCATGCTAAATCAACTCGGCGTTGATTACTATTACTATTATATTATGCACGCCCATAATATTATTTCCTGTACAGTTATACTACTTTGCCTAATATGCATGCTTCCCAATGATGAATTACATGTGGACTCACATGATTCTTCGCTGGTGCAGATTTGTAAGGTATATTATTTGTGTATATAGTACGCTTATGCATGCATTTATTTCGGCCTTATAGGTAAAATACATAGCTATTAAAATGTCTTTTAATACCCATAAATTTCTACAAGAACAAAACAATCTGGATGTTTTAGCACCACAAAGATATGATATAGACAAAGAAATATGTTTGTGATATACATATGCGTTTAGGGATAAAAAGTACTAAAACTTTCAGGCACATTAATCACAAAAGAAACACTTTAAGATTATTTTTTTGGTATAAAGAAGAACTTGGAATCTGAATAATATATCACACAATTCCCAGCCAATCATAAATGACCTTCTTTAAGAATTTGTTTGTTAGATAAGAACATAAAATATGGTGGAACTGATTCTCTACTCTCCTATGTTCTCGAGGGAGGACTTCTGTTTAAATCGTCATATAAAATCTAATCCACAAAAGGTTTTAAGATCAAATTCTAGCCTGCTGCAGTGGCAAAAAGGAAGATGTATGCTTTTTTAGGTAGGGGAAATAAGGGACGATGTATGCTACAATAGCCAATAGGGCACCTAACCTTATAATCATGAACAAATGATCAATGCAAAAATGTTTACATTTGTAATTGATTTTTACAATCCCCTTTCCGGTTTATGGGCTCATCCTACAAATCACATTAACCAAGGAGGGCGTACTTAAGTGCTAGACAACATATTAATAATACATGCATGAGCCTCTCACTCTTTTATGCATTGGTTGATTCTACAGTGTGAATCAGAATTTAATGTAGGCATAGCAATATTTGCATATTCCACAACAACGAGCTTTATATAGGATTTTTTTTGTAAATCTTTTAGATATGCCCTCTAAAAGAAAAAAAAGGGGTAGTATAAAAATTATAAGTGCTAGCCCGTGCAGATGCACGGGTTGATGACTAGTAACAATAAACGGGTTAGTCCATCCACAGGAATAATCATTTAGCCGGACTTAACACTCATATGGTTCACCCGAGTTTTGTCACTGAGACTGACACTGACAAGGATAAGTTGAACACAGTACTCGGACATGGATAAGATTATTCGAATGATTTTGTCTCTGCAGAGTTTGTACTAATTATCCACAGCCAACGGATTTCCGTAGTCACGAAGGACTAGTTCCGTTTATGATATTTCGGTAGAAACACATCTAACCAGTACACACCCATCCCACCTCACGATGCCAGGAATCACCCTAGACAACGTTCAAGAAAAACTTTGAGACGGGGAGATCACAACCTCGAATAGCATGGGATCAAATTTATATTCGCGCGCTCTAAGGGGTGCCCCCCTCTCGGTCCAACCAGAAACACCCATGCCCCCTGACCGTATGACTGGCTTTAATCCAGGGCCATGGAACCCTCATCACGGCCTCTCTATTTGGTGTGTACCAGGAAAGAGGTTTGCAACTTACTAAGCCATATCCCTTGCGGAAAACATGTGGTAGTACAAGAAGGGAAAACGGATGGAAGCGTGACTTGATTCATGTTGACACTGGAGTCAAAAGGTCTGGCATAAGACTGGCATGCTCCAACACTGCCATCTTACCCCCTTTCATGCCATCACATGGTCATGCAAACTCATATCCAACAACATATGGATTTTCGAAGCTCACTTGCCTCAACTTTGCATGTAATATTGAAGGAAATATGCCCTAGAGGCAATAATAAAGTTATTATTTATTTCCTTATATCATGATAAATGTTTATTATTCATGCTAGAATTGTATTAACCGGAAACATAATACATGTGTGAATACATAGACAAACAGAGTGTCACTAGTATGCCTCTACTTGACTAGCTCGTTAATCGAAGATGGTTATGTTTCCTAACCATAGACATGAGTTGTCATTTGATTAACGGGATCACATCATTAGGAGAATGATGTGATTGACTTGACCCATTTCGTTAGCTTAGCACTTGATCGTTTAGTATGTTGCTATTGCTTTCTTCATGACTTATACAAAGTTCCTACAACTATGAGATTATGCAACTCCCGTTTACCGGAGGAACACTTTGTGTGCTACCAAACGTCACAACGTAACTGGGTGATTATAAAGGTACTCTACAGGTGTCTCCAAAAGTATATGTTGAGTTGGCATAATTCGAGATTAGGTTT
>LR880967.1:920130962-920144863 GCA_904067115.1 Aegilops sharonensis
GAGGAGACGCCGCCGAGGAGGGAGACGAAGGGGCGGCGGGGTCCGGGGCCGGCGACGTCGGGCGGCGCGCGGGGCGGCGCGGAGGCCCGCGGACGGAGGCGGCAGCCGGCGTGACGAGGCGGAGGCTGGCGGCGGGGAGGCGCATGGCCGAGGCGGCGGAGGCGCGCCGGAGGGAGAAGGGGCCGAGGCGGCGGGGACATCCGGGCGGCGCCCGCGGCGGCAGGCGGCCGGGGCGGCGGGCGCGCCGGCGAGGAGCTTCGGGGCGGCGGCCGGAGATGGGCGCGGGCGGCGCCGGCCAGGAGGCGGCGCGGTGGCGGGGCTCTGGCCGGCGAGGCGGGGCTCGGGCGAACGGGCCGGGCGGTGGCGGCGCTCGGGCCCGCGCGGGCCCGCGATGGGCTCCGCGGGCCGGCGGCGGAGGGTGGCGGCGGCGGTTGCCACGTGGCAGCGGCTGAGTGGGCGGGGCGCGGCGAATGCTGACGTGGCGGCGCCCTATTGGCCGGAGTGAGGTGGCGGCGACGGCTGGACATTGTCCGGCGCGGGGACGAAGTGTCCGGTGGCGCGATGAGGAGGGAGACTAGGGTTGGACTGCGCGAAAATCCGGAGGGGATCACATATTTATAGGTAGAGGGAGCTAGGAGAGTCCAAATGAGGTGCGGTTTTCGGCCACGCGATCGTGATCGAACGACCGAGAGCATGGAGGGGAGTTAGGTGGGTTTTGGGCCACTTAGAATGGGGTGTTGGGATGCACACAAAAGAGGCTTTTACGGTTACCCGGTTAACCGTTGGAGTACCAAACGACCTCCAAATGGCACGAAACTTGACACGCGGTCTACCGGTGCTATACCAAGGCCGCTTGACAAACCTCGGTCCATTCTGAGACCGTTTAACACCCGTACACTAAAAGAGCTAAAAGGGGGCGCCGGGAGACATAGGAGTGCCGGATTGGAAAACGGACAACGGGGAAAATGCTCGGATGCATGAGACGAACACGTATGCAAATGAAATGCACATGATGACATGATATGAAATGCAGATGATGACATGGAAAAGTGCAACACGCAAGCAAATGACATGGAAAAGACGACGAATAACTGACGGACACCTGGCGCATCGAATCCGGGGCGTTAGACTGGTCCCTTGTGGTTTGGAGGGGGGAGCGGTGGATGGACAAAGAGCGGATCGAAGCGATGCACACGAGCAGATTTACCCAGCTTCGGAGCTCTCCGGAGAGATAATACTCCTACTGCTGCTTTGTGGATTATATTGTGTTCTTGCTAGGGAGCAATGGGAACTACAAAACCTAGCCTGGGTGAGTGTGGTCTCGTATGAGTCGAATGAACTAAGCCGGAGCCGAACCCTTTCTATGTTGCACTTGGGCCTCCTTTTATAGGCACAAGGGGTCACCACAGGTGGCAAGTAGAAAAGGGTAAAATAGTAAAAACATAGGTTGGTACACCGCTTTGTACAGTGTACAGTGATCTATACCTAACTCTAACGGCAAGGGACAAGAGTCATAAATGCCCGTCTCAGTCGACTGAACAGTGTAACAGGGACCATTAAGTGCACCTCCGTTTGCCACGATGGTAGCTTGTCAGCGCCGCTTATCGCCGCTCCCCTCTGGCTGCACAGCCCATCGACACGCGTGCTTGGGAAAGCCCTACGGTGACACGTTTGCGGATGAGCTGGAGCGGAGATGAAGAGAGGTTACCTGCCACGGCAAGCGCCTTGCCGCAGCAAGGTCCTTGTCGCGCTCGGGAGCTTATCGCCCGCCAAGCCTTCCCGGCAAGCTCCTCTTGCCGGGGTCTTGTTTCCTTCGTGCCTTGAGCGGCCTTCCCGACAAGCTCCTCTTGCCGGGGCCTTGATTATTTTGTCCTTGAATGGCTCCAAAAGGAGCCGCTGAGGACCTTGGCGGTCACCAGGCCAGCCTTGCCGCGGGGTGCTGCGACTGTCCGTGCACGAGTCCAGGGTACTAGGGTACCCCTACTCTAGTACACCGACATGAGCCCCCGGGCCTGGGCCACACACGGCGCCAAGCTCTGTTGGGCCAGGCCCAAAACAGTGCACGGGCACGCGCGGCCTGGATCACGCAGTTATTTGCTTCGGACCCACCACGTCCCCCACGAACGGCACGTTCCGGACGTGGCCTCGTGGGGGAGATCGTGAGAGCTTTCTTTAATGGGAAAATCGGAACACCCGTCACCTCTCCCCCTTAAAAGCAGGGGGAACAGGGGCAGGACGCCCACTTGCCCATTGCTGTCACATCAGAAACCACCGCCGCTCCCCCCCTTCTTCTTGAGCCCAAAGAGAGTGACGCTCCGCCCCTTCCCCATTGCCACCGGCACCATCAACGCCGTCGACCTCCTCCACCGCCTCCGCCATGGCTCCGAAAGCCGACAAGGGCAAAGGGGTGAAATCAGCTGAGGCGCAGCGGCTCGCGGCGCTGCGGAAGGAGCGGGCTCTCTCGATCCCCTGCTTGACAGGAAGGAGCTGCGGGAGTTGTATTACCTTTTCTGGTCGACGGAAACACGGGCGCACCCGCGCACAAGGGTCATCTCCGCCGCCACATCTGAGAAAGTTTCCATCGGGTACCCTTTCTTTGCACTTTTCTTCCACTGCGGGCTCTGCCCGCCCTTTTCTAAATTCTTTTGCGATGTCATGAACACCTATGGTCTCCGCCTCCTTGACTTCACCCCCAACGCCGTCCTCACCATGGCCGTTTTCGCACACCTTTGCGAGAACTTTGTCGGGGTTCACCCAAATGTCGCACTCTTCCGCCATTACTTCACACCCCGCGTAGAGAGAGGAGAGCCGCTTGCCGGAGGAATTGCATGGACCTCTAGGATCGGCAAGAAGGAAGCGTATCTTGATGGAGAGTTGCGCAGCAAGTGGGAGGAGTGGAGAGCTGGCTGGTGTTGGATCTTAGAGGAGGAGCCACAGCCTTTTACTGCCCTACGCAAAACCCCCATAGTGCGCGGCAATGATTGGAGCAACTTGGCGCCGGAGGACGCCAATTTGAAGATTGCCGTGACTAGGATCTTGCGTCTCAGACATGCCGGGCTGACCGTAGGAGCAGTTGGCGCGGACTTCCTTCGCCGCCGCATTGCGCCCTTGCAGGAGAGGGGGAGGCCTGCTTGGGAGTTCCAGAATGCGGCGGACATCATGAGGCTGCGTCCGGGTCTGAATTGGAACTTTACCGTCTTGGAGCTGGATGGCATGCTGTGGGAGCTGTTCAAGGCTGATGCAGATCACCCCGAGTGTTTTATGTTGCCGAGGGGAGTCGTGCCCTTGTGCAACAACTCGTCGCTTGACCGCATCCGCGCGATGATGCCGTTGTGCGATTCCCATGGAATCGTTCCAACTTGGCAGGAGCCCGCCGACGAGGTCGTGCAGCAGTTCTTCGACGACTTAGAAGAAGTGCCGATCCGTGCCGACGAGCAGAGGCGGCTCACCCGCGACACCACCGAGCAGGAGATGGCGCGTATTGCCACAAGATTGGAGGAGGCGGCAGAAGCTGCTGCCGCTGGCGTGTTTGGGTTCACTGTCGAGGAGGCAGAGACAGCCGAGGCGGCAAGCCTTGCCGACCGGGAAGAGTTCGTCGATGAGGAGGAGCAGGCCGAGCCCGACAATGAGCCGAGCGAGCCTGCGGGGGGCGCCTCCCCTCCGCCGTCAAGCAGTTTGCCGCAGGAGGAGCCCGCTGCCCCGCCAAGGAGACGCCTCCGCAAAACCGGAGAGGTGGCGGGGCGGCACGCAGGCCAACAGCCGTCTCGCCGCCCGACGCGCTCCACCGCGGCAAGCACTGTTGCCGCGGGAGCGCCTCATGCCGCCATGGCGACGGGAGCGGGGTCTTCTGGAGTCGCGGCCCGTGCACCCGCCAAGCGTCCGAGGGAATCTTCTCCTCCAATTCGTCGCGCCGGAGCGGAATTTGATCTCTCCGCCCTCAGCTCCGAGGAAGAAGAGGAAGAGTAAGATCTTGTCGCTGCTACTTGTAATCCTTCAATTTATTGCTTTATTTTATATCTGACTGGCTTCACTCTGAACTTTCTCCTTCTTCAGGACGCTAGCTCAGAGGGCGTCGAAGAGGGCCAAGACCCCGGTGGTTGTTGTCTCAGATGATTCCCCTGTGGCGACAGGGGGCACGTCTGGGACTCCCTTGCCGGATCCGGCAACCCTTCAACAGAGCAGCCCCCAGCACAGCCCCCAGCGTAAGTGTTTGGTTTATTTCTCATGGTTAGGTGTGCTTGGGTGCTCCTCCGTTACTGATATCTGGTTTGTTGAATTAAGTAGGAGCAGAGCAACCTCATCAGGAGGTCCCGGAGGTCGCTCCCGAGGTTCAGCCTCATCAGGAGGCCTCGGAGGTCACCCCCGAAGTTCCGCTTGCTTCAACTACGCCACCAAGGGAGAAGTCTCCGCCAAGGGAGCGCTCTCCGGCAAGGGAGGCCTCTCCGACAAGGGGATCTTCTCCGGCAAGGGGCAGCGCCGACAACCCTCCGGTGGTGGAGACCGCGGCAACAGACCCTACTGCAGGTAATCTTCTTGCTTGAGAATTTCCCTTGGGTTCTTTTCTTCTGTTCTTCTTTTTCGAACATTTTCTTGACTTGTTCTTTCTTTTTCTGACCGTCAGATCCATCCGCCGGAGAGCCGATGGAGACTGAGGCTGCCGGCGAGGAGGACGGTCGCAGCAATAATGATGACGCCGCCAACATGGAAGAGGAGGCCGACGTCGATGGGTCCACTGGCGAGGAGGCCGCCAAGGCTGCTGGCGCAGAGGCCGGGGAGGGGTCCGGCGATCGTACTGATGGCCCTGGGACCGCAGGAGCGCCAGGCGCTGCATCGACCGCTGATCCCCCCGCCACCGATGCCGCGCCAGACTCCGAAGAGCCCCAGCCCGGCGCCTATCTGAAGGCCGGCGAAGGTGTCTTCATCGAGCTTCCGTGGACGTCAAGCTCCAGGGCACCGGTCGAAGGGGAGACCTTCGACGTGGAGCTGCTCGCCTCTGCTGGGCTGTCGCTGGTTGACACGCCAGGCAGCAGCAGTGGCGAGTCTGAGGAGGAGCGGTTGCTGAAGAGGTTGCTGTCGCTCTACCGCGCCCGACAAGCCAAACTGGAGTCGCGGGAAGCTCTCGTCGTGAGGGCGGGAGCAGACATGGAGAAATGCGCAGAGGAGCTCCGGCGCGCCAACAAGGAAACTCTCCGGGATATAGCAGAGGCGCGGGAGCAGCTTGCTGAGGAGCGCACGGCCTTCATCTTGGAGAAGGCCGAGGTCGAGGAGCAGCAGAGGCTTGCCGGTGAGAAGCTCTCTGCGCAAGAAGGTGAACTGGCGCAGCGGAAGATCAACCTCCACAGCTATGAGGAAGATCTTGCCGCGCGCGAGGAATCAATTGGAGGAGCACTCATGGAGGCCAAGGACGCTGCCGCGGCCGCCGAGGCCGCCAAGAAGGAATTAGAGACGAGGGTGACCCAGCTGGAGGCCACCCTTCAGAAGAGAGGCGAAGAGGTCACCGCGCTAAAGCATGAGCGCGAGAAGGACGCCTACACTCTCGGTGAGTTGCAGGGCCGTCTCGCTGAGAAGATCAAGGAGATAGACACCGCCAAGGACTCCAAGGCGGATCTGGAGCTGAAACTGACCACCTTGACGGAGACGTTGGAAGGCGCCAAGGAGCGGGAAGCGGGCCTGCTGGAGAAGATCAAGGCCAACGAGGAACTGCTGTCGAATGCTGTGACCGCTCAGAATAATCTCAGAGATAGCATAATGCACTGGACAGAAGGTCTTGTGGACACCGCCGCCGCCATCCATAACGAGCTGATGGAGCTGGGGATGGTGGATCTTGGGTACTCCACCGATGAGAACCTCCAACTCAGCGTCAAGCTCAGCCTGTTCTTCAAGGGCGTGCTGACGGGTCTCCAGCGGCTCCGGGAGGAGATCCCAAAGCAACTGGCGGAGGAGTCGCGCCAAGTTTGCGCCGGGGCTCTCCAGAAGGTGCTGATGAAAGTGGCCTTCCGCAACCCAGGCGTCGATTTCACCAAAGTCCTCAAGTCCCTGCCTCCATCTGCTGACGTTGAAGCACTCAAGGCCCTTGTCGCACCCATTGTGGACAGGGTGAGCGGAGTCAAGAGGCTCGATGGTGACCGCGTGGACTAGGCCGCCAAGCTTATCTTTCTCTTGTCGCTGTAGATCATGTTTAGGCGAAAAATCTATTAGGTCTGCGACAAGTTATTATGGAATATACACTATCTTAGGCAATCGAATGCAATGTTATTTACTTTACTTGATTCCTTCCCCTGTATGTTCGTGCCCTATGCTTTTAGGGGAACTTGTCGGTGCGAACACCTTTGCCGCGAGCGCTGAGTGCGGAACTTCAGCAGCCTGCTGGCGATGCCGCCTCCGACAAGCAACCTTGTCGCAACTAGTTGCAGCACACTTAAGTTGTTGAGCAGACTCGAAACAAAGTAAGGGCGCAAGCTAGCCGCGAGTCGGTTCCTCCGCGCACAGGTTTTTCGTACAAAGTACTATCGTTCGAGGAAGATAACTTAAAAATTTAAAAACTGATTGTTTAAACTTAGCAACTTAGCTTTTTTGTCGTTTGCTTCCCGGCAAGGTGATACTTCCTCGAGCGACACTTGGTGGCCCACATCCTTATCTTCTCCTTCCCCCCCGGTTAACTTGTGGGTGGATGAACCTTGCCCTCTTTTGAGAAGAAAGAAGAGAAAATAAAATTATGGAGCCTAGTGGCTCGTTATCGCTTACCGGGTGTGAATGCTGCACAAAATGTTAGATAACACATGCATATAAGATTATGAAAGCATGTACTGACAAGTTGTGCGCAACACATAGGCTTTACTGATGCACGGGGTCTGCGCCCGGCTTTGTACAAAGGATTACATGCAACAGCGGCAAGACTTGTACAAAAGGGGGGTTGCCGGAACGAGTTCCGGCAACCGCGCCTTATGGGTAAAACTTGCGAAGATGCTCTATATTCCAGGAATTGCTCACCGGAACGCCATCTTCGGTCTCAAGGCGGACAGCGCCGGGCCTAGCGACTCGTTTCACCCGATAAGGGCCTTCCCACTTCGGCGTCAACTTGTTGGAATTCTTGGCGGATTGAACGCGCCGAAGAACAAGGTCGCCTTCCTCGAAGCTTCTGGCATTAACTTTGTGGCTATGGTAGCGACGCAAAGCTTGCTGGTAACGAGCAGCTCGTACAGCAGCCTGAAGACGATCCTCCTCGAGGAGCAGCGCGTCATCTTGTCGCAGGTGCTCTTGCTCAAGCTCATCATAAGCGAGCACTCGAGGTGACCCGTATACGAGTTCCGTGGGGAGAACTGCCTCTGCTCCATAGACTAGAGCGAAAGGTGTCTGGCCAGTGGCTCGATTTGGCGTCGTCCTGATCGACCAAAGAACCACCGGCAGCTCCTCGATCCAGTTTCTTCCGCACTTGCGCAGCCTGTCGAAAGTTCTGGTCTTGAGTCCCCGCAGCACTTCAGCGTTTTCTCTCTCTGCTTGACCGTTGCTTCTCGGATGAGCAACAGAAGCAAAGTAGATCTTGGCGCCAAGATCTTGGGCGTACTGCATGAAGGTGCGACTTGTGAACTGTGTGCCGTTGTCGGTGATGATCCTGTTAGGAATCCCAAAACGGCAAACAATTGACCTGAAGAACTTGACTGCTGACTGTGCTGTCACCTTCCTCACTGGTTCCACTTCCGGCCACTTTGTGAACTTGTCGATTGCGACGTACAAGTACTCAAAGCCCCCGACAGCTCGGGGGAAGGGGCCGAGGATGTCGAGGCCCCAGACCGAAAAGGGCCAGGATAAAGGGATCGTCTGGAGAGCTTGAGCTGGTTGGTGTATCTGTTTGGAATGGAACTGGCACGCTTCACACTTGGTTACTTGTGCAGTTGCATCCTGGAGGGCTTCTGGCCAGAAGAAACCTTGCCGGAAAGCTTTGCCGGCAAGTGATCTTGCGCCAATGTGGTGACCACATATGCCTCCGTGTATTTCTGCCAACATCTTCTGTCCATCTTCCCGGCAAATACACTTCAATTTCACACCGTTGAGTCTTCTTCTGTACAGGATGTTGTCAACAAACTGGTACATACTTGACTGCCGGGCTACTTTTTCCGCTTCTTCTTGCTCTTCGGGAAGTTCTCCTGTCTGAAGGAAATGGACGATCTGCTGCACCCATGCTGGAGCCTGTGGCTCGACAACAAGGACTAAAGGCTCATCTGCCGCTGCCGGAACATCAGCTTCTACGGCAAGGACCAGTGGCTCGGCCGGAGCTTGATGATCCCCGGCAAGCTTGCCGGAGCAAAACTTGTCGGGAGCGTCTGCTTCAACGAAACAAACCTTGAGGCTTGTCGGAGCAGACTGCTCCTCAGCGATTTTTGCGTTGATTTTGGGGACCTTTTTGGCGGCTGCTTCAGGGAGCTCTGCCGGAAAATAGTCACCGGAAACCAACTTCCTCTTCTTGCTCTGCCCAGTTGATGGTGTTACGGTTGGTTGAGTTAGCTTGAGCATAAAAAATCCTGGTTCCACAGGCAACTTGAGTGCGGCGCACTTTGACAGGCCATCAGCAATATCATTCTGAGCTCTTGGAACATGTTCCATTTGCAGGCCTTCAAAGTGCTCTTCTAGCTTCCTCACTTCATCGACGTAGGCTTCCATCAACGGACTCTGATAATCTTTATTTACTTGGCGGACGACAAGTTGAGAGTCCCCCCTGACAATGAGCTTCTTGATCCCAAGGTCTACCACAATCCTGAGACCGGCAAGCAAACCTCCATACTCTGCAGTATTGTTTGTTGCTTGTTCCTTGGGAAAGTGCATCTGGACTATGTACTTGAGGTGCTCTCCGGTGGGTGCGATAAGCAGCACGCCGGCACCAGCGCTTGCAGCGAGAAGGCACCATCAAAGTACATCAGCCACTCTTTACTTGCTTCTTTGGCGGGAATGCTTGTCTCTGGTATTTCTTCATCTTGCGTTGGCGTCCATTCTGCTATAAACTCTGCCAATGCTCTGCTTTGGATAGTTGAAGTGCTTTCAAACTTGAGGCCAAAGCTCGACAGCTCTAGTGCCCACTCGACAATTCTGCCTGTTGCTTCTGGATTTTGCAATATCCTCTTCAGCAAAAAGCGAGTGACAACTGTTATCTCATGTGCTTGGAAGTAATGGCGCAGCTTTCTCGAGGCCATGAGGAGGCCGAAAAGTAACTTCTGCACACCGGAATACCTTGACCTAGCCCCCTGTAAAAGGGAACTGACAAAGTAGACTGGGCGCTGCACCATCCTTTTTTGTATCTTGTCGCAACCCTGCGCTGATCTGTCCTTGTCGGGACCAGAGCTTGACGACGAAGCCCCCTGCTTGTCGCTGGATGCGTCTGCCTCGGTTGCCGGCTCATCATCTGCCTCCCTCTCCGCTACTAACGCAGCACTAACCACTTGATTGGTTGCTGCTATGTACAGTAGCAAATTCTCTTGTGGCTTAGGTGCGACAAGTATTGGAGCGGAGGACAGGTACCTCTTCAAGTCTTGCAGCGCAGCTTCCGCCTCGGGAGTCCATTTCATTGGACCTGCCTTTTTCAAAATTTTGAAAAATGGCAGGGCGCGCTCAGCTGACTTAGAGATAAACCTGCTAAGAGCAGCCACGCAACCGGCAAGCCTTCTGACATCCTTGACGTGCTTTGGTGCTTCAATCTGCTCAATGGCCTTGATCTTGTCGGGATTGGCTTCAATTCCCCGCTGAGACACAAAGAACCCGAGAAGCTTGCCGGAAGGGACTCCAAACACGCACTTCTCAGGGTTGAGCTTGAGGTTGATCTTGCGCAGATTTGCAAAAGTCTCATCCAAATCCTGAACCAGAGTTGCTTTGTCCTTGCTCTTGACCACTATGTCATCCATGTAGGCTTCTACATTTCTGTGTATTTGTGGCTCAAAGGCATCATGGACTACTCTTGCAAAGGTTGAACCAGCATTCTTCAAACCGAAAGGCATCCGTATGAAACAGTATGTGCCACATGGTGTAATGAATGCGGTTTTCTCTTCATCCTCCTGTGCCATGAAAATTTGATGATACCCTGAATATGCATCAAGAAATGAAAGCACATCACATCCAGCCATGGAGTCAACAATCTGGTCAATTCGTGGCAAGGGAAATGGGTCTTTGGGACAAGCTTTATTAACATCTGTGAAGTAAATACAAAGTCTCCATTTCCCATTGGCCTTGCGTACAACTACTGGATTGGCCAACCACGTAGGATGGAGCACTCCTCTGACAAGGCCTGCTGCTTCCAACTTCTTGATTTCTTCTGCTATGAATTCTTGACGCTCCACTGCCTATTTCCTAACTTTTTGCTTGACGGGCCGTGCGTGAGGACAGACAGCTAGGTGGTGCTCAATTACTTTCCTGGGAACACCGGGGATGTCAGATGGTTGCCATGCAAACACATCGACATTCGCCCGCAGGAAAGCAACGAGCTCGCCTTCCTATTTAGGGTCAAGCGTGGCACTGATGGTGAAGGTACCACCATTGTCGTCCTCCTTGGAGGGCACCTTCTTGGTCTTCGGCGGAGCTGCCATCATCTTCTTGCACTTGCCGGTGGAGCTCGATGGTGCGTCCTCGACGGTAGCGCAGCACTCCGAAGAGGTGCGCTTGCCGGAGTGGGCATCAGAACTTTTGCCGGACTTGGTGGTCTTCTTCTTCCCCCCGGGAGCTTCAGCGGCAAGTGGTTTGCTATCTGTCGCGGCTGCTGCATCCCGGTAAATCTTGTCGGCGCAGATAAGCGCATCCTTCTTGTCGCCATGGACAGAAATGACGCTTATCGGGCCGGGCATCTTGAGTAAATTGTAGGCGTAATGAGAAGCTGCCATGAACTTGGCAAGTGCTGGACGACCAAGTATGCCATTGTAGGGCAATGGGAAATCGGCAACGTCGAATGTGACCTTCTCAGTTATGAAGTTTAGCTCACTGCCAAATGTTACCGGCAATGTGATCTTCCCTTTCGGCTTGCTCCTTCCTGGGTTGATTCCTTGGAATGTGCTAGTCTCTTCGAGCTCGCTGTCAGGGATTTGAAGTTTCTGAAGCACTGCAGAGGAGATCAGGTTCAGGCTGGCCCCGCCGTCAACCAACATCTTTGTGACCTTGAGGTTGCGGATAGTTGGTGATACCAACATCGGCAAGCACCCGACCGCAGTGATGCGATCAGGGTGATCCTCAATGTCAAAGATGATGGGCGTGCTGGACCACTTCAGAGGTTTGCGCGACTCTATGGATGGTTCTGCTGCATTAACCTCACGCATCCATTGCTTGAGTTGGCGGTGCGAGGTATGCAGAGAAGCACCAACGTCAACGCAAAGGACCTCCGTTGCCTTCTGAAACTCTTGCTCGTCAGTTTCATCGTCTTCCATGTCTTCGTCATCTTCATCTTTGTCTTCTTCCTTGTCGCGGCCGCGGGGAGGTCTGTCTCCTTGCCGCTGCTTGGCCTTGCCGCGACGTCCTCCCCGACCGGGTCTCTTCTTACTTGCCGCACCAGCACCTTCCTGGGCCTTCTCCTTGTCTCGCCGCTCGTATTCAGCCCTCTGTAGCTCAACAAGCTGCTCGACTTTCTTGCAGCTCTGGAGATCGTGGCCCTTGGTGCGGTGGATCTTACAGTACTGCTTGTTGGAGCTATCAGGCTTATCGGCGGCCGCCACAACTTGGCGGTCGTTGTCAGCGGCAACCTCCTTGCCGGAGCCACCAGCCTTGGCTTTGTTGGCGGCACCATCCTTGCCGGACTGCTCGACAACTAGTACCTCTTGGTTCTTCTTCCTTCTGTTGTTCCGCCGCCGGTTCTTCCTTGCCGGGGCGGTCTCCTCACTGTGTGATCCTGCTTCAACATTCTCTCCTGGGAGTCTCCTCCCTTCCTCAGCACGTGCACACTTGTCGGCCAGGGCGTAGAGCTCGCTGACATCTTTTACTTTGCACATCGCCATCTCCTCCCTCCTCCTGCGGTTCCACACGTTCTGATGGAACGCGCTGATCACTGCGGCAGGGTGGACGTCTGGGATGTTGTAATGCACACGACTGAATCTCAGGATGAACTTGCGCAGGGACTCTCCCTCCTTCTGGGCAAGCAGGTGAAGGTCACTCTCCTGGCCATGAGGCTTGTGGCCGCCGGTGAAGGCGCCGACAAACTGATGGCATAGATCTGCCCAAGAGGATATGGAACTGTCTGGCAAGTGCATGAGCCAAGATCTGACGTTTGGCTTGAGCACCAGAGGGAAGTAGTTGGCAAGAATCTTGTCGTCTCGTCCCCCCGCAGCCTGCACCGCGATGGTGTAGATGCTGAGGAACTCCGATGGGTGTGTCCTGCCATCATACTTCTCCGGCACATCTGGCTTGAAGTTTTTCTTGTCGGGCCACTGGACTTGCCGCAGCTCACGAGTGAACCCAGGGCAACCTACCGCGTACGGCAAGTCGCCTGGTTCCCCTGGCGCATGCATATCGACAGTGGGCCCGGCGCGCTGGTCGGATTGACGCCGCGCTTCTCTTCGGCGCTCTATACGGGTTCGAGCGTCTTCTTCTTGCCGTTCTCGAAGAACTTGGCGCTGGTCGCGATGAGCTCGGGAATCCGACGACGCTGTGGAGTCGCTGTCGAGGTGGATCCGGCGAGTCGGCGATCTTGGCCTTCGGGAATGGGAGTGTACGGTGGCTGCACCCCCGCAAGTCTCGTCGCCATCGGCTCGTGCCTTGTCGCCTTGCCGCGGCTGCGAGGCGCTTGGTTGCCGCGGGACGTCGCCGTTGGCAAAGCCGATGAGGCTCTGGATGGTGGCCCTCCATTCGTCGATCTTGTCGGCCGTTGGAGGGTAGTCTAGAAGTAGCTGAGCTCTTGCCAAGGCTTCTGCTGGTGTGGTGGGTGGAAATGGCGTACGGAGCGAAGAACGAGACGTGCTCGGACTCCTAACCAAGTTAGGAGGAGCAGCGTCCCCCCCCAGCGACCGTACTCCGCTGGTACCGGCATGCTGGCGTGCATGCGGGTCTCGAGGGCCCCCGGATCCTCCAGCTTGGCCTTGATCTATCGGACGTATGGTGCTGCGAGCACCATGACGCTGTCTTTCCTGCGCCTCTTGAGAAGGACGCGGTGCGGACTCGGACGCCGAAGCTTGCGCCGTCTTGTCCTTGGACCTGGCAGCGCCGTGGGCTCTTTCGACGACGCCCGTTCCTCCGCCAGCGTCTTCCCCACCACTCGTCAGCTCCGGTGGTGGTGGGTTTGACGCGGACGGCTCTGCTGCCGCCGAAGCCTTCTTCTTCGGTGGCATGTTGACGAAGGTGTTGATGAAGAAACTGCTTGTGTGAACGCCGGATCGGGTTCACACAGCCTCGTCCCCCTACCTGGCGCGCCAAAGATGTCGGGGAAGCTGATCGTGTCCCGCGAACACCTATGGGACCTGGTCCCTTGTTGTTCGGAGGGGGGAGCGGAGGATGCACAAAGAGCGGATCGAAGCGATGCACACGAGCAGATTTACCCAGCTTCGGAGCTCTCCGGAGAGATAATACTCCTACTGCTGCTTTGTGGATTATATTGTGTTCTTGCTAGGGAGCAATGGGAACTACAAAACCTAGCCTGGGTGAGGTGGTCTCGTATGAGTCGAATGAACTAAGCCGGAGCCGAACCCTTTCTACGTTGCACTTGGGCCTCCTTTTATAGGCACAAGGGGTCACCACAGGTGGCAAGTAGAAAAGGGTAAAATAGTAAAAACATAGGTTGGTACACCGCTTTGTACAGTGTACAGTGATCTATACCTAACTCTGACGGCAAGGGACAAGAGTCATAAATGCCCGTCTCAGTCGCCTGAACAGTGTAACAGGGACCGTCAAGTGCGCCTCCGTTTGCCACGATGGTAGCTTGTCAGCGCCGCTTATCGCCGCTCCCC
>LR880967.1:920148469-920161092 GCA_904067115.1 Aegilops sharonensis
TGTTTGTGACACTTATAGGAATAGACCAACGGATTGATTGGAAAGAATAACTTTGAGGTGGTTTCCTACCCTACCATAATCTCTACGTTTGTTCTCCGCTATTAGTGGCTTTGGAGTGACTCTTTGTTGCATGTTGAGGGATTGTTATATGATCTATCTATGTTATTATTGTTGAGAGAACTTGCACTAGTGAAAGTATGAACCCTAGGCCTTGTTTCCTATCATTGCAATACCGTTTACGCTCACATTTACCACTTGTTACCTTGCTGTTTTTATATTTTCAGTTTACAAAAACCTATATCTACCATCCATATTGCACTTGTATCACCATCTCTTCGCTGAACTAGTGCACCGGTGTGTTGGGGACACAAGAGACTTTTTGTTATTTGGTTGCAGGGTTGTTTGAGAGAGACCATCTTCATCCTACGCCTCCCACGGATTGATAAACCTTAGGTCATCCACTTGAGGGAAATTTGCTACTGTCCTACAGACCTGTGCACTTGCAGGCCCAACAACGTCTACAAGAAGAAGGTTGCGTAGTAGACATCACCTGCAGTTCAAGAACAAGCACATACAAGCTAGTTAGATAAAAGGATCACATATCTATAGTACACTAAACTAATAATCCAGAGATGCATGGCAGCCACACACCAGTTCTATGATTCATGAAATTGCCTTCATAGCTAAGTATGGATTATATCGATTTACCGAGCCAAGATACATACAAGCATCTGAGAAACACTTGACCCAAGAGATGAAACTTCCCGGATGCTTCATTCAAGATTTAACACAGTAACTCTATAGGCAGAAAGTAAATTGAAGGCAATCACCATGAACAACACCTCTTTGCATAGAGAAGAACCTTTAACAGACTAAAACTCAAAACAAACACCAATTTACACAACACCTCTTTGTTAGAAAGCCTATGAGGTCGCCGCGCCCCGGGCCGCCAGCTATCGAACTATTAGGGGCGGCCCTTGATAATAGTTGGCATGACATCTGGCCCTTGCTATTAGGGGCGGAGGTACGATTGGGCCAGGACTCAGACTAGTTTCACTATGTTTAAGCAAATGACAGAAATATGTGGACTACTTCTAAAATGGTACATATAGCACATGCCCAAACAAATATGTGCTTTCAAGGTTGAAAGCTTTAACACAGAACCCTGAACAATTCGTTGCCCAAAAGGTGCTATATATACACCAAGTGATGAGAAACCACATATAGAATTTATAAAAGTAAGGAGAAGAATTTCTAAAAGAAGTACACCATTATGTAGTGCTACAACAAATGTGAAATGCTTGATGATGTACATGAATTCACATTTAGATGGAAAGAAATGTACTGTAAAAGGTTCCATATCTGAAAGATATTCACTCAACTAAAAGAAGGTCGAGTTTTACTTGCAAATGAAAACATGCTAGAACCTTTTACAGTAGAACCGCTATGCCACATGGTTTTTCTTTAAATAGAAAAATGAGCTGCAACGCAGGCTAATAGAAAAGCTATGAGCATCTTTTGGTCAGACCATCCAGGATGATGTACAAATCAGAATGAAAACATGATTATATATTTCAGGCAGACAGTGGGTAACCAAACATTTCAACTGATCGAGAAAGACCTTGCAGAAATGGCCTCGTCCACGCCTTTTTTAGGCCGCAAACTGAGGCCTTCCATCATCCGCTCGAATTCACCTTTGCTGTTCAACATACGAAAGATGCTTGCCAGGAGGACGAAATCAAATGAATAAGAACCCCACATAAACAAAGAGGCTGAACAATGATTCTACAAAGTATTACCTCCGGTCATAAATAAGTGAACTAAAACCACATCACTTATTTATGAACGGAGGGAGTGATATTCAGCTTCCGCAGTCAAAGGAGACCCGTAAACTCATTGCGCATAGTTGCAAAAGCACATTATGCAATAGCAATACGACATCAGTGTGTGTGTGCCGTGGTTACCTAAAGATCCTACTAAGCGAAACCGGCTGTCAGGTTGCTACATGCACGGATGGATCGATAAATAGGAATCAGAAACAACATCCTCAACTACAAAATCACAGGTTTAAAAAGTGTTGAAGGAAGCTGAACCATTTTATATCATATTAACAGGTCATGGTTAAAAAACTTATGGCAGACACACAAATATATTCCTACTGCGAAAACACAACTTCGGTGACCAATTTGTATGGCAATCGCTCCTATGCAGCTAAATTCTGCTGCAAAAGCTGCAAAGACAGTAGACCACATCATCATATGGCAAATCCTAAGCGATCATTTGCTTTTATTCAGCTAAAATCCTAGTGTACTGAGGCTGCAAAGTCACTGGGTTACACCATCATTCAGCTAACCGTGACAAGTTGCAGCAAGATGAACCATTTTGATCTCATTAACATCAAGTAATAGTGCGAATTTCGAGCAGGCGCTCGCCGAATCTGCAGCGAAACGATGGAATCTCGCGCACACAGCAGCTCGGCGCCCCAGGTAATGGCAAGCGGCATGCCAGATCGCGACCCAGCGCGCCAGATCTATGACCCGAACAAACCCACCCCACCTTGATCGCGGGGCTAGATCTAGCAGGACCAACCACCGTACATGACCAGATCTGAGCAGCAGAGGCGAGGGGAGGAAACGCACGTACCGGCGCCACTCGCGGAGGAGGAAGCCCTCATCGGCCAGGGTCGGTGAAGACGGGGCCGGAGACGGTGAAGAGGCTGTCATCCTCCGCCTCGTGGTGCATGCCATTGCCGTTGGAGTCAGGCATGCCGAAGGGGTGCACGGCGGTGGAGTTGTGGCGGAAGGCGTAGGGGTGGGGGGAGGCCGGGAAGTCGTCGTCGCCGCCCCCGGAGACGTGGACGTCGGGCGCCGGGGCCCGGCCATTGGTGAAGCTGAGGAAGGGGTCGTATTGGAAGGGCGCGGCAACCGGGGATGGCGGTGAGGTGGGTTGGTTCGGGCCGTAGATTGAGATCAAGATCTGAGGGAGGGAGAGGGCGGCGGCTATGGGTGTGTAGGAGAGAGGGGGGCGAGAGGACGAGTGGTGCGAGTTGTGTTAGGGCTATTGGGTGACACGGTGAGGGGGTCAAGTCTACCGTTGGATCCGGGATGATCGGACGGTTCAGATCGCCTATGGTAGGGTGATCCGGGGGAGACGTCCTGATTGGTTGGAGACTACGGGTGTAATTTAAAATATAGTCTCTAAGTGCTAAAAACAAAGGGGTTTATGAAGCAACTACCAATAATATTTTGCAAAATTAAACCACTAAAATTTTCACTCAAGTTATACCACATTTTATGGATGATAACCAACTTGTAGGCATTTCCGATCGTTCTAGCCTTTTTTGGCCATTTAAACCAACTTGTACAAAATCAGGAGGAACCGGGTCAAATTTGAACTACAACAACTTCATAGTTTGCTCATTGTTTTTTCCAAAAATCATTTTTAGGCACACATGTATATATTTCATCACAGAACACTATGAGTTTTGTAAGATTCCACCCGCAGCTACGAACGGTTATGCCCATGGTTTTAACCACGTTTTGAAATTGGCATAAAGAATTAAAGAAATAAAAAAAACAGAAAGCCTTTGCATTGTGTCATTATATGTGGTCTAGTGTCTAGGGTGCATCCTGGAATGGCAAACAATGTTGCCTAAGGATTTTTTTCATTTTCTTTGGAGAAAAAATCGATTTTCCATTTTTCGAGTGCCTAAAATGAGTTTTTTTGTGAAGGACCTACCATATATTTGTTGCAAAATTGTACCAAATCAATTTTCTAAAATACTAGGCCATATTTAATGCACAATTTACCAAATGGTTGGGTGTCAAAAGGTTTTATACACCTCTGATGAAAAAGACAAGTTTTCGCTGACTCAGTAGGAAACGGGTCAAATTTGAACTGCAGTTGCCTTATAGTTTGCTCTTTAGTTTTTCCAAAAATCATTTCTAGTTACATAAGTATCTATTTAATCAGAGAAACACCAAGAGTTTTCCAAGATTCAACCACTAGCTAGGAACGGTCATGCCTGCCGTTTTGATCGCATTTTGAACGGGCATGAAAAATTCAAAAAAAATCAAAAAATGGGAAAACCTTCGCATTGTCTCATTATATGTGACCAAGTTACCAGGAAAAATAATAAACTTGTAATACGGCAATTCTTTTAAAAAAGTGTTCTTAGAAACGAGCTATCATGTGTGGAGATCAATGGCTTCCAAGCCAAATGATCAATCTTATGGCCACATTCATGGCATAGTTTGTTCAAATGATCTCATATTGTGCACAAGGGTGCATATTGGAATGGCAAACAATGTTGCCTAAGGAAGTTTTCATTTTCTTTGGACGAAAAAATCATTTTCCATTTTTTGAGCGCCCAAAATGAGTTTTTTTTGTGAAGAACCTACCAAATAATTGTTGCAAAATTGGACCAAATCATTTTTATAAAATACTAGGCCATATTTAATGCACAATTGACCAAATGGTTGGGTGTCAAAAGTTTTGATCCACCTCTGGTGAAAAAGACAAATTTCCGTCGATTTAGTAGGAAGCGGATCAAATTTGAACTGTGGATGCCTCATAGTTTGCAATTTTTTTCCAAAAGTCATTTTTAGGTACGAAAGTATCTATTTAATCAGAGAAGCACGAAAAAAAAATCCAAGATTCAACCACTAGCTATGAACGGTCATTCCCGCCGTTTTGACCGCATTTTGAAACGGGCATAAAAAATTCAAAAAGTTGGAAAACCTTCGCATTGTGTCATTATATGTGACCAAGTTACCAGGAAAAATAATAAACTTGTAATACGGCTATCCTTTTAAAAAAGTGTTCTCAGAAACGAGCTATCATTTGTGGAGATCAATGGCTTCCAAGCCAAATGATCAATCTTATGGCCACATTCATGGCATAGTTTGTTCAAATGATCTTATATTGTGCATAAGGGTGCATTTTGGAATGGCAAACAATGTTGCCTAAGGAAGTTTTCATTTTCTTTGGACGAAAAAATCATTTTCCATTTTTTGAGCGCCCAAAATGAGGTTTTTTTGTGAAGAACCTACCAAATAATAGTTGCAAATTTGGACCAAATCATTTTTCTAAAATACTAGGTCATATTTAATGCACAATTGACCAAATGGTTGGGTGTCAAAAGTTTTGATCTGCCTTTGGTGAAAAAGACAAATTTCCGCTGATTCAGCAGGAAGCGGGTCAAGTTTGAACTGCGTCTGCCTCATAGTTTGCTATTTATTTTTCCAAAAATCATTTCTAGGTACAAAAGTATCTATTTAATCAGAGAAACACCAAAAAAATTCCAAGATTCAACATCTAGCTAGGAACGGTCATTCCCGACGTTTTGACCGCATTTTGAAACGGGCATAAAAAATTCAAAAAAAATCAAAAAATGTGAAAACCTTTGCATTGTGTCATTATATGTGACCAAGTTACCAGGAAAAATAATAAACTTGAATACGGTAATTCTTTTTAAAAAGTGTTCCTAGAAATGAGCTATCATGTGTGAAGATTCATGGCTTTCAAGCCAAATGATCAATCTAATGGCCACATTCATGGCATAGTTTGTCCAAATGATCTCATATTGTGCATAAGGGTGCATCTTGGAATGGCAAACAATGTTGCCTAAGGGAGTTTTCATTTTCTTTGGACGAAAAATCAATTTTCCATTTTCCGAGTGCCCAAAATGAGTTTTTTTTGTGAAGGACCTACCATATATTTGTTGCAAAATTGAACCAAATCAATTTTATAAAATATTAGGCCATACTTAATGCACAATTGACAAAATGGTTGGGTGTAAAAAGTTTTGATCCACCTCTCGTGAATAAGACAAATTTCCGCCGATTCAATAGGAAATGGGTCAAATTTGAACCGCAACTGCCTTATTGTTTGCTCTTTATTTTTTCCAAAAATCATTTCTAGTTACATAAGTACCTATTTAAGCATAAATACATGGTTTGGTGGCGATACATCGAGGTTTGGATGGTGGTCCAGGGCCCCAACTCCAAAGCGCGTAAACTTGCATGCCCGCCGTGTGGTCACCGCGTGACCTTGGCGTTGGCATGCGTTTTGGGAGGCCTAGGCATGTCTAGTGGGTTGGGCACTCCCCAGGTAGGTGCTAGGAAGAAAATTACAACAGAAGAATCTCACGAGAAGACCGAACTATGCTCAAAGATGAATTAGCAGCCAAGTGTTTGATTAGTAGTACAGGAAATGCACATGGCCAATGGGAGTGAGTTTTGGCTGAGGATGAGCATCTACTAAGAAGAATGTCTTCAAAAAATTTCAGCTCAAAAGGAGGATCCTAGGTGTTACTTGCTTTGCAAAGTACCACACTGGACAAAAATATGAATGTTGAAGCTGGGCTCAAAATAATGAATGGATTGAGCTGAAATTTGGTGGAGGATGGTTATTTGGGCATAGGAAAGTACTGTGGAAAATTGATACCATTTGGACATGCCAAAGTGGTACTTCCTTCACAATGCTCTTCTTTGGACAGAAACTTGAAAAAATTAGAGAGAGAAATTGGATAAATGAAATGAGCTCAAATTTGGTGTAGGTAAGTTACATCGGTATGGTCATGCCCTGGTAAATTTTTAGATCATTTGGGTAAGCCTAGCTAGTACTTACTTCACAAAGCTTCTCTCGAGATAGAAACTTTGGAAATTTTCTGAGAAAAATTTACCAGGAAAATGGAGCTGAATATTACCATGTGGAAATGATTTGGGTATGGAAGAGTGCTCAAAAAGTTTGAGGGTAATAGGAGGGGTCTAGATAACACTTGCTTTGCAATGTGCCAATCTGGCCATAAAATATAAATTGAACCTGGGCTCACATAGATGATTTGACTGAGCTGGAATTTGGAGGAGGGTGATAATTTAGGAATATGAAGGAACTGTATAAATTTCCTGTCATTTGGATATATAAAAATGGTACTTCCTTCACAATGCTTCTAGGTGGACAAAAACTTTGGAAATTTGCCGAGGAAGATTTACTGGGCAAATGGAGCTGAATTTTGTCATGAGGCAATGGTTTGGATAGGAAAGAGTGCCCATTTTTTTTAGGGCAATCAAGAATATATAAATAACACTTCCTTCACAAAGTGTTGTTCTGAACAAAATAGGAAAATGAATATTGTTGAATTATTTTTGAACTAGGAAGGAAGGATTTTTACATATTTGACGAAGATACGACCCAAAGAATTTATGAGATTTTCTTGGAATTTTGGGAATGACAGAAGTATAGGTTGCTTCACAACCTAGGACAAAAATTGACACATGGACATGACACATAGGCAAAACTGATGAGGTGGCGCCTAGTCATAGCAATCCATCACAATTTACAAGGTTATGACCATCTATATTGGTCATGATCAGCTAGAAATAAGGCAGCGGACCAGTGCTGTCGGCTTTATGACCATTTCATGTAAGGAAATTACGACCTTTCTGACCAAAATGGTCGATATAGTTTAGTGTTTGGAGCCCCCGAACAGCTCTTGACCAATTGGTCTCAAATGGTCATAGATTTATGACCAATTCTTCCAGGGTCACTGACAGAAGGTCACAAGTTGACATATTTCTTGTAGTGGATCTTCGTAGAATATGTAGGAGCCAATATGAGCATCCATGTTCCACTATTGGTTATTGACCGGAGATGTGTCTCGGTCATGTCTACATAGTTCTCGAACCCGTAGGGTCCGCACGCTTAACGTTCGATGATGATTTGTATTATGAGTTATGTGTTTTGATGGCCGAAGTTTGTTCAGAGTCCCGGATAAGATCACATACGTGACGAGGAGTCTCGAAATGGTCCGGACATAACGATTGATATATTGGACCATGTTTCGGACACCGGAAGTGTTCCAGATAGTTTCGGATAAAAACAGAGTGCTGGAGGGGTTACCGGAACCCCCCGGGGAGTTGATGGGCCTTAGTGGGCCTTCATGGGAAGGAGAGGCAGCGGCCAGGAGGTGGCGCACGCCCCCCAAGCCTACTCCGAATTGGACAAGGGGTTGGGGGCGCGGCCCCCCTCTCCATTCCTTTCCCCTTCTCCTTTAGGTGGAAACCTACTAGAACTTGGAGTCCTAGTAGGATTCCCCTTCTCCCGGCGCACCTAGCTTGGCCGGTCGGCCTCCCACTCCCTCCTTTATATACGGGGGCAGGGGGGCACCCTAGAACACACAAGTTTCTCTTAACCGTGTGCGATGCCCCCTCCACAGTTACACACCTCGATCATATCGCTGTAGTGCTTAGGCAAAGACCTGCGCCGGTAACATCATCATCACCGTCACCACACCGTCGTGCTGACGGAACTCACCCTCTTCCTCAACTAGATCAAGAGCACGAGGGACGTCATCGAGCTGCACGTGTGCTGAACACGGGGGTGCCGTACGTTCGGTACTTGGATCGGTTGGATCGCGAAGAAGTTCGACTACATCAACCGCATTTCTAAAAGCTTCCGCTTTCGGTCTACGAGGGTACGTGGACACACTCTCCCCTCTCGTTGCTATGCATCTCCTAGATAGATCTTACATGATCGTAGCAATTTTTTTGACTACATTTCCTAACAACCTCATCTTCTCCGACCGTTTCGGCGTCTCCCTCGAGGTGCAGCGATGGCCTCTGTGAGTTCAATCACCCCCTTCTTTGTACTTGTTGTAGCTATATCTGAGACCATGTGGCAGGGTTTGATGTTCGAGCTTGTGGTAGGGTTTGATTTGTGAGCATCTTGTAGCATGCTAGGGTTGTATTTGGATACCAATTTGTAAGATTGTGATGGTGTGGTACCTATTGGTGGTCGATTTGTGGCATGATAGGGTAGTGTTGAACACACTTGATTGGTAGCTAGTTGTGATGTATGCAGCTCATATCATGCTATGTTGAGCTAGATTGTCCGGTAGTGTGTGCTATGCTCATTATCAGTGTGTCCTGCGATTGTAGGACATGACCACGCAAATGCAAGATCTTAGCCAGTCCCTTGTCCTGTCCAAGAGCCAGTTCCGTCTGTCCTATGTTGAGGACTCCCAACCCCCTCGATGAACAGATGCCTACTGATTCAGATGTGTTCAAGGTTTCAGGAACAGTTCCTCCTTTTGTGCCAACAACCTTTGTGCTCACTGAGCCAAGTGTTCTTGCTATTGCCGCTGCACAAATGGTAGCAACAAAGGCAAAGAAGGATGGTAGGGGGAACAACATGAAGTGGCAGCCGTCCATCTCCACGTTCGTGCTTAACACGATGTGTGAGCTCATACCTAGTGGGGTTAGGACTGACCAGGGATTCAAGGAGGTGCACTTGAACACTGTTGCGAAGCAGGTGTTTGAGTTTTGTGGCCAGGAGGTGACTTCCACCTAGGCCTACAACCACCTCATGAAGTGGAGAGCTCGATGGATCACAGTGTCCAATCTCAGAGACCTTAGCGTCTCCTCATGGGATCAGAACACTTTCTCGATCGTTCTCGAGGCAGAGCACTACTACACCGACCATGTTGCGTTAGCTCACGTCTCCCTTGTTTTTCACACTGTCAACCATTGCCTTCTAACAACATTGTGTTTCTTTCTTAGGACCACCCCAAAGATGTTGAATTCCTCAACACACCCATCCAGAACTACAACCAAATGCAGCACATCTTCTTCTTTGGGCTGGCAACCGGCAATCATGCCATGGGTACTGGTGAGCCTCTTGGTTCGCCCATGCCTAAGTTCCCAGACACCCAGGACGCAGAGGCAGTCCTTGATTGCCCTAACAAGCCCTTTGAGGATGTCCCTATGCTTGATAGGAAGAGGAAGAGAGGCGGCTTGATGGAGGAGGAGATCAGTGTCTTCACGAGCATGACTGAGGCCGTGAAGGAGGTGGCAACTGTCATCTGGGAGAGCAAGTCCCTTGACGTCCACCCTGAGATGTACACCGCCGTCATGGACCAAGGTGGATTTAGCCAGGAGGCTCTGATGGCTGATTTGAGCTACCTGCTGGACGACAAGAATCGGGGTGTTGGGTTTGTTGCCATGGCAGACGCTCATATGATGCTTTGGCTCAGGAGCTGGCTGGGCAAGCACTACTACTAGACATAGTGCTGCCTCTGGTTACCGCGTGCATGATCCTCAGCGGTGATGGCATTGGTGACAATGATGATGATGACGACGCACATTTTGTGTAGCTAGGGCTTGAAAACTATTTGATGGTTTATATATTTTGCTAAGGTGGTATATACTAAACCCTCACGATTATGGCGTACTTGCGGTGGTAGGATTACACCCTCTTTTGGATGTGGTGGTAGGATGACACCATAGTAATGCTAGGTTGAACTTGATATGTCGTATGATCATGCATGCTTACTACTGCTCTTCTGCTCCATTGCTTGTTGTTTGTGTGCTCAATTGCTTGCTGCTTCAACTATTGCTCTTGTGCACTGCTAGGAGAAGTGGTATGCGGTGTTCATCGGGAGGGCTCCAGGGGTTTACAGTTCATGGGAAGTTTGCAAGGAACAAGTTTCAGGGTACAAACACAACAGCCAGAGAGGGTTTATGACAAGGCATGCGGCAAAAGATGCTTACTCCAAGTTTGTGCGAAAGCAGGCATGCAAGGCTGAAGTTGGCAAGGCAGCACCACACTTTGGGGTGAAGAACTTCATCATCATTGTGCAGTTTGTCTCCATTGAAGTGCTGTGGCGTTGGTGCGTTCGCTGTGATCGTGTGTAAGGTGCAGCAGGTCAGCTCACCATGTAGGGTACAAGGTTAGCACACCTCGAAGCATGTATGCAACCAAACATCGTGTAGATGTGTGAGTTCGTACAACGCAGGACGCCAAACACCCCGCGCAAACCTATCCCCTGATGCAGGCAACCAAACAAGGAGCAGATGTTGATTTTTTGCCTGTTTTCCCTCGGTCATGCCCAACTGGAAAGTGTATGCTATAGATGCGATGACCACAGAACACGCCCTTGATAGCTGATACGTCTCCATCGTATCTACTTTTGCTAACGCTTTTGCTCTTGTTTTGGACACTAATTCGCATGATTTGAATGAAACTAATTCGGACTGACGCTTGATACGTCTCCAACGTATCTATAATTTTTGATTGCTCCATGCTATATTATCTACTGTTTTGGGCAATACTGGGCTTTATTTTCCACTTTTATATTACTTTTGGGAATAACCTATTAACCGGAGGCCTAGCACAGATTTGCTGTTTTTGCCTATTTCAGTGTTTCAAAGAAAAGGAATATCAAACGGAGTCAAAACGGAACGAAATCAGCTGGAAAAGTTATTTTTGGAAGGAAAGCTACCTGATGGACTTGGACCCCACGTCAAGGAAGGAACGAGGAAGCCATGAGGGTGGGGGGCGCGCCCACCCCCTAGGTCTCCCCCTGCCTAGTGGGGCCCTCGTAGCTCCCCTGACGTGCTTCTTCCGCCTATATAACTCCACGTACCCTAAAACTTCCAGAACAGAGAATAGATCGGGAGTTCCGCCGCCGCAAAACCTCCAGAGCCACCAAAAACCAATCGGGACCCTGTTCCGGCACCCTGCTGGAGGGGGGAACCCTCATCTATGGCCATCTTCATCATCCCGGCGCTCTCCATGACGAGGAGGGAGTAGTTCACCCTCGGGGCTGAGGGTATGTACCAGTAGCTATGTGTTTGATCTCTCTCTCTCTCTCTCTCTCTCTCTCTCTCTCTCTCTCTCTTGTGTCTTGTGTTCTTGATTTGGCATGATCTTGGTGTATCGCGAGCTTTGCTATTATATTTGGATCTTATGTTTCTTCTCCCCCTCTACTCTCTTGTAATGAATTGAGTTTTCCCCTTGAAGTAATCTTCGGATTGAGTCTTTAAAGATTTGATAAAACTTGATGTATGTCTTGCCGTGCATATCTGTGGTGACAATGGGATATCACGTGATTCACTTGATGTATGTTTTGGTGATCAACTTGTGGGTTCCGCCCATGAACCTATGCATAGGGGTTGGCACACGTTTTCTTCGTGATTCTCCGGTAGAAACTTTGGGGAACTCTTTGAGGTTCTATGTGTTGGTTGAATAGATGAATTGAGATTTTGTGATGCATATCGCATAATCATACCCACGGATACTTGAGGTGACATTGGAGTATCTAGATGACATTAGGGTTTTGGTTGATTTGTGTCTTAAGGTGTTATTCTAGTACGAACTCTAGGGCTGTTTGTGACACTTATAGGAATAGCCCAACGGATTGATTGGAAAGAATAACTTTGAGGTGGTTTCGTACCCTACCTTAATCTCTTCGTTTGTTCTCCGCTATTAGTGACTTTGGAGTGACTCTTTGTTGCATGTTGAGGGATAGTTATATGATCCAATTATGTTATTATTGTTGAGAGAACTTGCACTAGTGAAAGTATGAACCCTAGGCCTTGTTTCCTAGCATTGCAATACCGTTTACGCTCACTTTTATCATTAGTTACGTTGCTGTTTTTATATTTTCAGATTACAAAAACCTATATCTACCATCCATATTGCACTTGTATCACCATCTCTTCGCCGAACTAGTGCACGTATACAATTTACCATTGTATTGGGTGTGTTGGGGACACAAGAGACTCTTTGTTATTTGGTTGCAGGGTTGCTTGAGAGAGACCATCTTCATCCTACGCCTCCCA
>LR880967.1:920171611-920198482 GCA_904067115.1 Aegilops sharonensis
GCTCACTTTTATCATTAGTTACGTTGCTGTTTTTATATTTTCAGATTACAAAAACCTATATCTACCATCCATATTGCACTTGTATCACCATCTCTTCGCCGAACTAGTGCACGTATACAATTTACCATTGTATTGGGTGTGTTGGGGACACAAGAGACTCTTTGTTATTTGGTTGCAGGGTTGCTTGAGAGAGACCATCTTCATCCTACGCCTCCCACGGATTGATAAACCTTAGGTCATCCACTTTAGGGAAATTTGCTACTGTCCTACAAACCCCTGCACTTGAAGGCCCAACAACGTCTACAAGAAGAAGGTTGCGTAGTAGACATCAACGCTGTTTTCAGCAGAGCTACCATGGTGTTGTTTTTTGTGCAGAAATAAAAGTTCTCGAAATTGGACGAAACTTTTTGGAGAATTATTTGGAATAAATAAAAAATACTGGAACCAAGACCCATTGGAGGGGGGAGGGCCCTAGCTGCCCTCTAGGCACCAGGGCGCACCACCCCCCTCTAGCGTGCCCTGGTGGGTAGTGGGGCCCACTAGGCTTCGTTGACCCTAATTCCAACTCTATAAATTTCTATTTTTGGAGAAACAAATAGGAGAGAAAGTTTCATCGTGTTTTACGACATGGAGCCGCCGCCACCTCTTGTTCTTCATCGGGAGGCCAGATCTGGAGTCCGTTCAGGGCTCCGGAGAGAGGGATCTTCCGTCTTCGTCATCATCAACCATCCTCCATCACCAATTTCATGATGCTCGCTGTCGGGAGTGAGTAATTTTTCGTAGGTTTGCTGGTCGGTGAGGGGTTGGATGAGATTCATCATGTAATCGAGTTAGTTTTGTTAGGGCTTGATTCCTAGTATCCACTATGTTCTGAGATTGATGTTTCTATGACTTTTCTATGCTTAATGCTTGTCACTAGGGCCCGAGTGCCATGATTTGAGATCTGAACCGTTTATGTTTCCACAATTATATCTATGTTCTTGATCCGATCTATCAAGTTATATGCACCTATTATGTGTTATGATCCATAAACCCCAAGGTGACAATAATTGTGATACTTTCCGGTGATGACCATAGTTTGAGGAGTTCATGTATTCACTATGTCTTAACTAGTAATCGTGTACGTGCAAATGCACGGATCTAAGTAAAATTGATCATTATTCAATTTGCATGCCGGTATAAATCTGAACAAATAATTTTAAGAACACAACTAACATATATATCTTTTATTTGAAAATGCTGCTTCACCCCAGAAATAAAAGCAAACAAAATTCCAATTATCATCTACATGCAAGCCACATATTGACCAACGCAAATACTGCAAAAACATATTTCAAATGCAAGAAACTTATAATCTTTGTACACAATTTTATTTGAGCTAAGCGAAATCATTGAAGTACTCCTTGCACAACAATTTTATAATTTATACAGATAATTATATAATTTCCAGATTTTAAGAAAATAAGAAATTCTGCTACGATAGACTTATAGAGATCTTATTCGAAGATGACACCAATCAAATATATTAAAACATAATTTTTTACGGGAATACATTCACAGAACAACAAACATCAATAACAAACTCTTTATATTAATATTTCAAATGACTTACATAATTTTCATATACATCGAAAAACTTGAAACATGTCTATGCCTATATGATTGGCTTGCAATTCCATGCGCGACTCTATTCCATTGTTTGATGCTCTAACTCTTCACATCTTCTATATAACAAGACATACTTTGTACTACTCGTCACATCTTCTAATTAACAACAAAAACATGATTATCATCACAACTACGCCACCGCTTCATATCAAATGCAAGATGAAATGAATGGAAGGTACCTGTCAGCATCTCCCTTACGCCCAATATTATGCTTCCTCTCTCTTTCCTTCCCTTCTCCAGATTCTTTTCATCAAACTAACAGCATGAAGGAGAAAATCAACCAAGCAAACCAGTCAAGAGACACAAAATATAAAAACATGAATAAACCTTATCTCACTTCAATGCAAATCTGGGATACTTGTGGGCACCGAGCCGCTGATTATCCTGCTACTCATTGGACTGCCCAATGCAAATTACCTAGAAGGTTCAGCTTTGGTGGTCCTGCAAGCAAATATCTTGTCTGGATATAATAATAGTAGGGACAAGCTTGAAAACTTTATTAGATGCCCCTGATGCACCGTAAGGCCTTCCAGTGTTAGCTTTAATTAACATTCCAACAATACGGACATGTAAATCAGGTACGAACATGAAAATATAGAGAAAGATTCCATCATTTTTGTAGGTGAAGAAATAATTCCAGTTAGTAGTTGCTGCAAGTACATATGTAATGAAAAATTCTACATACAATATGATATATCAATCCAGTAAAAGTGGTGACAAGTCTATACATGTTTTAGCATTGTATATATAGTAACATAACATATCATTACAAAACTCAGTCCCCAAAAGTGAGGTCAACCTTCTGCATATTTGCACGGCAAACACAATATAGTCAGACATATGGAAAATGTATTTCCATGCCAAAATCATTCAATTAGATGGCATATATTTAGACATTTGTTCAGAGTGTCTTGTATTTTATAAAAACTAGTATAGATATGCTAATGCTGCTATCGTTCTTCTTATGTAAGCAACCACCTTCTAATGGATGGAATGGAAACTTGTTTTCTAAAACGCCTTCAGAAGGATAAAAGTTTCACATGGAAACTTATTTTATAAAATGCCTCTAGAAGGATACATGAACTACAAATGAGAAAATCCATGTTGTTTAAATTGATATGTTATTAATGACGTTGAAGTTGGGTCAAAAAATATTTATGTTACCCATTCGTCTAGCAAATAACCAAAAAATGACCATATATATACTTGCATAAAAATCAATTTTAATGTGTCTTGCACAATGACTTCTCGAACCCAGTGCTGGTAGGGGTGCTTGGCTAGGAGGTATGTAAAAGTCCTAAATGAAAATAAATATACACTCCTACTTATTTTATCTAATTCCATCAGCAAAAGCATATTGGTGAATAGTAAACAAACATATTGGTTTAGGAATAGGAGTTAATTTGAAGCATGTGTGTTGTTCTTAACTTATCTCTGGATGCTCTCTCCTCCTCCCGGTTTCTCTGTTAATATCCTCTTTCAGAAGCACATTCAGTAGAAGGAACAAAATTGAGTTAAAAGGAGAACCATATTTTGGGGAGAAAAAAACAGCGGAAATTTAGTACATGTCAAATTCAGTAGCTTCAGAAAAATATGCAATTGGTACACATCATTTTGGGCCATGCTTAAGAACAATACCAATTACAATTGAAGATTGCTTATTGTGCCACCGAATTTACCTAAGCCAAATTGGCAATGGATGTCAGATTGCATGCACATTAGAGAATAGGTGAAAGCATCTTACAAGGAATACATGTACGTGTGCGCTATGGAGTTGTGCAAGTCAACTGGACATAAATTTGTGAAGGGCCGTACAGAGAACGAATGCCCAAGAAACAAGCACAAAGGTAGATTTTCTCAGAGATGAGTGCGACCTTCGATGCATAAGGATCGACCAAAGAACGTGAATCGGCGGCCGCTCCTGCATGCGTCCACGTCCCCAACGACGACACCTCCTACGTGGGCATTCGTTTCCGGTGACGCGTCCCCGACAGTAGCATACTTGGCAGCCGAGGCTTCGTGTCGAGAGTTGGGTCAGGGCAGATGACGTGCGTAGGGCAGCAGAGGCGCGTGGGCGTGCAGGGCCGGTGGCTCGCGCGTAGAGGAGCCACTGGCGGCGGCGGCGGTAGGTCCCGCGCGCCTCGCCGCGTCGCCTGCCAAAGAGCGCCCTCGCCTAGGGTCAAGCTGGCGGTGGAGCGGTTGGTGGCCCCAGCGAGATGTGGTAGTGAGTGCGGCGGCGGCAACGAAGCATATTGCAGCAAACTTGGGGAGTACATGCGGCGTGGCAGTTGGGGCGAAGTGTGGACGAAGAGGTGGGGCGGAGAAGAGGTAGTGCGGGCAGTTTTTTTTGACGTGGGTTGTGCGGCGATCGTGTTGTACGAGGACGTGGGGTGCGGGATTAGTTTTCAATGGGTTGATTAGTGGCTTGTTGTGTTAAACTTCTGGACATTTTAGTCCCTTGGATCTGATAGATAGACGGCCGTCCTTATTCGGATATGCCACCTCTCTTCGTTTTATAGTGGTAGTAGATGCTTTGTTCTGGTTCTCTATTAAAAGGAGGCCTTAATATCCCTTAGTTTCCCTTTGGACCCCGCTTCCCACGGGAGGGTAGGACAAAAGATGTCATGCAAGTTCTTTTCCATAAGCACGTATGACTATTTACAGAATACATGCCTACATTATATTGACGAACTAGGGCTAGTTCTGTGTCGCCCTAGGTAATGACTGTTATATGGTGAATATCATCCAACAAAATCACTGATCCAATGCCTACGAGCTTTTCACATATTGATATTGCTAAGTTACTACTGTTGCTGCTACTGTTACAACTGCTACAAAATTACCGCTACTGCTGTTACCGTTACTATTGTTGTTACTATTATTGCCATCACTATCAAACTATCATACTACTGTGCTATTGATCACTTTGCTACAGATATTTAGTCTCCAGGTGTGGTTGAATTGACAACTCGATTGCTAGTACTTACAATTATTCTTTGGCTCCCCTTGTGTTGAATCTATAAATTTGGGTTGAATACTCTACTCTCGAAAGCTGTTGCGATGGTTATCAATGGCTCGGTGCGCTGTAGTTTGAGCTTGACGAGATTCTGGAGCCCCTTGATCCATTCTGGCAATTTTTTCAGGAAGCAGCTTGAGGCTTTGGAGGTTTTTCGGCGGCAAGGACATGCCATGCAAGTAGTCACAAACATTTTCTCCCGCTGACTCCAGTGACAAGGACTCGAGGCGGTTGAGAACATAAATGGATGAACAGAATTCCTGCCCATTTTTTGTGTTGGCACCAAACCATACTCCCCTAACTTGCACAGGCTTGTGAGACCTTTTATCTCCTGTATGACTACATTTTCCCTTGCAAGGTCCACGCACCCCAGCGTTTGTAGGGTTTTCAGCTTCCCGATTCCTCTTGGCACCTTTAGAGCAAAAGGTTCTATGACGCCCATCATGTAGCCAATGAAATGAGCACATGCACCACGGTGCCAACTAAAGCTCATGGGGGCGGGTACATAACATGGCAGTGCCGAACATTCTTCTGGATCACAAAATACGTTGCCAGCAGGCAGAAAAGTAGCTTACTAAGTTTGCTGATGGTTTTGGGAAGCATAAATATCCTTGCATACTTTATGTCCAGGGTTTCCAGTTATTTCAGTTTTCCCAGCGAATCCATGAGGCAAAAGATGCCTTCACACTGTCTTAGATAAAGGTACCTCAGATGAAGATGCTTACCAATGTGCTCAAGGTGATGATCAGCTAGACCTTCTACTTCTTCTAGGTTCAACATCCGAAGAAATCTCATCTTGTTAGAAATGTAAAATGGACTCCAATTGCCAAATACCGTCAATGACTGTATATGGGACAACTCCATGGTGTACTCCAACTCATTCTCATCACCCTCCCAGTTGCTTCTTATGGGAAGGTGACACACTGCACCTTGAGTGTTGGACCTACACCCTTCCTCCAATCTAAAGACAAAATTTCCCTCCATTGACTTTGCAATGCTTATGGCACGAAATAGATCATGTAGCTGACCAGAATCAAATCCTTGTCTTCTACGTATTGACTTTTGATTTGGTAGTGTCATGCTTCTCTCTATGAGTTCTGTGATGTATATATCTGCTACTCATATGTCATATGTCTTGAGAGTAACCTTCGGTGATCCATCAACATGCCAAACATCTTCTACTAACATTTTGATCTTCACACTACTGCAGGATGGTCCAAACGCGACACTATGATCAGAGACCCTTCGACGAAACTGTGTGCGATGCCATAATCGCAAACGGTGGTGTAAAAAACCGTAAAAAAGGTGCAAAACGTTTGCGATGACGGATGCATCAAACACGGTTCAGATTTTAATTGCGTGTGCAAAGCAGGGCATATGGTTCAGCTCAATTAACTATTTGGGATGAGGAGGAACAAAAGAAATGGGCAGCCAGATGAAGGCGTGTGTGATATACAACATACGGTTCACTGGGATGAATTGTGTGTGATTAGGCAAGACAATGGAAGCGGTTCAACTGAACAAGATGTGTGTGATACGCGGCAAACAGGTCCGTAATCTGAAATGTGTGCGAAGACCAATAATAACACAGACGATTGCTGCTAATAAGCCGTGTGAATTGCTTTGTCTATATATAACTGAAATAAACATCCAATTACATAAGTGACTATACAGATCACTCGCACACACCTTAATAAACAATTGCATGCATTCTAAAGTAGGAGAAATGATCATCTAGTCATCTATATCTTGTGACGCTCCCGCCACTGCTATGTGGCTCGATCCCTCGTCTTTGTCAGGAAGAAGAAACTACCTCATGTCAACGATCCGCCTGTACATCTCGTAGCTTGTGTACGCGTCCATGGCCGCTTACTTGACATGTTGTTCATCCAGTCTCTTATGCCACACACTGTGCCAGGCGTTCTTGTCCTTATTGCCCTCATTCTTCATCTTCGCGTAGTAGGGGTCGATGATGGCCGAGGTGAGGTCAACCAGGGAGTTCAGTTTGTTTTTGTCGCTGCCCCAGACCTTGTAGTGGTGCTGGATGTTGACAAGATTCGGGCATTTCAAGTCCGAAACCTTGAGCGCTTTTATATCGTTGGTGGTGTCCACCGTAGCAAAACTGTAGTCGGAGCTGTTGATAAACCTGGAGTAATGCTTGCAAGGCCTTGTGGCAAGGTGGACGTGGTAGACGAGTACGTCATGTCGCACGTACAACTGGGCGACGGCAACCTTCTGATTGTGCCCGGCAAGACCGATGGTGTACTCGAGGTCGAAGCCGACCACTCGGTAGTTGTCCTCAGCAAGGAACTGCTCCATAGTTTGGATGGAGCTCTCCACCAAGACCGGATCGTTCGTGTACACCACCGAGAGGGCCTTCCCCCTAACGTGGGTGTCCACTACGTGATGCGTGGTGAACTGCCTGCCGTTGTCGTCGTCGGCCACTGGGAGCACCATTGGAACCACTGGATGTCCTCTCTGTATGTGTCCTCGTGGGTGTGCTTATTATGTCGTGTGAGACGAGAGATGAAGGTAAATGGCCGCAGGAATAAAAGGGGGCCGGGCGGCGTGGATTCTCGGCGTGTCCGCATGGCAATTTTTGCAGCGGGTAACTGCATCATCGCGCCGCGCCCGGCGCAACCGCTTGCACACGAACGTGCGTGATCGTGCGCCGGCCCCGAACACTGGCAGCGCGCGTGGAGGGACAAGGGTAGAGCACCCAGAGGGACGCGAGAGCAGAGCGCATGCGGAGGGACGCGAGCAGAGCGTGCCGCGGCGGCCTGAACCGCAAGCAACCACACGCATAGTGCAGATGAACACGCAGGAAATGGTCGCCTACAAGCTGGCCGACAATTGCGTCGCTGCGTAGAGAGAGGCTGTGTGGTACCACCTCCGTCTAGTCTATAGTATCGTTTATATTCCATGCCATACTTTTCCCTCAAATTTAACCAACAAAATGTTAATGCATGTTTTAAAAAATAATATAATTGGAAACTATGATCAAATACAAATCCAACTATATAATCTTTGGCGACATGCATTCATATTTTATTAGTTAAATCATACTTATAAACCAGGACGGTGGTATAGTAGGTAATTAAATCACAAACATTTTTTTATTAATTGTATGTGTACGTGGCCTTTCGTCCTCCTCTCGCATGTCTTGTCACCCCGCTGCCGCAGACGGCTTATAACGCAAGCTTGCGCAGCGCGCGGGGGCGTTCTTTTTGCCAAACGGTGGCGCCAATGAATCGTCGGTGAGCCCGTTCCCGCGCATTCTCGCAGGTTCCCGTGCAAGCTTCCCGCCCGACTTGGTGAAATCCCCCAAAATCGCAATGCTTACCGGCCTGCTATAAAAACCCTCGCGACCGGCGAGTCCTGCGTCGCATTTTCCCCTCCATCCCTGTAGCTTATCTTGTCTGCTTCTCCCACAACCGCCAATGGTACCGGTCCGTCGTCGTCGCTCAGCCACTCCGCCGTCATCAGAGGACAGCTCCAGCTGGGAGGCTACATCGCGGCAGCGGCACAGTCCCAGGCGTAGTGTAGTGTGCGTGGCGTCCCTGTTGGGTGTGCGCGGAACACCCACCACACGCTCTGCGGCCGGTGCCCGTCGGCAGCTGTTGCCGGCCGTCGTTGCTGCCGCACCACTGTCGAAAGCCAGGGCCATCGCCTGCTCCGCCGCTACGGCCTGAAGGCGGGAGGTGGCCGTCGTGGCCGCTACCCCACTGCCTGCCACTATGGCCATCACCCGCTCCGCCACTCCGGCCCGAAGGCGGGAGGTGGTGGTCGTGGCCGCCACCCCATCGTCGGCCGCCGTGGCCGCCAACCCATCATCGATCGGGGTCATCACCCGCTCCGCCATCGCCGCCCGAAGGTGGGAGGCGGAAGTGGATTCCCGCACGTGCGTCAGCGACCTTACACGCTACACCGAGTTCCTGCGGGAGGAGGAGGAGCGCCTCCTCGAGCATGCAAAGAGCCTTACCACCGTCGTGGCCGCGGCACACGCCGCCTCAGAGGCGAGGAATCAGGAGATCTACAAGGAGAACCACCGCTTCGAGAGAGGTCGTCTGGAGCGGCAGAGGGCGTTCGAGGTGAGCGTCGCTGAAGCTGCATTAGCGGCAGGCACCACATTGCGGTTGCCCAGCTCGTCGGTAGGCTCTTCCTCCTCCGCCTCTTACTGAGCGTGCTCGGCAGAGGAGAGGCAGCCAGAAGTAGTACAAAGCCCCTCCGCAGTAGTAGTAGTGGTAGTAGTATTTAGGGGCTATTTTGTTCAGTTCATCTGACTATAGATGTGATGGAACTATACAACGTACTTAAAATTAGCTAGTATATATAGTTGAACTAGCTATTTCAATACGTGGTTGGCAACAATTGGGGAAAAGTTTGGTCGGTTCAGCTATTGAGTTGAACTGTTTGTATAAATTAAGAACGACTGCTTAATCTATGAATGAAATCTATGCTTAATTACTGAATTTTAGTTGCAAAAATTAGATACTGCCAGTAATTTTTAGCTTCATATTTTGACAAATTGCTGTGTTACAAGGATTGACAAATCTTACCAAATTGTTTGTACGTGGTTGCACACGGGTCATCCAAAACAACCGTTTGTGTTGAAGGGATGCACAAATCCTGCACTACTCTCACTTTGCATACGGGTGTTCTATTTAAAACGTTTGCGATCAAGAGCTGCAGAAATCCATCTCGACACATTTTCTCTTGGCTTCCTGGGGAAGCTGTCGGTTTGCATACAGTTGTTCTAACTAAAACGTTTGCGATGAGTGTTTTATATTTCAAAAGCGAATTAAACTGTGGCTTGGGCGCCATTAATGGAGAGGATGTGAGCAAGGCGGGCGACCATGCAAGTCAAAGGGCTCGCTTTCCAGTGAGCCTGTGCAGTGTACAGCTCGCATGCTTCCCTGTGAGCCTGCGCACTTGAGGACAGCTTGCAAGCCTCTCGGCCAGCCTACGCACCGGACAGCGCTCGCACACCTCCCGTTCAGTCAAGGTCAAGCAGCTGTCCGCACGGCACCTCCTACAACCATTAAAACCAAGACACGTGGCGTCACATGAATGGTTAACAGAATTTTGGATTTACTAGAATTTAAAAACCAGGCATCTCAATGTTTTGCCGGCAATCAATGGTGCCCTGGTGTTTGAAATTCATTCCCATTTCTTGCATGGGACCTAAGCATGCACCCAAGGACACATATTTGATTTTTCAACCAATTTATATGCACTGGAGCTTGTGCATGTAGTTCAAACTTGAATTTTGCACATAAATGCATTGAAAAATTAGTTAATGCATAAAAATGTCCAAACAAACCCCGAAAAATCACAAAAATTCACACAACACTCCTGTTGTTCTATGTTGACACGAGAAAAAAATTGAAAGCAATAAGAGGCAATGGATACCGTTTCGTCCCCAAAGGTGGAACATTCCCTACCGAAAACCATCATGCTTGTTGTGAGAAGCTCCGGTTTGTGAGAAGCATATACCCAAACCTGTCCAAAATGGGAGAAAAATTGTACCATGACATGTTGATGCCACTCCATGATAGCATGCCAAGTTTCATGAATTTCAGACGAGTTTTCGATTTACTAGAATTTAGAAACCAGGCATTTCAATGTTTTGCCGGAAATAAACGGTGCCCTGGTGTTTGAAATTCATTCCCATTTCTTGCATGGGACCTAAGCATGCACCCAAGGACACATATTTGATTTTTCAACCAATTTATATGCACTGGAGCTTGTGCATGTAGTTCAAATTTGAATTATGCACATAAATGCATTGAAAACTCAGTTAATGCAAAAAAAAGTACAAACGAACCCCAAAAAATCACAAAAATTCACACGACACTCTTGTTTTTCACGAGATTTTTTTTGAAAGCAATAAGGCAATGCATATCATTTCGTCCCCAAAGGTGGGACGTTCCCTACCGAAAACCATCATGCTTGTTGTGAGAAGCTCCGGTTTTCGAGAAACATATACCCAAACCTACCCCAAATGGGACAAAAATTGTACCACGACATGTTGATGCCGCTCCATGATAGCATGCCAAGTTTCATGAATATCAGACGAGTTTTGGATTTACGAGAATTTAAAAACCACGCATCTCAATGTTTTGCCGGCAATCAACGGTGCACTGGTGTCTGAAATTCATTCCCATTTCTTGCATGGGACCTAAGCATGTACCCAAGGACACAAATTTGATTTTTCAACCAATTTATATGCACTGGAGCATGTACATGTAGTTCAAATTTGAATTATGCACATAAATGCATTGAAAACTCAGTTAATGCAAAAGAATGTCCAAACGAACCTCGAAAAATCACAAAAATTCACACAACACTCCTGTTGTTCTATGTTGACATGACAAAAAAATTTGAAAGCAATAAGAGGCAACGAATATCGTTTCGTCCCCAAAGGTGGGACGTTCCCTACCGAAAACCATCATGCTTGTTGTGAGAAGCTCCGGTTTGTGAGAAGCATATACCCAAACCTGCCCCAAATGGGATAAAATTTGTACCACGGCATGTTGATGCAGCTCCATGATAGCATGCCAAGTTTCATGAATTTCAAACGAGTTTTGGATTTACTAGAATTTAAAAACCAGGCATCTCAACGTTTTACTGGCAATCAATGGTGCCCTGGTGTTTGTCGGGGATATACCCCGCGGTGTATCCCGGCCGGGCTTGGCGCTTCACCGATGACCCGTCGGAGGACTGGCGACTCACGGGTCTGGCGGCTCACTGGTCAGACGACTCACGAGTCTGATGACTCACAGATGACCCCGATGGCGGGTCAGATAGAAGACTAGGCCCAAGGCCCAGAAGGCCGGTTCATGTTATGGTGGACCGGCTTAAGAGGAAGAAAGCAAGACTCGGACTTGTACTCAACTTGTAAGAAAAGATAAACTAGTCCTAGTCCTACTAGGACTCCACATGTAACCCGCCCCTCTAACTTATATAAGGAGGGGCGGGGCTCCCCAAAGAGGGAGAAGCAACAAGACACAATATCTAGGGCTAGACACAAGGAGGAGAGCCGGCTTACGGCGACTCCTCTCATGAGCATAATGAGACCTAGCCACAAACAACATGTAGGGTTATTGCCGGATGATGTTCCCCGGGGCCCAAAGCTGTCTAAATCCTTGTCTTGCGTGTTGCGTCTCTCGTCCCGATCAACCCCTCTCAAGCTACCACATTGATGCGTTGGCCTCGCGACTAAGTTCTGACACTAAGGACATCTGACGTGATAATTCCACGACAGTGTTTGAAATTCATTCCCATTTGTTGCATGGGACTTAAGCATGCACCCAAGGACACAGATTTGATTTTTTGACCAATTTATATGCACTGGAGCATGTGCATGTAGTTCAAATTTGAATTATGCACATAAATGCATCGAAAACTCAGTTAATTCATAAAAATGTCCAAACGAACCCCAAAAAATACAAAACTTCACACAACACTCCTGTTCTTCGATGTTGACACGAGAAAAAAATTTGAAAGCAATAAGAGGCAATGGATATCGTTTCGTCCACAAAGGCGGGGCGTTCCCTACCGAAAACCATCATGCTTGTTGTGAGAAGCTCCAGTTTATGAGAAGCATATACCCAAACCTGCCCCAAATGGGACAAAATTTGTACCACGGCATGTTGATGCTGCTCCATGATAGCATGCCAAGTTTCATGAATTTCAGACGAGTTTGGGATTTACTAGAATTTTAAAACTAGGCATCTCAATGTTTCTTGGCAATCAACGGTGCCCTGGTGTTTGAAATTCATTCCCATTTCTTGCATGGGACCTAAGCATGCACCCAAGGACACATATATGTTTTTTCGACCAATTTATATGCACTGGAGCATGTGCATGTAGTTCAAATTTGAATTATTTACATAAATGCATTGAAAACTCAGCTAATGCATAAAAATGTCCCAACGAACCCCGAAAAATCACAAAAAATCACACAACACTCCTGTTGTTCTATGTTGACACGAGAAAAAAATTTGAAAGCAATAAGAGGCAATGGATATCGTTTCGTCCCCAAAGGTGTGACGTTCCCTACCGAAAACCATCATGCTTGTTGTGAGAAGCATATACCAGGACCTGCCCTAAATGGGACAAAATTTTTACCACGACATGTTGATGCCACTCCATGATAGCATGCCAAGTTTCATGAATTTCAGACGAGTTTTTGATTTACTAGAATTTAAAAACCAGGCATCTCAATGTTTTACCGGCAATCAACGGTGCCCTGGTGTTTGAAATTCATTCCCGTTTCTTGCATGGGACCTATAAGCATGCACCCAAGGACACATATTTGATTTTTCAACCAATTTATATGCACTGGAGCATGTGCATGTAGTTCAAATTTGAATTGTTCACCTGAAATGGCTAGAAAACCAATTTAATGTATAAAATGTTCAAATGAACCCTGAATAATTCCAATTATTTTACGACACACATATAGTTGCATGTTCACTCCAGATAAAAGGTCTAGCAATTCAAACACCGTCCATTGCCGCTGTGACCCCATTATGTAATTCAAATCAAGTAGATCGCACACAGTTTATTATCAGCAACCGTGTGAGATCCAGCACAAAATATCCCGGAGCACCATCGGTGTATAGTACGCCTATGGCTTACGCGAGAAGGTGCGTCGGCTACAGTCCACAGCCGACGTCTCAAGGACACTAGCTCGCTCCCCAAATATCATTTCACTGTTCAATCGTCGCCGGTGAAAGATGGGCACGTGGACCCGCGTCGTGAGGGCAACTTCGGTGGCTCACTCTGATGAGAGTGCGGCCGCAGTCGCCGTGCACGTGCTAACAAGGTGCATGAGTGCGGACGCAATCTAAGACTGGGCGGCAAAGGCAGCCCAAACGGCCGCTGTTGCTTGTCAGGTGGCGGCAGCAACATCTGCCTCGGGGATAACAACTGGCGAGAGCGGCACAACAGCTGCCTGTTCCGCAGCGGCGGCCTTAGCCCTGATGGAGGCAGCCCACGACCATGTCGCCCACACCCAGCTCCTGGCGGTCACCGCACAAATCGAACGAAGCTTCTCCAAGAACGATCAGTAACCCACGGCCGAAGAGCTGGCAATCGCCGAGAGTGTTCGAGCAGCCGTCCGTTCCTCCACCGTGTACCTTGCGACGACGGAGCCCGTCCAAGCCCAGATCGCGTCCGCCCATGGCCAGCTTGTGGCGGCCTTTTCCAAAGAGATGGAGGACGCAGATGGTGAGATGCTTTCCGAGTATGGTGCGATGGATGCCATGGAGCCCCTTCCCCAGGAGACCGTCGGGCGCGAGCTGGACATGGAGGCGGCGGCGGAGATCGACGAGCACCAGCCATAGTAGTACTCTTTGTTTTGTTTAATTAAGAGCACCCGTCTTTAATTTGTTAGAGTAATGTTTAGGTCAGCTAGCTCTGTTTAATTGCTGAACTTGCTCGATTAAGAAGTGTGGGTGTGCTGTAGTCTCCTTTGTGTACCCAAATTATACAATGACGTGGATGACCACTGTAACCATGGAAATTCGAACCACAACTTTGACGTTCAAACTCATCACACACGGGTTAAGCTATTTGAATCGTTTGTGATGTCCACATATCGTACACAGTTCTGAATAAGGGACCGTGTCTGATGACACTTTGCGCGCCAGTATTTTCGCTGAAGCGATTCCAAATTTTCGGCTTCCACGAAAATATCTATCTCCCCGCCCCTCTCCCTTACCAAAAGCCACATTTCCCCTCTTTCCGCCTTCCTTTCCAAGTTGAAACCTTCACTCCTTGCTTGCAGCGCCGCCTCCTCGTCGGCGACCCTCCTTCATGCTGCTCGGCCTCCTCTATCTAGGCAAGTAATCCACACCCGACCCCCATCCTCCTCCTCCTTCTACATCCCACATGCCCCGACCGCCGGCGCGAGCGCGACACCTTCCACCCAAATCACCGACCCCTCCACCAAATAAGCGCCAGCCTAAGCCATGGTGCATGCAGTATAGCCAGGACCTCAAGGAGCATTTGGCAGCGGAGAAGCAAATCACGGCCGCACGCGCGGATGAGGTTGCGATGGCTTCAATTCGTGCCGACCCCCAGATCTTTAAGGAAGGAGCACTTTTCCATTTGCTAGCTACACCGGTTAAGCATGCTCGGTTTACCCATTGCGTGTGTTGCTCCTGCCTTTCCTTCACAAATTCTAGTGAATTGTGCTATCTAATTTTACCATGAAATCTGTTGCTCTAGTGTATATGTTCTATATGTCTTGCAGTGTGGTGCTCACTTATTAACTGTTTTGTTAATTAGCTGTCGTCTTCAATTAACTGTTTGGTTCAATTGTGCAAATGTGATGTTCAATTCTTTAGGCTACAATTTTGTATTGTCTTCCATGTGAGAAATAAATCAAATTTATCTTTACAAAATTGTGGGTGCATTCTGCTATTATATACCATGTGAGGAATAAACTGAATTTGGCTGTAGTAAATACTCCCTCCATTCCAAAAGATGACTCAACTTTGTACAAACTTTAGTACAAAGTTAGTACAAAGTTGGGTCATCTATTTTGGAACGGAGGGAGTACATGAGAAACAAATACAATTGCTACAATTGGCTGCAGTTAACTATTTGGCTAACTGTCTAATCTTCTATTAGGAGTATGTTATATTGTGCAATGTGGTGCTCAATTAATGTTTGGTTCATTTGTTGTGGTGTTTAGTTAACTGCTTGGTTTAATTCTGCAATGCGATGTCCAATTGTCATGGGTAGAATTTTGTATTGTTGTGCATGTGAGGAATAAATCGAATTTGGCTGCACTTAATACATGAGAAACATATACAAGTGCTATATTTCCTAGTCTTTAATCTTGCTTGGTTTAGATAAATGGGTTTTTTTCCGTGTGGCTTGAATTAATCTGATGAATCTGCAATGTGATTCTTTTTCATCAACATTTTTTACTGATAGCATGCGAACCCTTACTTAACCTGATGACTAACTACCTTATATGTGTTGTAGGGAAACAATGGTAAGCACTGAGGTTTACAATCGAGGTTAGCACGTGCATGGTCCATTGTCTAATAGCACATTATTGTGCAATTGCAGGAACCATTCTAATATTTAAGTTTTTAACAATTTGGTCTTGCACATGTAGGTCCTGCTGTCAGAGGTTTTGACCCACTATTCAACCCTTTTTGCATATGGGGAAATGAGTTGTCCATGAATATCAATCAAATCAAGAAACTTAGAAAGATTGTTAGGATAAAGAAATTAGCAAAAAAAACAACAAGATCTTTGTCTGCACAATGAAGAAGACATCAGTTCACTACAAGATGGTACTAACTATTATACCTTGCCTTTTTTTATTCCTTTGCCCCATTTCCAATATAGAGAAGATATTTATGCACATCCTTGTTTTCAGGCCTTTCCAAAGCAGTTCACTGATGATTACCTCTCAAACCACCTCTATGATCAGGAGGCGACGAAGGTTTTCATACAACACCCACGGTTCAATATTGAAGTGTTCCTGAAGAGGACGAAGGACGAACGGTCAATCATCCACAGGCACTAGCCTAAAGTTGCAAATACCTTCAACATGAATGAAGGCTCAATAATCGCCTTCCACTTCAGCAGTTTTCCAGATGAGATGCATCTATCTATATACCGTCTATGATGCTAATTTTGAAAGGTTCTACATGATGCATGTGGAACTTGCTGCTGGTGCAGTTGTGTAATGGGGTAGCTGAGTGCTGAAGCTATATCATGTTGTACTCTGATGTATTTCAATTATGAAATTCTGTTTCCTTAATATGGAAATCAAATATATTGTGTGCTTCATATGAAATGTCAATTAGATTAACAAATGGATTATGAATAATCAAATAATTAGCCTGCTAATGGCGAATTTCCCTGCTAATTGGGTTTTTCTATTACAAACGGTTGTTGAGAAAATACCGTGGGCGATGACCTCAGGCAACACACACAGTTTCTAGGAATAAACTGTGTTGGATCAATGAACAATCACACACGACTTTGTCTTGAAAACTATTTGCGTTAGGCCACCTTGCGCAAACGTTTACCACATAAAAACTGTGTGTGATGGACAGCCTTTGTCACACAGTTTCCTCTACGCACCATGTGTGATACATTGAATAACGCAAACAATTTAACGGGAAAAATTGTTTGTGATGTACCTGTGAACGGAAAAGTTTTCCTTAGAGCGACTGTGTGGGATGTGCATACGAATGGAAACAGTTAGCTGGGACTGACTGTGTGGGATTTACTTGCGACTAGAAACAATTTCGGTGTATAATTTTAATTTTTTAGCTCTACTGTACGTATTTCTGTATTTGAGTGCCGCACATGACCTCATTTTGCCAAACGTGTGTGCCAGGAGGGCATATCCCCGACTGTTTCTGGTCATGTGGGAAGGACCCCCTATCGCCCACACTCAATTGGCGACGGTTCCAAATGCTGTCGCGGAAAGGGGTTAAAAACCGTTTGTTTAGGACCGACGCACAGGGAAGATGGATAGGTACAGAAAACAAGACATGAGGTAATAGGGCAGCTATCATAACTTTTTTAGAAGGACTGCTTTTATGACCTCAAACTTTGGATTCATCTCGAGCTCAACATTGATATGCTTATTCAATTTGTTCCACTCTGCAGCAATTTTCTTGGTCGATCTGCTAAGAAATCACCTATAGTGACTATCGCAAGAGGAAGTCCATTGCACTTCTTTAGGATGAGTTTTGCTGGTTCAACCAATTCGGGATAGTGCTCAGCCAAATCCGTGACCCTATTTGTAAATACCAAAATTGTGGGAAAATATGATCAGTACTTTTTACTATACAATCAAATGTATCAGGTTCATGCAAACCAATCCTTCTCGTTTTTATTAACTAATCTATCCCAATTTTGGTGGCGAGTAAACATTAACTATTTTTCATTAAAGTGAGAAGAGCATAGTTCTTTACCTATCAATTCTCTATGTAGGAAATACAAAGTCTTATTCTATCTGCATGGACCAAAATATAAGTTAAGTATTAACTTATTGTGCACATCTCTCAACCATTTTTTTGCTACAAAATTTGTACATACAATTTTCTATTCATCTTCGCGTGTATGAAATATCCATTAAATTCACAAAATTTCAAAGAAGTGTTTTTTCTAAGTCTAGAAACTAGAAGCAGAGAAAAGTTCTACTGTAGCCACATGTTCATATCACCTTTATTGAACTAATTGGAAAAAACTTCACATATTTTGGAACTCATTTTAACAAAAAGAAAAACTAAAATGAGATAAAGGGAATATAAAAAAATACAACAAATGTTTTCATAAATGGGTATGAGTAGTAATATTCTAGTACCTTCTTTGTGAAGAGGTCACATGCATATGTGTATTGAGCAAGTGTATGCACTCTTGTTCTTGCATGTACTCTGTTTTTCTTTGCAACAATGTTTTGCAATATCCTCTTGCCTGGTTGTGAAATTGTGATCACTATGACCAAGCGATTTTTCATTGCAAGTAAACTTAGCATAATTTTGTCCCATTCCATGGTAGATGGTATGTCATCGAGAACAATCAGAGACTTGTTTGCTTGTGGATGTCTGTAAAAAAATTTAGTCAACTCTGCAACTCGCATCAAAGCAATATCTTCTTTGGTATCACCCAGCAAAGTCCATGGTGCTTTTCTTTGCTTCTACTACCTCTGTAAACTAATATAAGACGTTTTAGATCACTAGAGGGAGTAACTAATATGCTAGGATACTCAAGAGCTCCTCAAGCTTGAAATGTTGCAAGACTGTGGCAAAAGCATGTTTCCCAAACATATGGCTGATCTCTTGGTGTTTGGCAAACATCTTTGATCAAAGTGGTTTTTCCAAGACCAGCCACTCCCCAGATCCCGATCACCTAAAATTGTTGGGTGCAAATGTGTTCGAGAACTAGTTCAGTAATATCATATTTTTCTTTCTCCACCCCAATAAGCTGAAATTCTTCAAGAACGCATGCCATTGTGTTGGTGCGAGTGAGCCTCTCTACCACTTTCATCTTTCCGTCATTATTATTAGATTGCTCTTCTTGTATCCCATTCTGAGCAGTGTAGGGTACCCTTGAGCTGGATGTTGGCTTCGATGAATATGAAATATCTCAAGACCCGTGGACACAAGAAAATGACATTTACATTAAATTTTGACGACGAACCACTCCAAAAAACATAAATGTTTCATGATGGATCACTCCAAAAAGTATTGCTAGTCAGCTTAGTGCAAGTCTTATTGCTACACAATAATTTAGATGTCAGAATGAACCAAATGTAGTAAATCAAACACGAATAACATGTTTGATCACAGAAAATTGCTTGATCAAAGCATTGCAACGTTATGCTTGTCTCTGGGATGTGTTTCAATCCAGTCTGGACAGCTCCGTGCACCCTTTCCGTGACGCCTCTAGGAGATGCGTCGCCGAGCCTAGTGACCAGATAACGAGGAATGAGGTTTTGGTGCTTCAATAGATATCTGACCATTAGAAAACACTTACTCTCCCTAGGGACCTTGGCAAAGGAAGCTGGTATCAACAAGCAAATAAGGGTTGACGATGACATCGGGAGAACTAGGATGGTCTGCGATGAGGACTAGTTCCAGAGTTTGCATGCTTGAATTGAATGAGAGGTGTGGAGTCCTTCCATTCTTAGGGAGCTATTCTCCTCCTAATGGAATGTGAGGGATTGGACTAGTAATTCTCCTTCGTGACTTTATCTGAACTTACATAAATTAATTTTATATGGATGCATGCATTAATTTGATGCAAGCGAGCAAGGGGGTTTTGGTGCTTCAACAGATATCTCACCATTAGAAAACACTTACGTCTCCTTAGGGACCTTGGCAAAGAAAGCCGGTATCAGCAAGCAAATAAGGGTCGATGATGAACAATGGGAGAACTAGGATGGTCTTCGGGGAGGGCTGACACTAGAGTTTGCATGCTTGAATTGAACGAGAGGTGTGGAGTCACTCCATGCTTAGATAGCTATTCTCCTCCTAATGGAATGTGAGGGATTGGACTGGTAATTCCCCTTTGCGACTTTGTCCGAACTTACGTAAATTAATTTGATATGGATGGGTGCATTAATAAGTTGCAAATACCAGGTGTATTATGCCTCTCTTTTTTAACATGAATTAATTTGATCCTGCCTTGGCCAGGCTCCAGAACAATCACCCTTCCCATTATATACTACAAGAAGTTGATTTAATGGTTCATATATTGAGTAAAAAAACGCGTGTTCTTAATTTAAGTAGTACCTGCTCGTAGAAAGCATAGATGGTCTATTCAGCTGATAATTGGTTGACCTCTGATACAATACTTTTTTGGCTTGAGCATAGGCTCGCAACTTTGACATGCTCCGTGGATACTGTGATCAACTCTCCCTAGTTTGTTTTTTGGGAAGCAAGCTTTGATCTTTTGTCATTCTTCAATGGTGGATAGTTTGGTAAGCATGATCAAGTAATCTTCTTACTGACATATCCATTGTACTCATGAGCCAGCTCACGTCTTGTCTTCTTCAGCTCCAAATCCAGCAGAAAATCAACCACCCCCATAGAGGGAGTAGCTCAAAATTGTTCCACTATACTCTTGACGAATTCTTTCTGGTGGGAAGGGTGCACCACTTTGACCCATGCTCGGCATGAGAAGTCGAGTTTTACACTTGAATTTTCATACGTGTCCCAAATGATGGAGGTATGCCCAACAGTACCACTCGTTCCCCACACTCCGATTACTCCAATTCGGTCTGAGTTTCCCAAGCATTTATTGTTGTCGAGGATCATAAGGGTGAAGGTGTCAAAACCGACAGATCTCGGGTAGGGGGGGCCCAAGCTGTATGTCTGCGGATTGATGGTAACAATAATCAAATGGACACTGTGTTTACTCAGGTTCGAGCCCTCTTTATGGAGGTAAGACCCTACTCCTGCTTGATTATATTTGGTGAGTATAGGGGTTACAAGAGTTGATCTACCTCGAGATCGTGGTGGCTAAACCCTAACTTGGCTAGCCTGTCAATGTTCTGATCCTGCCTTCGGTCTAAACCCTCCGGTTTATATAGATACCGGAGGGCCCTAGAGTTGTACAAAGTTGGTTAAACAGAAAGAAAACAATATACCTGGACACCTAAACTTGACGTTCACGTATATGGGAGTCCCAACCGGACACGAGAAGTGGTCTTCTTCCTTGTATCTTGACAGCCCATTAGTCCGGTCCATAATGAATAGACCGAACGCCCGAGGACCCCTTAGTCCAGGACTCCCCCAGTAGCCCCTAAACCAGTCTTCAATGACGACGTGTTCGGCGTGCAGGTTGTCTTCGGCATTGTGAGGGGGGTTCCTCTCCTTGAATAACATATATCAGCTTTTCTTCATAAAAGGACTGTATTCGGCTTTGTATAGTTAACACAACCCTTAGCCGCGAAGGTAGGATATGTATATAAAATAAGAATAGTGTCTTTACTGACAACTTTTTTCGACGAAGCGTCAGACTTGACCTTTCAGTGTTCTGAACCATTTTCACACTCTACATTTCGTGTTTCGAGGTCGAGCCTCCTTGGCCCGTCTTATCAAAGTAGAGATCGTGCCCACTTATTACGAGATTGCTCATCAATAAGATTTGGCTAACCCAACTGTTTACGACGCACGCTTACATTGGGAACATGCGAGTTTCAAGGCATAAGTGGGGGGGACGGTTGGAATTTTTACCACCTATAAAAGGGCAATAGATTCCTCCTTTCTTCCCCACACGTTCTTCTAGCCTCAGCCTTCCAATCTCCCAAGCTCTAGCGCCCGAAAGAAAGCTTTCGTCTTCTTCACCACCGCCACCTCCTCTGACCATGGCCGGATCCAGTTCCAAGGGCAAGTGGGAGGCCTCCTCCGTCACAGAGAAGGAGATAAAGAATCTCCGGAGTGCGGGGTACCTGGCCGCAAACATTGCGCTCAGGCTCCCCGACAAGGGCCAAATCATCCCCACTCCGGCGGCAGGCGAAAGGGTTGTTTTCCTCCCCCATTTCCTTAGAGGGTTAGATTTTCCACTCCACCCCTTCGCCCGGGACTCATGTTCTATTACGGGCTAGATTTCCATTATCTAGCCCCGAACTCTTTCCTCCACATTTCGGCGTTCATCGCCGTGTGCGAGGCTATACTCCGCATCCCCCCACACTTTGGCCCATGGCTAAAAATCTTCAATGTGAAGCCGAAGGTGGTCGATGGGCAGCATGCAGACTACGGCGGGGCCATGATTAGCAAGCTTCCCAACGCCACATGGCCCAAGGGGGCCTTTATCGAGACCGTCAAGGTATGGCAGCAAGAGTGGTTCTACATCACCGAGCCGCGCCATACCAAATGGGCGGTAATTCCGGAGTTCAGATCCGGACCCCCCACGAGGCTCACTTCATGGACCGCTAAGGGCCTCAACTGGGGGTCCTAGACGGAGGTGCAAACGCTGCAGACGCGCATCACCAACGTGTTGGGCAAGAATGTTGGTCTCACCAATGTGGTGCAGATCATGCTCTTCTGCCGCATCCTCCCCTGCCAACGCAGGGCCTCCCCCATGTGGGAGTTCAATCCGGAGGAGCCGCGGACCCTGAAGCACTTCTTCGGCACGCCGCACGAAGGAATATGGAAGCTGCTCTTCAAGGCCCAGAAGAGCTGGCCTATGGAATCTGAAGACGTCGGACTCGACGCCGAGAATCCAGCCTCGCCGGTAAGTATTAGCTTTCCGAAGATATGTCCGGTCTATATTTTCGATCGATATGAATCTTATCAGCCCACCTCTTTACAGGGCTGGAACAAGAAGGCAGAGCGGATCAAGAGTCCGGCTCCGTTACCCGAATACCTAGTCACTCCCCAGTGGACTGAGATGCTGGTCCCGGCACCCTACCAGGCGCCGGAGAATAAGGGGAAGGAGCCCAAGGGCGGGCCCCGCCGCAGAGGTCCTTCGGATGCTATGTTCGGAGGGACCAGGGATGTCTCCTCTCACGAGGAAGACGAAGCCGAAGGGGAGGATGAGGAGGTGGAGAGCGACTCTCCTTGCAAGACGAGGAGGAAGAAGAGGACGCACTCCGAGAACCCGGAGGGGGCGACGCTGAAGAGGGGGAATATTACCCTCTCGGTGAGTTCGGACTCGGAGTGCAAACACAACCCGAGGAGAGCTTCCAGGATGAAGCCCCTGGCCGAATCGTAAGTACAAAAAAATCTTACTTGTTCAGTCTCTTCTTACCCGCCTTTGTTATACAAATTGTATCTTTGCTTGCGTTTCAGCCCTCCACGCAATATCCCAAACACCTCGACCTCATCAGGAAACTCTTTGGCGCCGGAAGAGGCAGAGAGTGATGGACCAATGCAGGCCCCATCCACCACATCCATGGAGGACACCGAGGTGTCGTCCCAAAGGACCTCTCCTGGCCGGGGAGAGGCGCAAGAGTTCGTCTAGAAGGCGCCCGAGGTTAATACCTCGGATGCCGTAGACTGGGGGACGGAGACCCCCACGACCACCGAGGGTGGAGGGTCTCAATAGTTCGGGCCCCCGTGATACGTCTCCAACGTATCTATAATTTTTTATTGTTCCATGCTGTTATATTATCAATCTTGGATATTTTATAATCATTTTACATCATTTTTCGTATAACCTATTGACATAGTGCCAAGTGCCAGTTGCTTTTTTCTGCATGTTTTTTACATCGCAGGAAATCAATATCAGACGGAGTCCAAATGCAATGAAACTTTACATAGATTTTTTATGGACCAGAAGACACCTGATGGGCCCTGGCTACGCCCGGGGGTGCTTCAAGGAGAGCACAACCCACCAGGGCGCGCCAGGAGGCCCAGGCGCGCCCTGGTGGGTTGTGCCCACCTCGGGTGCCCCCTGGACCGCCTCTTTTCTCTATAAATACCCCAATATTCCAGAAACCCTAGGGAAGTCAACGAAAATCAATTCTAGCCGCCGCAGAGTCTAGAACCACCAGATCCAGTCTAGACACCATCACAGAGGGGTTCACCACTTCCATTGGTGCCCCTCGTTTGGCTTCCTCTCTCTCGCTGAATTCTCAATACAATAGTCTCTTGGAGATCCATATGATGCAACTCTTTTTGTGGTGTGTTTGTTGGGATCCGATGAACTTTGAGTTTATGATCAGATCTATCTTTTTATATCCATGAAAGTTATTTGAGTTTCTTTGATCTCTTATATGCATGATTGCTTATAGCCTCGTATTTCTCCTCCGATATTTGGGTTTTTTTTGGCCAACTTGATCTATTTATCTTGCAATGGGAAGAGGTGCTTTGTAGTGGGTTCGATCTTATGGTGCTTCATTCCAGTGACACATGTATGTATCGTTGCTACTAAGAATAAAACGATGGGGTCTATCTCTACATAGATAGATCTTGTCTACATCATGTCATCGTTCTTATTTCATTACTCCGTTTTTCTATGAACTTAATACACTAGATGCATGTTGGATAGCGGTCGATGTGTGGAGTAATAGTAGTAGATGCAGGCAGGAGTCGGTCTACTAATCTTGGACGTGATGCCTATATAATGGTCATTGCCTGGATATTGTCATGATTATTTGAAGTTCTATCAATTTCCTAACAGTAATTTGTTCACCCACCGTTTGCTATTTTTCTCGAGAGAAGCCACTAGTGAAACCTACGTCCCCCGGGTCTCTTTCTCCTATTATTTGCCTTTGCGATCTACTTTTCCTCTGCTTTTATTTGCAGATATATTAAACCAAAAATAAAAAAATACCTTGCTGTAATTTATTCTTATTTACTTTGTTCGGTGTTCAATCTATCAATCTACTACAATTTCATTTCACGTCCGTTTGCCTATCTTGGGGCGCCGTACCCGATAGGGATTGACAACCCCTTTTACACGTCGGGTTGCGAGTATTTGTTCTTTGTGTGCAGGTGCTGTTTATGTTGTGTTGCTTGGTTCTCCTACTGGTTCGATAACCTTGGTTTCATCTCTGAGGGAAATACCTACCGTCGCTGTGCTACATCATCCCTTCCTCTTTGGGGAAATACCGACGTAGTCCTAGTAGACAGGAACTTTCTGGCGCCATCGTCAGGGAGACATCAAAATAATTTCTGGCGTGGTTGCCGGGGAGGATCTTCAACATATACCAGGTTCCTAATCACAAATCTCATCTCCTCGCAATTTACCTCTCCTTTTCCTCTCCCCCACTTCACAAAAAATTTCCGTTTTATTCGCCCCTCTTTTTAATTTGCCGTTTTCTCGTCAGATCTATCCTTTGCTTGCAATCATGAGTGATTTTGGTATGGCACCAACAGATGATGGCCTAACTCCTAAGATGGGGCGTACGAGCAATCTGGATGCTAAAAATTTTATCTTGGGGCAAGGGAATGTTATGGGAAAAGAACGTATCCAAGAATTTTTCAATTGTGTTGGGAATCTAATTCTTGACGATGCTCCTATACTTAAAACTACTAGATCTTATGCGGATGCTATTTCAGCACTACTTCCGAAACTTGAAAGTAAATTTATCCGTACTCATCCTACCTTGCAAAGGTTGTTTTTTGAGCTCCCTATTATAAAGAATCCTAAAGCTAAAAAGTTGGCCACTCTCGTTCTCATGAATGAATTTGACTACATAATACGGGAAGCTAGAGAAATCTTTGATTTTATGGTATGAATCGTGAAAAGCCCGTGATATATGAAATTCTTTATAATAGTGGTTATGGGCTAATACATTTGCTTGGGGATAATAAAATCTTTGATGAGAATCTTAAGATGGAAGTCCCCGTTCTAGATATAATCCAACAAGTTTTCGACAATGTTAATCAACATCACTCTTGGATTGTTGCAGGAAATCAAAAAGGTTATGATGAAAACCAACTTAGGAACACTAACGTTTCTATGGATAATATGTACTATGTTGTGTTTAAAAAACCCCACGATGAAAATACCTCCAAGAAAGTTAAGAAGAAAGATGACAAAACTAAGATCCTTGCTTTATGCCTAGCTAAGGGCGTAAAAGTATAGCACTTGTTGGGAGGCCACCCAATGAATAAAATTTATTTTTGCCTTTTGCGTTATGTTCTTGAGTGTTTGCACAATTATGCTACTGTTATGATTATGTTTTTTGTGTTTTAATTAGTGTTTGTGCCAAGTAAAGCCTTTAAGATCTTCTTGGGTAATAGTTGTTTGATCTTGCTGAAAAACAGAAACTTATGCACTCACAAAAATAATTTTCATAAATCACAGAAAAGTTCTTTTGCCCTGATTCGTTTTGAAGAAGATTAATATACAAATTTCTCAAGTCGTCCTAATTTTCTAGAATTTTTGGAGTTTCATAAGTATTCAAAATATCCAGATTGCTACAAACTGTTCTGTTTTTGACAGATTCTGTTTTCTTTGCGTTGTGTACTTGTTTTGATGGCTCTATGGTTTTATTGGATGATTTTTTGCCATAGAAAAGTTGGAATACAGTAGATATAATGCAAAAACAAAATATGAATAGGTTGCAACAATACTTATAGTAGTGATTTATTTTATTATACTAATGGATCTCATGAAGGTTTTGTTGAGTTTTGTGTGATTGAAGTTTTCAAGTTTTGGGTTATCTTACAATGGATGAAGGAATAAGGAGTAAGAAGAGCCTAAGCTTGGGGATGCCCCGGCATACCAAGCTATTATCCAAAAGAAGCTACCTTGGTCAATCGATCAACCACTACCCAGATGGAATCATAACCTGAACGGGTCCTGGGTAATCCTGTGATAAAATCCATTCCAAGTTTTTCCCATTTCCACTCGGGAATCGGCAAAGGTTGAAGTAACCCTGCTGGCTTCTGATGTTCTGCCTTTACTCGTTGACAAACATCGCATACTGCTACGTACTCGGCAATATCCTTCTTCATACCTGTCCACCAGAAACTTTCCTTCAAATCCAGATACATCTTGGTGTTACCGGGGTGAATCGAGTACGGTGAATCATGAGCCTCCTGAAGAATTAGCTTCCTGAGTTCGGGATCATTGGGCACATAAATACGATCCTCGAACCATATAGCTCCGTATTAATCCTTACGAAACCCTTTAGCTTTTCCTTCATTCATCCTTTTCTTTATCTCATCAATTTCCTTGTCCGGCTTCTGGGCTTCACGAATTCTTTCGGCCAAAGTGGACTGAACTTCCAGAGTTGC
>LR880967.1:920225032-920259666 GCA_904067115.1 Aegilops sharonensis
AGTTCCCTTTGAGCCTGGGTGGCGGTCCATAGGAAGATCACACGGGTACCCCGGGATTTCCAAAACTAAAACAGACAACACTGGGTTCCCCAGGTGCCTCAATCCACCCAGCTGTGTATTAAAGTTGCCACCTTAAAGTAAACCATTAATTATTAATCTCACATCTGTCATGGATACACTCAAACCCAATCCACGTCTACGAGCATAGCATAGCAATAATAGCAACACGTAGAAGTAACTCCCAAGGGTTTGATAGTAACAGGGCAATAGGTTCTACCTCAACTACTACTTCCCAACCCACAAATTAATGACATCCTAATCATGCAATGTTTGAGGATTGAAACTAATGCATAGAAACTGGGTATGAAAAGAGTATGATCAATGTGTTACTTGCCTTGCTGACGATCCATGAATCCCAGAGACTCGTAGTAACACGCTTCGCACTCCGGGAATTCTATCGCAAGGAAACAAAAACATACATAAGCAACAAGCAAAGATGCACAGGTAAAACTCAACTAAAAGAGGTTGACCAGAAAGTTCAACTTAAGAACTCCGGTTCGCAAAAAGAATCAAACCAAACGAAGCAACAAAACTCAAACGGCGAAAGAAATAAGATCCGTTTTATAATCTGAACTAAGGTCAAATTTTACAGGGGTAAAAACTTGTTTGAGTTGATTATTCGGAAAGAGGGTTTTGATACGAAACTCTAGGCGCTTGAATCGCCTGATTCCGATAAACGAGCGAAAAGTTATACTAGATCGAAAATCGGATCAGAAATCGCGATCAGAAAAATCGTGGAATAAATCCGGGAAAAGAGAAGCGACAAACAGCTTAACGAACGAACGTTCGTTATCTGAACCTAAACAAAGAACTTGTTCGTTAAAACGAACGAACGAGCGAACGCTCGCTAAATAAATAAACCGGAGAAAAACCAATCTATTAAAAAAACGAAAACTAGGGTTTCGGAAAAAATTAAACCGGATGGTTTTTTAGAAAAACGGCGGTCTCGGATCCGGCGGATACCTCCGGCGAGAGGTCCGGCGAGGCGGGGCTCCGGTGGGGCGGGGGTGGCGTGGGGTGGCGGGGCTCGGCGACGGGAGGCGGCGACGGCGGGGCTCGGCTCGGGCTCGGCTCGGGTCGGGCTCCGGCGGCGGTGGTGGTCGGTGGTGGTGGCGGCTGGGCGGCGGTATTTAAGAGAGGGGGGGGGGGGGGGCCCCGGGGGGGGGGGGGCGCCCGGGGAGGAGTCCGGCTCGGACTCTCCTCGGCGTCCATGCTGCGCACGGCGGCGCGCGAGGGAGGCGGCGGCGGCGGGAGCGGCCCGGGCCGGCGCGCGGTGGGGGCTGTGCTGTGGGGCAAGGCTGCGCACGGCGGCGCGCGAGGGAGGCGGCGGCGGCGGGAGCGGCCCGGGCCGGCGCGCGGTGGGGGCTGTGCTGTGGGGCAAGGCTGCGCACGGCGGCGCGCGAGGGAGGCGGCGGCGGCGGGAGCGGCCCGGGCCGGCGCGCGGTGGGGGCTGTGCTGTGGGGCAAGGCTGCGCACGGCGGCGCGCGAGGGAGGCGGCGGCGGCGGGAGCGGCCCGGGCCGGCGCGCGGTGGGGGCTGTGCTGTGGGGCAAGGCTGCGCACGGCGGCGCGCGAGGGAGGCGGCGGCGGCGGGAGCGGCCCGGGCCGGCGCGCGGTGGGGGCTGTGCTGTGGGGCAAGGCTGCGCACGGCGGCGCGCGAGGGAGGCGGCGGCGGCGGGAGCGGCCCGGGCCGGCGCGCGGTGGGGGCTGTGCTGTGGGGCAAGGCTGCGCACGGCGGCGCGCGAGGGAGGCGGCGGCGGCGGGGCTCGGCTCGGGCTCGGCTCGGGTCGGGCTCCGGCGGCGGTGGTGGTCGGTGGTGGTGGCGGCTGGGCGGCGGTATTTAAGAGAGGGGGGGGGGGGTGGCTTGGGGAGGGGGCGCCCGGGGAGGAGTCCGGCTCGGACTCTCCTCGGCGTCCATGCTGCGCACGGCGGCGCGCGAGGGAGGCGGCGGCGGAACGGGCCGGCCTGCTCGGCTGGGCCTTGGGCCCAGTCGGGCGCGAGGAGTTTTTTTTTAAAATTGGTTCCGCCGACAAAACAATTCCTATAAAATAAAATAAAAATCTAAAAATGCCAAAATAAATTTTCACCGTCTAAATGAAATATTTAGAACGAGATGAACATTTTCTTGGCCCTAAAATGCAACTTTTAAAACGTGCAATTTTTCTAACGCAAATAAAACCCAAATAAAATCAAATAAAATCCAAATAATGATTTTAACATTTTTCCTCCAATATTTCACTATTTTGGAGAAGTCCTATTATCTCCCCTCATTTATTTTTAATATGAAATATTTTTCCGGAGAGAAAAATAATGAAAACCAAAAATCCTCGTTCTCAGTATTTGATAGAAATCAAATATGAAAACCGGAAAATCCCCAACTCTCTCCGAGGGTCCTTGAGTTGCTTAGGATTTCGAGGATTGCGGAACGAAGATGCAATAAATATGATATGCATGGCTGACCTATGTATAACATTCCAAATTGAAAATTTGGGATGTTACAAACCTACCCCCCTTAAGATGAATCTCGTCCTCGAGATTCGGGTTAGCTAGAAAATAGGTGCGGGTGGTCCTTGCGGATATCCTCTTCTCGTTCCCAGGTGGCTTCTTCCTCGGTATGGTGGCTCCAGTGAACCTTGCAAAACTTGATAACCTTGCTGCGCGTGACTCGGCTGTCAAAGTCAAGAATCTTTACTGGCTTCTCTTCATAGGTCAAATTACTGTCCAACTGAATCGCCTCCAGGGGCACTGTATCTCTTAATGGTATATCTGCCATCTCAGCATGCCACTTCTTTAACTGTGATACGTGGAACACATCGTGAACTCCTGACAATACTTCAGGTAACTCCAGCTTGTAGGAGACTTCTCCCATTCGTTCCAGAACATGGTACGGTCCTACAAATCTCGGGGCTAATTTTCCTTTAACTCCAAATGTTTTACTCCTCGCAAGGGTGATACTCGCAGATAGGCTCTGTCTCCAATTTCATAGGTTACTTCCTTGCGTTTTGAGTCTGCATAACTCTTCTGCCTGGACTGAGCAATCTTCAGTCTGTCACGTTATCAGTTTAACCTTCTCCTCCGACTCTTTGATCAAGTCTGGTCCAAACAACTGACGGTCTCCTACCTCATCCAACATCAGGGGTGTTCTACATCTGCGTCCATACAGAGCTTCGAATGGTGCCATCTTCAAACTAGCTTGGTAGCTATTGTTGTATGAGAACTCTACGTAAGGAAAATTGTCATCCCAACTAGACCCATAGTCTAGCGCACAGGCTCTCAACATGTCCTCCAAAATCTGGTTGACTCTCTCTGTCTGTCCATCTGTCTGCGGGTGGAATGTTGTACTGAACTCCAATCTTGTCCCCTAAGTCTGGTGTAGCTGATGCCAAAACTTTGAAGTAAACTGTGTTCCTCTATCTGATACGATGTACCTCGGAACTCCATGCAAACATACGATCCTGGACATATATATCTTGGCTAACTTCGCACTTGTATTCGTGGTTTTCACTGGGATGAAGTGAGCCACTTTGGTCAAGCGATCCACTACTACCCATATTGAGTCATATCCTGCTTTAGTTCTGGGCAATCCGGTGATAAAATCCATGCCAAGTTTATCCCACTTCCATTCGGGTATCAGCATAGGCTGTAACAGTCCTGCTGGCTTCTGATGCTCTGCGTTCACTCTCTGACATACATCACATACGGCTACATACTCGGCAATATCCTTCTTCATACATGTCCACCAGAAACACTCTTTCAAATCCAAATACATCTTGGTGTTTCTGGGGTGTATCGAGTATGGTGAGTCATGGGCCTCCTGAAGTATTAACTTTCTGATCTCTAGGTCATTGGGCACATAAACTCGGTCCTCAAACCATAAGGTATCGTGCTCATCCTCGCGAAATCCTTTGGCCTTTCCTTTACTCATCTTCTCCTTTATCTCGGCAATCTCTTTGTCATTCTTCTGAGCTTCTCGAATCTTGTCCAACAATGTTGACTGAACTTCCATTGTCGCAACGAAACCTCTTGGAACAATCTCCAACCGAAGTTCCATGATATCCTCAGCTAACTCCTTTGGCAATCCCTTACTTTCCAGGATATTAGTGTAACTTTTCCGGCTCAAAGCGTCTGCTACGACATTGGCCTTTCCTGGATGATAGTGCAGCTTCATATCGTAATCCTTTATAAGCTCCAGCCATCTCCTTTGTCTAAGGTTCAACTCCTTCTGGGTGAAAATGTACTTCAAACTCTTATGATCCGTGTACACATCACAACGATTTCCAATAAGATAATGTCTCCAAGTCTTCAATGCATGCACTACGGCTGCTAACTCCTAGGCATAATTCAACTCAAGAGGCTTCAGTTGTCCTGAGGCATACGAAACAACCTTTCCGTCCTGCATAAGCACACATCCAAGTCCCAAGCGTGAGGCGTCACAATACACTTGAAACTCCTTATGTATATCTGGCTGTGTTAATACTGGGGCTGTAGTCAATCGTTTCTTCAACTCCTGAAAACTTGCCTCACAATCTTCTGTCCATTTAAACTTAGTATCCTTCTTCAGCAATTCAGTCATTGGCTTAGCAATCTTGGAAAATTTTTCAATGAATCTCCGATAGTATCCTGCGAGTCCAAGGAAACTGCGGATCTCGCTAACTAAAGTGGGTGCCAACCATTCGGTGACTGATTAAACCTTACTGGGATCCACTGCTATACCCTCTCCTGATATAACATGCCCAAGAAATCCAACTTCCTTCAACCAAAACTCGCACTTGCTGAATTTAGCGTATAACTGGTGTTCCCTGAGTTTCTCGAGAACTAAACGCAAATGTTCCTTGTGCTCCTCTTTGTTCTTCGAGTATACCATAATATCATCAATAAACACCACGACAAACTTGTCCAAATACTCCATGAACACCTTGTTCATCATACTCATGAAATAGGCAGGGGCGTTAGTCAGTCCAAGCGACATGACCGTATACTCGTATAATCCATACCGCGTGGTGAACGCTGTCTTTGGTATATCCTTCTCTCGAATTTTCAACTGATGGTATCCTAACCATAGATCAATCTTTGAAAACACCTTAGCTCCTTGCAACTGATCAAACAGATCATTGATCATCGGTAATGGATACTTGTTCTTTATCGTTACTTCATTCAAGGCTCGGTAATCAACGACCATCCTCAGGGATTTATCCTTCTTCTCGACCAAAAGTACTGGTGCTCCCCAAGGTAATGAACTCCTGCGAATATAACCTTTCTCCAATAACTCCTGGATCTGTTTCTTAATTTCCTCCAGATCATTTGCGGGCATCCGATAGGGTCTCTTGGATATTGGCCCTGTACCTGGCAATAGCTCTATCAAAAACTCGATGTCTCGATCCGGTGGCATGCCTGGTAACTCCTCTAGGAAAACATCCGGAAAATCCTTTACTACAGGCACTTCCTACTTTACAACTCCCGTGAGGGAATTCACTTGGCTCCTCCTAGGCACATGCCTAGATACATACTTAATCCTTTTTCCCTCCGGGGTGGTGAGATAAATCGACTTACTAGCACAGTCAATGCTTCCTCCATACTTCGACATCCAGTGCATACCTAATATCACATCCAATCCTTGCGACTCCAAGATAATTAGGTCAGACGGAAAAACATGTGTGCCAATGGTTAGGGGTATCTGGGTGCACCATCGGCTAGCCATGTACTCTGCTCCAGGCGAGCTCACTAAAAGAGGGGTCCTAAGGGTTTGGGTTGGTAGCTTAAACTTATCCACAAATCCCCTTGATATGTATGAATGCGATGCACCAGTATCGAAAAGAACAAGAGCGGTAAATGACTTAACCAAAAACTTACCTATTACCGCGTCCGGTTGCTCTTCAACTTCCTCCACGTTAACGTGGTTCACTTGTCCTTTGTTGAATGGATTGGGCTTCTTCGTAGCGCTCCCATTTCCGTTTCCATTCCTTCCTTCAGGGCAGTCATTGGCATAGTGCCCAGTCTTCCCGCACTTAAAGCAAGTAACCTGACTCAGGTCCCTTTTGGAGGGTGTAGATGGGTTGGAGCGGTTCTGATTGTTATTAACTCCATTCCCATTTCCATTCTTCACACCATTGTGGTTATGCGATCCTCCTCCAGTGTGGTTGTGACCTCCATGATTATGAACAAGTCCTCCCGAGTTCGGGGTTAAGCGGGGCTTCTATTGAGCTCCTGAATTATACTTCCCTTGTCCATACTTCCTCTTACGGCTTTCAATCTGCTGCTGCTTTCCTTCAATCATAAGGGCCTTATCTACCAACTCCTGGTAGTTGTTAAAAGTTGCCACCATCAACTGCATGCTCATCTCATCGTTCAGCCCTTCCATGAACTTCTCATGCTTCGCGGCATCTGTGGCCACATCATGAGGGGCATAGCATGATAACTTGCTAAAATCATCCACGTACTGAGCTACAGTACGGTTCCCCTGGCGTAAGTTGCGAAACTCGCGCTTCTTCATCTGCATGGATCTAGTTGAGACATGTGTTGTGCGAAAAGCTTGCTGAAACTGGTCCCAAGTGACATTGGCTGTAGGAAAAGTAGCCGTGTAATTCTCCCACCATGCGGCTGCTGGTCCATCCAATTGATGTGCGGCAAAGCGCACCCTCTCAGCATCCGTGCATCCTGCGGTGGTTAACTCCCTTCCAATACGGCGTAGCCAATCATCAGCAACTATTGGCTCGGTGCTACTGGAAAACACCGGCGGTTGTAACCTCAGAAAACGGGCTAAATTGTCCACTGGCGGCGGGTTGTTGTTGTTGTTGTTGTTGCCCTGGTTCTGAACTAGCAATTGCATCAAGGCATTCTGCTGCTGGATCAACTGGGTGAGCACCGGTGGGAAAGCAAAACCGGTGTCACGTCTCGGAGGCATCTGATGGGTTTAGAGGGAAGAGATTAGAATAGAAAGAGGTCTAATGAGAGAACACTACCCATATGCATATGAGGCAAACACAAACATTTCACTCAATCAATCAAGCAAGGGAATACAAACGGTCTATAACTATCGCAAAAGTGCTCAACTACTATTAGATACATGGGGGGAAATACTACTAATATATGGTGGTCATCTAGAAATTTTGATCGGTGGAAGACTCCATGATGTCCGGTACAGCTTCGTCTTCTTAGTCATCATCACTTGGATCGGAATCGGTGTCGTCGATGATGATGTAGTTGTACGGACAAGTGGGATCTTCGTCTTCTTCTTCCGGTGCTGGTCCTCCCATGAATACTTTGATCTTCTTGACCAGGTCGTCGTTCTTCTCTAGTAGTGTCTTGATTTCCTCCTCGTATCCATCGCGTGTAAACTTGAGTTCTTCCTCCAGTTCGATGATCCTGGTCTTTGCCTTCTTCAATTCCATCATATCTGCGCACATCTGGTTCTCCTGGCGTCGAATGTGCTGGTTTAGCTCCTGAATGAAAGCTGCAATGGATCTGTCCTTCTTGGTGCTGATTACTTCCCATTGCTCGTCTCGGCGCCCACATATTTGGTATATGGTGTCTTTAATCTCCCTGTTGTAGACTTCTCCAATACGTCCCATGGTAATGTGAGCTGTCATACTCTTGCCTAGACTCCAGGTGGGTGCTTCGAAAGAAAACTCTATGGGCTTAGAAGTTGGCGAGAACGTCCTTCCTAGAACTTGTACTTGAATCATCCAGCGCTCCTCTTCTGGTAAGGTGGCGTTGTATGTTCCGGTGAAGCTTGGTATACCAATGTTCAAGTACCTAGTGACTTCCTTCAAGTGGCGTCCAAAAGGTGTGTCTTCATCGGGTTGTGCAAACTTGTTCTTCATCTCCGCCATCCTAAGGAGTGGAAAAATGGAGAGGAGTCAGAAATGAGTAGAGAAGAGTGACCTATCGTTTATCTTAATGGTTTTGTCCTACACTCAGCGTGTGCTCTGATACCATCTTGTAGCGACCCGACCTCAGATGGTCAAGTCTCTGTGTTTCAGTGTCATCCCTGGATCATTAATGCTGACACACACAATACTCGAAGGATTTATAACAGAGTAGCAATCACACACTTATTACATCAAATGTCTCAAAAGAGAACTTATTACAATAATATGGCTTAAGGCCATCTAATGTGATAACATCGGAAGGCTTGGAAGATAATGTGAGTCCATCAACTCCAATGGCATAGCTGAGCTGCACGGCAACGACCTAACGATCCTTACTCCTCGTCTGAAAAGTCTGCAACATAATACGTTGCAGCCCGAGAATGGGTCAGCACATGGAATATGTTGGCAATAACAGTAGAGCAAGAATAGAATAATGGTATCACTACATGCATATTTGGCTGGTGGAAAGCTCTATGTTTATAATTTTGCGAAAAGCCAATTTTTCCCTACAACAAAGGAATAAATTTTATTTAACTATCATGGTGGTTGAAACATCATTGAGAAGGTATAACCCCAACTCAATCCCAATTAAAGTAGTTAACAACCCAACAATATTAACTTAAGAGTGATGAGATACATGTGAATACTCAGGTACTAGATACTCAGAATTGTCCATAACCGGGGACACGGCTAACCATGATTAGATTGTATACTCTGCAGAGGTTTGCACACTTTTCCCCACAAGACTCGATCGCCTCCGTTGATTTCTCGCACTACATGGTGTTTGAGAAATGGATGACCGAGACATAGTCTTTCCGAAACATTAACTCTCTACTCAGGGTAGACCATACTAAACCTACAAAACCCACTACCTGCTGATCTACCTCTTCAAGAGCTTCACGTAACTTACTCAACTATGCTAGAGCCCATAGTAGCTTGTGGCTGCACACGGAAGTTTCTAGCATGAATAATCTTAGTTCCCTTTGAGCCTGGGTGGCGGTCCATAGGAAGATCACACGGGTACCCCGGGATTTCCAAAAATAAAACAGACAACACTGGGTTCCCCAGGTGCCTCAATCCACCCAGATGTGTATTAAAGTTGCCACCTTAAAGTAAACCATTAATTATTAATCTCACATCTGTCATGGATACACTCAAACCCAATCCACGTCTACGAGCATATCATAGCAATAATAGCAACACGTAGAAGTAACTCCCAAGGGTTTGATAGTAACAGGGCAATAGGTTCTACCTCAACTACTAATTCCCAACCCACAAATTAATGACATCCTAATCATGCAATGTGTGAGGGTTGAAACTAATGCATAAAAACTGGGTATGAAAAGAGTAGATCAATGTGTTACTTGCCTTGCTGACGATCCGTGGATCCTAGAGACTCGTAGTAACACGCTTCGCACTCCGGGAATTCTATCGCAAGCAAACAATAACATACATAAGCAACAAGCAAAGATGCATAGGTAAAACTCAACTAAAAGAGGTTGACCAGAAAGTTCAACTTAAGAACTCCGGTTCGCAAAAAGAATCAAACCAAACGAAGCAATAAAACTCAAACGGCGAAAGAAATAAAATCCGTTTACCAATCTGAACTAAGATCAAATTTTACAGTGGTAAAAACTTGTTTGAGTTGATTATTCGGAAAGAGGGTTTCGAGACGAAACTCTAGGCGCTTGAATCTCCTGATTCCGATAAACGAGTGAAAAGTTATACTAGATCGAAAATCGGATAAGAAATCACGATCAGAAAAATTGCGGAATAAATCCGGGAAAAGAAAAGCGACGAACAGCTTAACGAACGAACGTTCGTTATCTGAACCTAAACAAAGAACACGTTCGTTAAAACGAACGAACGAGCGAACGCTCGCTAAATAAATAAACTGGAGAAAAACCGATCTATTTAAAAAAACGAAAACTAGGGTTTCGGAAAAAAATAAACCGGATGGTTTTTTTTAAAAACATCGGCGGTCTCGGATCCGGCGGATATCTCCGGCGAGAGGTCCGGCGAGGCGGGGCTCCAGCGGGGCGGGGGTGGCGTGGGGCGGCGGGGCTCGGCGACGGGAGGCGGCGGCGGCGGCGACTCCGGCGGCGACGGCGAGGCTCGGCTCGGGCTCGGCTCGGGTCGGGCTCCGGCGGTGGTGGTGGTGGATGGTGGTGGCGGCGTGGCGGCGGTATTTAAGATAGGGGGGCGGGGGCGGTGGCTTGGGCGAGGGGGCGCCCGGGGAGGAGTCCGGCTCGGACTCTCCTCGGTGTCCGTGCTGCGCACGGCGGCGCGCGCGAGGGAGGCGGCGGCGGAACGGGCCGGCCTGCTTGGTTGGGCCTTGGGCCCAGTCAGGCGCGAGGAGTTTTTTTAAATTGGTTCCGCCGACAGAAAAATTCCTATAAAATAAAATAAAAATCTAAAAATGCCAAAACAAATTTTCACCTTCTAAATGAAATATTTAGAACGAGATGAACATTTTCTTGGCCCTAAAATGCAATTTTTAAAACGTGCAATTTTTCTAACGCAAATAAAACCCAAATAAAATCAAATAAAATCCAAGTAATGATTTCAACATTTTTCCTCCAATATTTCACTATTTTGGAGAAGTCATATTATCTCCCCTCATTTATTTTTAATATGAAATATTTTTCCGGAGAAAAAAATAATTAAAACAAAAAATCCTCGTTCTCATTATTTGATAGAAATCAAATATGAAAACCGGAAAATCCCCAACTCTCTCCGAGGGTCCTTGAGTTGCTTAGGATTTCGTGGATTGCGGAACGAAGATGCAATAAATATGATATGCATGGATGACCTATGTATAACATTCCAAATTGAAAATTTGGGATGTTACAGTCCGCTTTTGGTCTATGAAGGTATGTGGACACACTCTCCCTGCTTGTTGCTATGCATCACCTAGATAGATCTTGCGTGATCGTAGGATTTTTTTTTGAAATTACTGCATTTCCCAACAGTGGCATCGGAGCCAGGTCTATGCGTAGATGTTATATGCATGAGTACAACACAAAGAGTTGTGGGCGATAATAGTCATACTGCTTACCAGCATGCCATACTTTGATTCGACGGTATTGTTGGATGAAGCGGCCTAGACCGACATTACATGACCGCGTTCATGAGACTGGTTCTACCGCTGTGCTTCACACACAGGTGGCTAGTGGGTGTCTGTTTCTCCAACTTTAGTTGAATCGAGTGTGACTACGCCCGGTCCTTGTTGAAGGTTAAAACGGCACACTTGACGAAAAATCGTTGTGGTTTTGATGCGTAGGTAAGAACGGTTCTTGCTAAGCCTGTAGCACCCACGTAAAACTTGCAACAACAAAGTAGAGGGCGTCTAACTTGTTTTTGTAGGGCTTGCTGTGATGTGATATGGTCAAGACATGATGATATATAAATTGTTGTATGAGATGATCATGTTTTTTAGAAGTTATCGGCAATTGTCAGGAGCCTTATGGTTGTCGCTTTATTGTATGAAATGCAATCGCCATGTAATTGCTTTACTTTATCACAAAGCGGTAGCGATAGTCGTAGAAGCAATAGTTGGCGAGACGACAACGATGCTTCGATGTAGATCAAGGTGTCAAGCCGGTGAAGATGGTGATCATGACGGTGCTTTGGAGATGGAGATCAAAGGCACAAGATGATGATGGCCATATCATATCACTTATATTGATTGCATGTGATGTTTATCCTTTATGCATCTTATTTTGCTTAGTATGGCGGTAGCATTAAAAGATGATCTCTCACTAAATTTCAAGGTATAAGTGTTCTCCCTGAGTATGCACCGCTGCGACAGTTCGTCGTGCCGAGACACCACATGATGATTGGGTGTGATAAGCTCTACGTTCACATGCAACGGGTGCAAGACAGTTTTGCACACGCAGAATACTCAGGTTAAACTTGACGAGCCTAGCATATGCAGATATGGCCTCGGAACACTGAGACCGAAAGGTCGAGCGTGAATCATATAGTAGATATGATCAACATAGTGATGTTCACCATTGAAAGCTACTCCATCTCACGTGATGATCGGACATGGTTTAGTTGATATGGATCACGTGATCATTTAGATGACTCGAGGGATGTCTATCTAAGTGGGAGTTCTTAAGTAATATGATTAATTGAACTTAAATTTATCATGAACTTAGTCCTGATAGTATTTGCATATCTATGTTGTAGATCAATTGCTCGCGTATAGCTTCCCCGTTTTGTTTATGATATGTTCCTTGAGAAAACTAAGTTGAAAGATGATAGTAGCAATGATGCGGACTAGGTCCATGATCTGAGGATTATCCTCATTGTTGCACAGAAGAATTATGTCCTTGATGCACCGCTAGGTGACAGAACTATTGCAGGAGCAGATGCAGACGTTATGAACATTTGACAAGCTCGGTATAATGACTACTTGATGGTTTAGTGCACCATGCTTTACGGATTAGAACCAGGACTTCAAAATGTTTTGAAACGCCATGGAGCATATAAGATGTTCCAAGAGCTGAAATTGGTATTTCAGACTCATGCCCGAGTTGAGAGGTATGAGACCTCTGACAAGTACTTTGCCTACAAGATGGAGGAGAATAGCTCAACCAGTGAGCATGTGCTCAGATTGTCTGAGTACTACAATCGCTTGAATCAAGTGGGAGTTAATCTTCCAGATAAAATAGTGATTTACAGAGTTCTCTAGTCACTATCACCAAGTTACTGGAACTTCGTGATGAACTATAATATGCAAGGGATGACGAAAACGATTCCCGAGCTCTTCGTGATGCAGAAATCGACGAAGGTAGAAATCAAGAAAAACATCAAATGTTGATGGTTGACAAGACCACTAGTTTCAAGTAAAAGTGCAAGGGAAAGAAAGGGAACTTCAAGAAGAATGGTAAGCATGTTTCCCTTCCCATGAAGAAGCCCAAAGCTAGACCCAAGCCTGAAACTGAGTGCTTCTACTGCGAAGGAAATGTTCACTGGAAGCGGGACTGCCCCAAATACTTGGCGGATAATAAGGATGGCAAAGTGAACAAAATTATATATGATATACATCTTATTGATGTGTACTTTACTAGTGTTCATAGTAGCCCCCGGGTATTTGATACTAGTTCAGTTGCTATGATTAGTAACTTGAAACAGGAGTTACAAAATGAACAAAGACTAGTTGAGGGCAAGGTGACGATGTGTGTTGGAAGTGATTCCAAGGTTGATAAGATCACCATCACACACTCCCTTTACCTCGGTATTAGTGTTGAACCTAAAATAAATGTTATTTGGTGTTTGTGTTGAGCATAATATGACTGGATCATGTTTATAGCAATACAGTTATTCATTTAAGTCAAAGAATAATTGTTATTCTGTTTACATGAATAAAACCTTCTGTGGCCATACACCCAAGGTGAATGGTTTACTGAATCTCGATCGTAGTGATACACATATTCATAATATTGATGCCAAAAGATGCAAAGTTGATAATGATACTGCAACATATTTGTGGCACTGCCGTTTAGGTCATATTGATGTAAAGCGCATGAAGAAACTCCATGATGACGGGCTTTTGTAATCACTTGATGCTTGCAAACCATGCCTCATGGGCAAGATGACTAAGACTCTGTTCTCCGGAGCAATGGAGCAAGCAACTGACTTATTAGAAATAATACATACTGATGTATGCAATCCGATGAGTGTTGAGGCTCGCGATGGGTATCGTTATTTTCTAACCATCACAGATGATTTGAGCAGATATGGGTATATCTACTTGATGAAACATAAGTTTGAAACATTTGAAAAGTTCAACGATTTTCAGAGTGAGGTGGAAAATCATCGTAACAAGAAAATAAAGTTTCTACAATCTGATCGCGGAGATGAATATTTGAGTTACGAGTTTGGTCTTCATTTGAAACGATGTGGAATAGTTTCGCAACTCACGCCACCTGGAATACTACAGCGTAATGGTGTGTCCGAACATCATAACCGTACTTTATTAGATATGGTGCGATCTATGATGTCTCTTACCGATTTACCACTATCGTTTTGGGGTTATGCATTAGAGACAACTGCATTCACGTTAAATAGGGCACCATCTAAATCCATTGAGATGACACCGTATGAACTGTGGTTTAGCAAGAAACCTAAGCTGTCGTTTCTTAAAGTTTGGTGCTGCGATGCTTATGTGAAAAAGTTTCAAACTGATAAGCTCGAACCCAAATCGGACAAGTGTGTCTTCACAGAATATCCAAACGAAACTGTTGGGTACACCTTCTATCACAGATCCGAAGGCAAGATATTCGTTGCTAAGAATGTATCGTTTCTAGAAAAGGAGTTTCTCTCGAAAGAAGTGAGTGGGAGGAAAGTAGAACTTGATGAGGTAATTGTACCTTCTCTCAAATTGGAAAATAGCTCATCACTGAAATCAGTTTCAGTGATACCTACACCAATTAGTGAGGAAGTAAATGATGATGATCATGAAACTTTAGATCAAGTTACTACCAAATCTCGTAGGTCAACCAGAGTACGATCCGCACCAGAGTGGTATGATAATCCTGTTCTGGAAGTCATGTTACTAGACCATGATGAACCTACGAACTATGAGGAAGCGATGATGAGCCCAGATTCTGCAAAATGGCTTGATGTAGCACCCCAAAAATTTAACCAGGATTTAAGTAATTTTTCAGGAGTTTAAAATTTTTGCTTTCTGGATTTTATGTTGATCTCAGAACCCTTCTTTTAAATATTGAGGAGTTTTGCCCAAGTGGAAACTTTCCAAAATCTATTGGACTTCTATGCCCTCTCAATATAGCATTTCTTATTTACTGAGTTATTTATCTAATTATTTCTCTCTGAGCTTTATTTCTTAAAAAATGACTTCCATTTAGTTTTGGAGCTCTTTTTGAACTACAACCATTTGATAAATTTAACTAAAACTCCAACCAAAATTTGGAGATGTCATGTGATTTTTCTAAATCACTTTTATGCAAAAATATTTTTTTTTCTTTGAATATTTTGAGTTCTACACCTGATTTTCAAATCTGGTCCAGTGGACAGTTTTGCACTACAGCCTAATTAAATCCTTCTTTAAAACCTCCACCAAATTTATGGGATGTCAGTGGTAGCATGCCATCCAACTTCATGCAAAAAACCTACTGTTGTTCTTTGGAAAAATTGAGTGAAGCAACCTCTTTTTCATTCTGGTCCAGGCTTGTGATTTCTACTGCTACCCTATTTATTTTTGCTCTAATGCCCTTGTGCTTTCTCCTGCTTGTAGTCATCCCTGCAAAACCCCTAAGTCCAGGAGCATGCACCCTTTGGGACATTTTTGGTTCATGTAATGATGCCATTTACCACCTATCCAGAATTGAAGTTTTGCAAAACTTGCACTAACAAGTTTCTTCATTTGGCAAACTAACCTCACCACTCTCTCTTGCATCTAAAGAAACCCCACTCTAGGAGATTGGACCACCCCAAGTGATGCCTAGATGCCTCTGGCATTTTTTCAAACACCCTGGGTGCATAGACAGATTTGGCATGGTTGAAGGTTTTGTATCATGAACTTTCTCTTTGTCCCAAACCAAGTTGTCTAATAGCCTTCTTTATGTCTCTAACCTAGGCCTGTGGATTTGCAGTGGCTCTCTAGCAACTTTGGTCGCCCTGGCATTTCATCAAACGAGTGCCGTGCATGCCCAGAGCGCGATCAGAGAACGCGTTTTGCACGTGCTCGCGCCCGAGCCAGCACCCCCCCCCCCCCCTGGATAAGTTTCCCCGAGCTCATCCAAATCCTCCCCCTCTCGCCATGTCACGCTAGAAGCCCCGACCGCCTCCTCGGCACCCTGCAGTGTCGCCAGCAAGCCGCTTGGCGGCACACCCACGGCCGCATCCGCCACCGCCATGGGCAGCATCGCCCATACCACCACAGCGCGCCAGCTCGCCTCCCTCGACAGTGGAGTGGTCGTCGTTAGCCCCTGGAGCTAGCCAGCCACCTCCACGTCGCCCTGCAGCACAGTAGGGCGGTCCGCCGACGAGCTCATCCACGGCCGCGGCAAACCGACTTGGAAGCGCTATAAAAGGGAGCCCCCGAGCCTCCCCGATCACTGAAGCAGCCTCACGCTGTCCTCCTAGTGCCCCGTTGCCATAAATTGAAGAGGGAAAGGCCGTCTTCAACCTCTCCGGCCAGCTCGGCCGCCGCCTCGTTCCGGTTCACCCCGGCGCCACCAGAGGCTCCCCCACCCTTCCATCACCCCCACTCTGCTCCACATCATCTTGCGAAGCCGCCCAGACCCCAAACGACGACGGAACATTACCGTAGCCCGAGCCCCCAAATCTACCGAAGCTTTCCTCCGTCGCAGAGCTCACCGCCGGTGATTTCCTCCACCTCCGACGACCCTACGACCACCGGAAGGACCGCCCCTGATCCGCGGATCCATCCCCTCCCTCAGTTCCCTGCGAGGAGCCGTCGTTCGCCGGCGACGGTCGCCGGAGTCCCGCCTTTGCTCGGGCAGAAGAAGAAGAGGGAGGGGAGACCAGTCAAACATGACTAGTGGGCCCCCTAGACCCACTGTCAGCAACTCCCCGCGCGGTCCACGCTGGATAAGTGGAGGCGTAAAATCCCAAGTACGCCTCCCCTGACCGAAAGCGTAATCTCGTTTGAAACGTTTTCTTTTTCTGTTTTTATTAAAAACAGATTCTTACCAAAACTTTGACTAGCTATAACTTTTTAAATATAACTCCAAATGAGTTGATTCTTTTTCCTGCCTCTTTCAAATATTGTCTAGTTTATTTTAAGATTTATTTCAAAAAAATTCAGACAACTTTTTGGTACTGTTTTTGAGCTATATATTGGTTCAAAATATATTTAAATAGGATATGTGGAGAGAGGAGAAAACTTTCAAGAGTTTTGGAATGCACCCAACCTCCCCACAACTTGAAGGCAAGCATTCTGAGCCCTGGCATATTATTGTGTGTGTTATTTCACGCGGTGACAACACCACCTCGACACGGGGTATACGTCATTTTATGTGATGATATGTTCCTACTCATGAGTGCATATTAATGTTTTCATGCTACTGGAGTTTGATGTGGTTGAGATGGTAATCACCGTCATGAGCCTTTCATGCATACCGGAAGAGAAACCGGGAAAGCCTCTGTCTTAGACACGGTCTTGTCCCTAGCCCTCCGTCAAGACGATCGTGTCCGGTATGGCATGAGGGGTACGTCGCGTGACGAAACTATCTGTTGGTTGATGTATATATATTGTCATGCTAATCATGCAGGGTATATTTAAACCTCCTAAGTCGACCGTAGATCGAGTCTTGTCCCGGTAACCCCCATACTTGTTTCATGCTGCCACTTGCCCCTGCCATAGGTAGGGTACGGTTTAGTAAGTTGTCAACCCATTTCCTAGCACACACCGTACAGAGAGGCCTTGGTGGAAGATACCGGAGGCATCCGGTAGGCATGCCACCTGGTCCGGGAGCATGGGTGTTTCGGTTGTAGCCGAAGGGGTAGCTCCCCTAGTTTGCGCGCGGTATAAATTCTTGATCCCATGTTACGTCGAGGTTGTAGCCTCCCCACTTAGAGCTTCGCTTAACAGGTGTCATGGGTGATTCCAGACACCGGTAAGTTAGGCTGGTGTGTGCGGATAGGTGTGTTTTCAATTAAAAGGCCGTAGACGGAATTAGCCCCGATGGACTAAAGGAATCCGTTGTTCGTGGGTAAAGAGTACACTCTCTGCAGAGATTAAGCCTATTCGAATAGCCGTGACCATGGTTAAGGATTACAGTCTGGGATGGGTCGAGTGTCGGTCTTCGGAGGAGAAACTGTTAAACCAGAACTAGGATCACAACTTGAGACTTGTGATGATTATGATTATTTACTTTGTTGTGGACTAACCCGTTATATTATTGGAATTATCGAATATCCCTGGGATGGTTCTATCTCCTGGATATTCACTGTGATTTTCTTTATAAGCCCTTTATGTGGTGTCGCTGAGACGCCCGACTGTGGCATGCTTGTATTTATTTTCTTTATAAGCCCTTTATGTGGTGTCGCTGAGACGCCCGATTGTGGCATGCTTGTATTTATTTTCTTTATAAGCCCTTTATGTGGTGTCGCTGAGACGCCCGACTGTGGCATGCTTGTATTTATTTTCTATATTAGCCCTTTATGTGGTGTCGCTAAGACGCCCGACTGTGGCATGCTTGTTATTTATTTTCTTTATAAGCCCTTTATGTGGTGTCGCTGAGATGCCCGACTGAGGCATTTCTCTTTGGTTACTAACCTTTCGAGGCATTGCTTCAGACACCCGATCGGTGCATTTTATTACTACTACATTCTTGCATATCCATAAATAACCTGCTTGCATGCATCAGAGATTTTATATTTGTGACTGGCATCATGATCTTAAAATATTTTCAGAGCAAAATTATCGTTGTTATTTTATACCCGTGTTCATGATGTTTGTGAGTACATTCAAAAGTACTCACTGGCTTGTCCCTGGCTATTGTCTTGGCCAGATTTCTTGCACGGAGAGGAGCGACCATGATGACAGCCCCGGAACCTAAGAAATGGTGATAGCAGCCTCGCGAAGATAGGCGTTATCCCGGTCAGCTGTTCCTGTGGGAAATGGAGTCCCATAGACACTGATGTACCACAAACCGCTTCTGCCATCATCCACTAGAAACCATTTGTTGTACTCACAGGCCAGAATGGTCTTGTACTGCATGTTTTGTATTTTTCTTGGAATTTCTGTATCAAGTTGGTGCCTCATCAGCTAACAGTAATCCTGGGGCTGGTGAGCACAAGGGCCATTTTCTGGAAATTTTTTACCCGGAAAACCGGTCGTCACAAACTTGGTATCAGAGCCAGGCCGACCATTGGCAAATCCTATCTTAGCCAGGTCGATAAACCTAGGAAAACCAACCCTCCAGACCTTAACCGAACCTCGACCAAGCTTCTCGTGCAAGATAGCCACACAGTGACCCCGACACCTTTTGGCAGTCGGTGCCCAACCTATCATCTTAGCGTGTCGATCACGCGCCAGTGGCCGACGCCCATTTTGTCCCATCCGCAAGCGTGCGAAGGAAGACTCCGTCCCCTTTTCTATAAAAAGGGCACGCTAGCCCCAAGCCAGCACAGCACAACCTCTTCCCCGAACCTAGCCATAATGCCTGGCCCCGTAGTGCACAATGAGACCACAGCAACCAACCTTGCAGGTTCTGTGACCATACTCGCAAACCTCACCCGTCGTGCCTATGCGTTAGAAGAGCCCCCAGAATATGTTGTGTACCAATGAACCATGAGCGGTGAGAGCCGTCAATTCTGGGCCACTGTGCACATCTACGGTAGGGGTCTGTCACCAGAACGCCCCTACAGGTTCACCGGAAGGACCACTTCCTTCGAGCCACAAGCCATCCAGCTAGCTGCTCAAGAGGCTATAGTTCAACTCCGGCAGTTGTCGCCCAGAGTTAACTGTCGCTCGTTCCACTACTACCCCAGGCGTGAAGGGTATGGTAGACCACCCCAAGTTGCCAACGGAGATCACGAGACGGACCCTGCGTTGTTGCACCTAGTGCGCTATGTAGGTGCACTAGAGGCACTGTTCGATCAAATAACCATTGATCTGATCGCAGCTCGTGGAGAGCTGGTTCGCCGAGCCCCGGTAAGCAGGGAAGACGAGCCCGACGCCGACAACCCAGTCGTGCTGTTCGGACACCCGATCGAGACCCTGAGGTCAGCCCCAGCCATCAGCCAAGGTACTTTGATGACCCCGGAAGTGCTTCGTCGCCTTTTGGGAGCACACTCCAACGGGATTGTGGCTAACAATCCCCGCGATGGTCATCATCACCACCGCGACCCTGAAGCTCCTCAACCACCTCCGGCTAATTCCGATGGTGAGACCCGTGGAGAAGTCTCGACATCCGCAAGGCACGCCCGTTTGGACATAAACGAGGTAGACTAAGTCACCCGAGTAGTGCCGAATTCTAGTGTATCCTCGCTTTGTAATCGTGTGACCTTGTAAATAAACACATCCTGTTGTTGTGCCTCCATTTTAATAGTAACCTTGCATATTTGTGTCAGCCTACAGTTGTTTTCTTTTTCAGGCACAGCTACCAAAACCAACACCGACGACACCCACAGTAACATGTCCCTTTTGTGAGATATGTGTATCTGTGGCTCTGACCCCGACCCTTGGAGCTAATCTGGCAAATTTATTACCTTTCACCATGGTAAATAACCAGCCCGGTGGCTATATAAGAAGGCCACCTCGTGACCTTGCCCAGCACTCCTCACCTCGTGCACCACTCTCACAACCATTTCTTGTTATGCCGAGCCCTAGTATCTATCTGAGAACCCCAGATGCAACCCCGGGTAGTTTTGTCAAAATATTGTGGGACTTTACCTGCAGTACCATGGGTTCTACCCAGCCACCCCAGTACGAGCTGTTCAAATTGAGAATCACCCCTTCCACCTGGAAATATTGGGCAGCAGTACACATCCCTCCCGTAGACTCCAACCAAGACCCAACGGAGGTTTCATTCGTGGGGAAATCTATGCCAACCCCACATATGGCCATAGAAGCTACTGCGTACGAAGCGATTGCTCGTCTTCAATTTGCGGTATTCTATGCCAGCGAACGAGGGTATTATTACTTTCCGAGCCATGCAGCACCCGGAGAAGTAATATCTTTTCCCGGTGGACGATTTGAGAGAGACCCAGTGCTAGCCAACCTTGTCCAGTACGTCATCGCTCAAGAATGTTTGAACCAGCGAGTAATGGGTTATCTCCAGAGTCTCGCTGATTTGAATCCTCGGATTGCCATCGGCAGACCACTGAGGCCCGACCAGTAGAGACACATACATCGGCTAGTCAATCCACTCCCTCCGATAGAAGAGGAGTGTGTCCCAGTACCAGAGACATTTTCGCGAGACCCCGTCCAGTTACCGTCATCATTTTAGACGTCAATGCTGCGTTTATTATTGCAACATTTATTATTGCATTGTAACTTATGCATGGTATTCTAAGTTGTGCGACGAGTCAATTATTTGGTTTCTACTAATATGAGTATTTTTCTTGGTGATTTATTTTCTTCAAGTTAACCTTTGTCCCCACCAAAAAAATCCTGGAGTGAGATTTCTTTTCCCCGAGTTGCTGCATCATGTATTTTCTCACGACATGGATTATTTTTTTATTCACGCAACACCACGTCAGCAGACCCCCAACCACTCTGACTCACACACTGCTTACAAAGACACGTAACCATGTTGCGTCTCACCGACCCCTCCCTAAGCACACCACAGCCTCCAAAGGAGAGATTAGCGGATAATCATCCGGATACTAATCAACCCCAGCACACCGACAACAGTTAACACCCGGCATCACACCTAGTCCTCGTGATCACCGCCACCACGGAGAGCCAGCACCCGAGCGGCAGCATCACGGCGATCACCGAGGATCATCGCGCACAGGAGCACGGAGAGCCCCAGCACCGCTGCCAGCCCTCCGCACACCAGGATCACGTACCAGTCCGACACCGCCTCCACCATTAGAGCCTCGTCTCGAGCTCCGGTAAGCAGCAATGGAGGAGGAGGAGGAGTGTGGCCAAGTGTGAGTAAGAAGAAAGAGCACCGCGGTCGTTTTATAGCTCAAGATCGGTGTACGGTGGGCGAGGTCCACTAGCGCCGCTCGGCGCCCGATCGCCGGTGTTCGGAGGCGAATCCGCGAGCAGTGCCGGCAGCGCACTGTCCCGCGAGGTGAGTGCACGCTGCACCGGCAGCAAGCACGCCGCGCACTACCGCAGTACGGCCTAGATGCCCTACGAGCTAGACGTCGCCGGTGGGGAATGCGCGGGAAAGCACGCGGGAGAGATGAAGAAGAGAGAGCCAGAGGAAGGAGGAGAGACTGACAGTGGGCCCTGGGTCCACCTGTCAGCCAGGGGGAGCACTGTGCTCTCGGGTACGACCAGCGTATTTTTGAATTTAGAATTTATTCTAAATTCACTACGTCCATCGTAGAGATCGCTCATTTTTTCCCTAACACGTGTATTTCTCCACACCGCACCAGTGTCCCACACTGTGGTTTCACCCCACTTATTGCCCTCTCACTGTAGCCGCTTTTTACCGTTTAAGTAAAGTAATTGTTTTGTTTTGGTGGGAGTTTTATTTTCAAAAGCAATTCTTAGCAAATCTCGAGGATGAGATTTTTCTTAAGGGGGGTAGTAATGTAGCACCCCAAAAATTTAACCAGGTTTTAAGTAATTTTTCCAGGAGTTTACAAATTTTGCTTTCTGAATTTTCTGTTGATCTCAGAACCCTTCTTTTAAATATTGAGGAGTTTTACCCAAGTGGAAACTTTCCAAATCTATTGGACTTCTATGCCCTCTCAATATAGCATTTCTTATTTAGTAGAGTTATCTATCTAATTATTTCTCTCTGATCTTTATTTCTTAAAAATGACTTCCATTTAGTTTTGGAGCTCTTTTTGAACTACAACCATTTGATAAATTTAACTAAAACTCCAACCAAAATTTGGAGATGTCATGTGATGTTTCTAAATCACTTTTATGCAAAAATATTTTTTTTTCTTTGAATATTTTGAGTTCTACACCTGATTTTCAAATCTGGTCCAGTGGACAGTTTTGCACTACAGCCTAATTAAATCCTTCTTTAAAACCTCCACCAAATTTATGGGATGTCAGTGGTAGCATTCCATCCAACTTTATGCAAAAAACCTAGTGTTGTTCTTTGGAAAAATTGAGTGAAGCAACCTCTTTTTCATTCTGGTCCAGCCTTGTGATTTCTACTGCAACCCTATTTATTTTTGCTCTAATGCCCTTGTGCTTTCTCCTGCTTCTAGTCAACTCTGCAAAACCCCTAAGTCCAGGAGCATGCACCCTTTGGGACATTTTTGGTTCATGTAATGATGCCATTTACCACCTATCCATAATTGAAGTTTTGCAAAACTTGCACTAACAAGTTTCTTCATTTGGCAAACTAACCTCACCACCCTCTCTTGCATCTAAAGAGACCCCACTCTGGGAGATTGGACCACCCCAAGTGATGCCTAGATGCCTCTGGCATTTTGTCAATCACCCTGGGTGCATAGACAGATTTGGCATGGTTGAAGGTTTTGTATCATGAACTTTCTCTTTGTCCCAAACCAAGTTGTCTAATAGCCTTATTTATGTGTCTAACCTAGGCCTATGGATTTGCAGTGGCTCTATAGCAACTTTGGTCGCCCTGGCATTTCGTCAAACGAGTGCCGTGCACGCCCAGAGCGCGAGCAGAGCACGCGTTTTGCCCGTGCTCGTGCTCGAGCCAGCACCCCGCCCCCCCCCCCCCCCCCGCCCCCGCCCCCCCCCCCGCCCCCCCCTACACCCCCCCCCCCCCCTCCCCCCCCCCCCCTGCCCCCCCCCCCCCCCCCCTCCCCCCCCCCCCCTGCCCCCCCCCCCCCCCCCCTCCCCCCCCCCCCCTGCCCCCCCCCCCCCCCCCCTCCCCCCCCCCCCCTGCCCCCCCCCCCCCCCCCCTGCATAAGTTTCCCCGAGCTCATCCAAATCCTCCCCCTCTCGCCACGTCACGCTAGAAGCCCCGACCGCCTCCTCGCCCCCTGCAGTGTTGCCAGCAAGCCGCTTGGCGGCACACCCACGGCCGCATCCGCCACCGCCATGGGCAGCACCGCCCAAACCACCACAGCGCGCCAGCTCGCCTCCCTCGACAGTGGAGTGGTCGTCGTTAGCCCCTGGAGCTAGCCAGCCACCGCCACGTCGCCCTGCAGCAGAGTAGGGCGGTCCGCCGACGAGCTCATCCACGGCCGCGGCAAACCGACTTGGAAGCGCTATAAAAGGGAGTCCCCGAGCCTCCCCGATCACTGAAGCAGCCTCACGCTGTCCTCCTAGTGCCCCGTTGCCATAAATTGAAGAGGGAAAGGCCGTCTTCAACCTCTCCGGCTAGCTCGGCTGCCGCCTCGATCCGGTTCACCCCGGCGCCACCAGAGCCTCCCCCACCCTTTGATCACCACCACTCTGCTCCACATCGTCTTGCGAAGACGCCCAGACCCCAAACGACGACGGAGCATTACCGTAGCCCGAGCCCCCAAATCCACTGAAGCTTTCCTCCGCCGCAGGGCTCACCGTCGGCGATTTCCTCCACCTCCGACGACCCTACGACCACCGGAAGGACCGCCCCTGATCCGCGGATCCATCCCCGCCCTCAGTTCCCCGCAAGGAGCCGCCGTTCGCCGGCGACGGTCGCCGGAGTCCCGCCTCTGCTCGGTCAGAAGAAGAAGAGGGAGGGGAGACCAGTCAAACATGACTAGTGGGCCCCCTGGACCCACTGTCAGCGACTCCCCGCGCGGTCCACGTTGGATAAGTGGAGGCGTCAAATACCAAGTACGCCTCCCCTGACCGAAAGCGTAATTTCGTTTGAAATGTTTTCTTTTTCTGTTTTTATTAAAAATAGATTCTTACCAAAACTTTGACTAGCTATAACTTTTTAAATATAACTCCAAATGAGTTGATTCTTTTTCCTACCTCTTTCAAATACTGTCTAGTTTATTATAAGATTTATTTCAAAAAAAATCAGACAACTTTTTGGTACTGTTTTTGAGCTATATATTGATTAAAAATATTTTTAAATATGATTTGTGGAGAGAGGAGAAAACTTTCAAGAGTTTTGGAATACACCCAGCCTCCCCACAACTTGAAGGCATGCATTCTGAGCCCTGCCATATTATTGTGTGTGTTATTTGACGTGGTGACAACACTACCTTGACACGGGGTATACATCATTTTATGTGATGATATGTTCCTACTCATGAGTGCATATTAATGTTTTCATGCTACTAGAGTTTGATGTGGTTGAGATGGTAATCACCGTCATGTGCCTTTCATGCATACCGGAAGAGAAACCGTGAAAGCCTCTGTCTTGTGTAGACACGGTCTTGTCCCTAGCCCTCCATCAAGACGGTCGTGTCCCGTATGGCATGAGGGGTACGTCGCGTGACGAAACTGTCTGTTGGTTGATGTATATATATTGTCATGCTAATCATGCAGGGTATATTTAAACCTCCTAAGTCGACCGTAGATCGAGTCTTGTCCCGGTAACCCCAAACTTGTTTCGTGCTGCCACTTGCCCCTGCCATAGGTAGGGTACGGTTCAGTAAGTTGTCAACCCCTTTCCTAGCACACACCGTACAGAGAGGCCTTGGTGGAAGATACCGGAGGCATCCGGTAGGCATGCCACCTGGTCCGGGAGCATGGGTGTTTCGGTTGTAGCCGAAGGGGTAGCTCCCCTAGTTTGCGCGCGGTATAAATTCTTGATCCCATGTTACGTCGAGGTTGTAGCCTCCCCACTTAGAGTTTCGCTTAACAGGTGTCATGGGTGATTCCAGACACCGGTAAGTTAGGCTGGTGTGTGCGGATAGGTGTGTTTTCAATTAAAAGGCCGTAAACGGAATTAGCCCCGATGGACTAAAGGAATCCGTTGTTCGTGGGTAAAGAGTACACTCTCTGCAGAGATTAAGCCTATTCGAATAGCCGTGACCATGGTTAAGGATTACAGTCTGGGATGGGTCGAGTGTCGGTCTTCGGAGGAGAAACTGTTAAACCAGAACTGGGATCACAACTTGAGACTTGTGATGATTATGATTATTTATTTTGTTGTGGACTAACCCGTTATATTATTGGAATTATTGAATATCCCTAGGATGGTTCTATCTCCTGGATATTCACTGTGATTTTCTTTATAAGCCCTTTATGTGGTGTCGCTGAGACGCCCGACTGTGGCATGCTTGTATTTATTTTCTTTATAAGCCCTTTATGTGGTGTCGCTGAGACGCCCGACTGTGGCATGCTTGTATTTATTTTCTTTATGAGCCCTTTATGTGATGTCGCTGAGACGCCCGACTGTGGCATGCTTGTATTTATTTTCTTTATGAGCCCTTTATGTGGTGTCGCTGAGACGCCCGACTGTGGCATGCTTGTATTTATTTTCTTTATAAGCCCTTTATGTGGTGTCGCTCAGACGCCCGAGTGTGGCATGCTTGTTATTTATTTTCTTTATAAGCCCTTTATGTGGTGTCGCTGAGACGCCCGACTGAGGCATTTCTCTTTGGTTACTAACCTTTCGAGGTGTCGCTTCAGACACCCGATCGGTGCATTTTATTACTACTACATTATTGCATATCCATAAATAACCTGCTTGCATGCATCAGAGATTTTATATTTGTGACTGGCATCATGATCTTAAAATATTTTCAGAGCAAAATTATCGTGGTTATTTTATACCCGTGTTCATGATGTTTGCGAGTACATTCAAAATTACTCACTGGCTTGTCCCTGGCTATTGTCTTGGCCAGATTTCTTGCGCGGAGAGGAGCGACCATGATGATAGCCCCGAAACCTAAGCAATGGTGATAGCAGCCTCGCGAAGATAGGAGTTATCCCGGTCAGCTGTTCCTGTGGGAAATGGAGTCCCATAGACACTGATGTACCACAAACCGCTTCCGCCATCATCTACTAGAAACCATTTGTTGTACTCATAGGCCAGAATGGTCTTGTACTGCATATTTTGTATTTTTCCTGGAATTTCTGTATCAAGTTGGTGCCTCATCAGCTAACAGTAATCCTGGGGCTGGTGAGCACAAGGGCCATTTTCTGGAAATTTTATACCCGGAAAACCGGTCGTCACACTTGAGGCCATGAAATTTGAGATGGGATCCATGTATGAGAACAAAGTATGGACTTTGATTGACTTGCGCGATGATCGGTGAGCCATTGAGAATAAACGGATCTTCAAGAGGAAGACGGACGCGGATAGTAGTGTTGCTATCTACAAAGCTCGACTTGTTGCAAAAGGTTTTCGACAAGTTCAAGGAGTTGAATACGATGAGATTTTCTCACTCGTAGCGATGCTTAAGTCTGTCCGAATCATATTAACGATTGCCACATTTTATGAAAACTGGCAAAAGGATGTCAAAACTGCATTCCTTAATGGATTTATTAAAGAAGAGTTGTATATGATGCAACAAGAAGGTTTTGTCAATCCTAAAGGTGCTAACAAAGTGTGCAAGCTCCAGCGATCCATCTATTGACTGGTGCAAGCATCTCGGAGTTGGAATATACGCTTTGATGAGTTGATCAAAGCATATAGTTTTATACAGACTTGCGGTGAATCCTGTATATACAAGAAAGTGAGTGGGTGCACTACAGCCTTTCTGATAAGTATATGTGAATGACATATTGTTGATCGGAAATGATGTTGAATTTTCTGGAAAGCATAAAGGAGTTTTTGAAAGGAGTTTTTCAAAGAAAGACCTCGGTGAAGCTGCTTACATATTGAGCATCAAGATCTATAGAGATTTATCAAGACGTCTGATAAGTTTTTTCAATGAGTACATAGCTCGATAAGATTTTGAAGGAGTTCAAAATGGATTGTCGGTGTACTAGAGTAGGGGTACCCCTAGCACCCCGAACTCGTGCACGGGCAGTTGCAGCACCCCGCGGCAGGGCTGGCCTGGTGGCCATCAAGATCTTCCGCGGCTCCTTTGGAGCCATTCGAGAACAAAGTAATCAAGGCCCCGGCAAGAGGAGCTTGCCGGGAAGACCACTCAAGGCACGAAGGAAACAAGGCCCCGGCAAGAGGAGCTTGCCGGGAAGGCTTGGTGAGCGCCGAGCTCCCAAGCGCGACAAGGGTTCTGCCGCGGCAAGGCGCTTGCCGCGGCAGGCAAACTCTCTTCATCTCCGCTCCAGCTCATCCGCCAATGTGTCGCCGCGGGGCTTTCCCAGGAACGCGTGTCGATGGGCTGTGCAGCCAGCGGGGAGCAGCGAGAAGCGGCGGTGACAAGCTACCATCGTGGCAAACGGAGGCGCACTTGACGGTCCCTGATACACTGTTCAGGCGACTGAGACGGGCATTTATGGCTCTTGCCCCTTGCCGTCAGAGTTAGGTATAGATCACTGTACACTGTACAAAGCGGTGTACCAACCTCTGTTTTTACTATCTTACCCTTGTCTACTTGCCACCTGTGGTGACCCCTTGTGCCTATAAAAGGAGGCCCAAGGGCAACGTAGAAAGGGTTCGGTTCGGCTCAGGCTTAGTTCATTCGACTCATACGAGACCACACTCAGGCTAGGTTTTGTAGCTCCCATTGCTCCCTAGCAAGAACACAATATAATCCACAAAGCAGCAGTAGGAGTATTATCTCTCCGGAGAGCTCCGAAGCTGGGTAAATCTGCTCGTGTGCATCGCTTCGATCCACTCTTTGTGCATCCTCCGCTCCCCCTCCGAACCACAAGGGACCAGGTCCCATAGGTGATCGCTGGACACGATCAGCTTCCCCGACATCTTTGGCGCGCCAGGTAGGGGGGCGTCGAGGCTGTGTGAACCCGATCCGGCGTTCACACGAGCAGTTTCTTCATCAACACCTTCGTCAACATGCCACCGAAGAAGAAGGCTTCGGCGGCAGCAGAGCCGTCCGCGTCAAACCCACCACCACCGGAGCTGACGAGTGGTGGAGAAGACGCTCGCGGAGGAACGGGCATCGTCGAAAGAGCCCACAGCGCTGCCAGATCCAAGGACAAGACGGCGCAAGCTTCGGCGTCCGGGTCCGCACCGCGTCCTTCTCAAGAGGCGCGGGAAAGACAGCGTCATGGTGCTCGCAGCACCATACGTCCGATAGATCAAGGCCAAGCTGGAGGATCCGGGGACCCTCGAGACCCACATGCACGCCAGCATGCCGGTACAAGCGGAGTACGGTCGCTGGGGCAGGACTCTGCTCCTCCTAACTTGGTTAGGAGTCCGAGCACGTCTCGTTCTTCGCTCCGTACGCCATTGCCACCCACCACACCAGCAGAAGCCTTGGCAAGAGCTCAGCTACTTCTAGACTACCCTCCAACGGCCGACAAGATCGACGAATGGAGGGCCACCATCCAGAGCCTCATCGGCTTTGCCAACGGCGACGTCCCGCGGCAACCAAGCGCCTTGCAGCCGCGGCAAGGCGACAAGGCACGAGCCGATGGCGACGAGACTTGCGGGGGTGCAGCCACCGTACACTCCCCTTCCCGAAGGCCAAGATCGCCGACTCGCCGGATCCACCTAGATAGCGACTCCACAGCATCGTCGGATCCGCGAGCTCGTCGCGACCAGCGCCAAGTTCTTCGAGAACGGCAAGAAGAAGACGCTCGAACCCGTATCGAGCGCCGAAGAGAAGCGCGGCGTCAATCCGACCAGCGCGCCGGGCCCACTGTCGATATGCATGCGCTAGGGGAACCAGGCGACTTGCCGTACGCGGTAGGTTGCCCTGCGTTCACTCGTGAGCTGCGGCAAGTCCAGTGGCCCGACAAGAAAAACTTCAAGCCAGATGTGCCGGAGAAGTATGATGGCAGGACACACCAATCGGAGTTCCTCAGCATCTACACCATCGCGGTGCAGGCTGCCGGGGGACGAGACGACAAGATCCTCGCCAACTATTTCCCTCTGGTGCTCAAGCCAAACGTCAGGTCTTGGCTCATGCACTTGCCGGACAACTCTATTTCTTCTTGGGCGGATTTGTGCCACCAGTTTGTCGGCGCCTTCACAGGCGGCCACAAGCCTCATGGCCAAGAGAGTGACCTTCACCTGCTCGCCCAGAAGGAAGGAGAGTCCCTGCGCAAATTCATCCAAAAAATTTTGCCGTGTGCATTACAACATCCCAGATGTCCACCCTGCCGCGGTGATCAGTGCATTTCATCAGAATGTGCGAAACCGCAGGATGAGGGAGGAGATGGCGATGTGCAAAGTGAAAGACGTCAGCGAGCTCTACGCCCTGGCCGACAAGTGTGCACGCGCTGAAGAAGGAAGAAGACTCCCAGGAGAGAATGTGGGAGCAGAGTCTGACAGTGAGGGGACCGCCCCGGCAAGGAAGAGCCGACGGCGAAACAACAGAAAGAAGAAAAACCAAGAAGTACTGGTTGTCGAGCAGTCCGGCAAGGATGGTGCCGCCAACGAAGCCAAGGCTGGTGGCTCCGGCAAGGAGGTTGCCGCTGACAACGACCGCCAAGCTGTGGCGGCCGCCGATAAGCCTGACAGCTCTAACAAGCAATACTGTAAGATCCACCGCACCAAGGGCCACGATCTCCAGAGCTGCAAGAAAGTCGAGCAGCTTGTTGAGCTAGAGAGGGCTGAATACGAGCGGCGAGACAAGGAGAAGGCCCAGGAAGGTGCTGGTGCGGCAAGTAAGAAGAGACCCGGTCGGGGAGGACGCCGCGGCAAGGCCAAGCAGCGGCAAGGAGACAGACCTCCCCGCGGCCGCGACAAGGAAGAAGACGAAGATGAAGATGACGAAGACATGGAAGACGATGAAGCTGATGAGAAAGAGTTTCAGAAGGCAACGGAGATCCTTTGCCTTGATGGTGGTGCTTCTCTGCATACCTCGCACCGCCAACTCAAGCAATGGATGCGTGAGGTTAATGCAGCAGAACCATCCATAGGGTCGCGCAAACCTCTGAAGTGGTCCAGCACGCCCATCATGTTTGACATTGAGGATCACCCTGATCGCATCACTGCGGTCGGGTGCTTGCCGATGTTGGTATCACCAACTATCCGCAACCTCAAGGTCACAAAGATGTTGGTTGACGGCGGGGCCGGCCTGAACCTGATCTCCTCTGCAGTGCTTCAGAAACTTCAAATCCCTGACAGCGAGCTCGAAGAGACTGGCACATTCCAAGGAATCAACCCAGGAAGGAGCAAGCCGAAAGGGAAGATCACATTGCCGGTAACATTTGGCAGCGAGCTAAACTTCAGAACTGAGAAGGTCACATTCGACGTTGCCGATTTCCCATTGCCCTACAATGGCATACTTGGCCGTCCAGCGCTTGCCAAGTTCATGGCAGCCTCTCATTACGCCTACAATTTACTCAAGATGCCCGACCCGATAAGCGTCATTTCTGTCCATGGCGACAAGAAGGATGCGCTTATCTGCGCCGACAAGATTTACCGGGATGCAGCAGCCGCGACAGATAGCAAACCACTTGCCGCTGAAGCTCCCGGGGAAAAAAAGAAGACCACCAAGTCCGGCAAGAGTTCTGATGCCCACTCCGGCAAGCGCACCTCTTCGGAGTGCTGCGCTACCGTCGAGGACGCACCATCGAGCTCCACCGGCAAGTGCAAGAAGATGATGGCAGCTCCGCTGAAGACCAAGAAGGTGCCCGCCAAGGAGGACGGCACTGGTGGTACCTTCACCATCAGTGCCACGCTTGACCCTAAATAGGAAGGCGAGCTCGTTGCTTTCCTGCGGGCGAATGTCGATGTGTTTGCATGGCAACCATCTGACATCCCCGGTGTTCCCAGGAAAGTAATTGAGCACCACCTAGCTGTCTGTCCTCACGCGCGGCCCGTCAAGCAAAAAGTTAGGAAACAGGCAGTGGAGCGCCAAGAATTCATAGCAGAAGAAATCAAGAAGTTGGAAGCAGCAGGCCTTGTCAGAGGAGTCCTCCATCCCACGTGGTTGGCCAATCCGGTAGTTGTGCGCAAGGCAAATGGGAAATGGAGACTTTGTATTGACTTCACAGATGTTAATAAAGCTTGTCCCAAAGACCCATTCCCTTGCCACGCATTGACCAGATTGTTGACTCCACGGCTGGATGTGATTTGCTTTCATTTCTTGATGCATATTCAGGGTATCATCAAGTTTTCATGGCACAGGAGGATGAAGAGAAAACCGCATTCATTACACCATGTGGCACATACTGTTTCATACGGATGCCTTTCGGTTTGAAGAATGCTGGTTCAACCTTTGCAAGAGTAGTCCATGATGCTTTTGAGCCACAAATACACAGAAATGTAGAAGCCTACATGGATGACATAGTGGTCAAGAGCAAGGACAAAGAAACTCTGGTTCAGGATTTGGATGAAACATTTGCAAATCTGCGCAAGATCAACCTCAAGCTCAACCCCGAGAAGTGCGTGTTTGGAGTCCCTTCCGGCAAGCTTCTCGGGTTCTTTGTGTCTCAGCGGGGAATTGAAGCCAATCCCGACAAGATCAAGGCCATTGAGCAGATTGAAGCACCAAAGCGCGTCAAGGATGTCAGAAGGCTTGCCGGTTGCGTGGCCGCTCTTAGCAGGTTTATCTCTAAGTCAGCTGAGCGCGCCCTGCCATTTTTCAAAATTTTGAAAAAGGCAGGTCCAATGAAATGGACTCCCGAGGCGGAGGCTGTGCTGCAAGACTTGAAGAGGTACCTGTCCTCCGCTCCAATACTTGTTGCACCTAAGCCACAAGAGAAGTTGCTGCTGTACATAGCAGCAACCAATCAAGTGGTTAGTGCTGCGTTAGTAGCGGAGAGGGAGGCAGATGATGAGCCGGCAACCGAGGCAGACGCATCCAGCGACAAGCAGGAGGCTTTGCCGTCAAGCTCTGGTCCCGACAAGGACAGATCAGCGCAGAGTTGCGACAAGATACAAAAAAGAATGGTGCAGCGCCCAGTCTACTTTGTCAGTTCCCTTTTACAGGGGGCTAGGTCAAGGTATTCCGGTGTGCAGAAGTTGCTTTTCGGCCTCCTCATGGCCTCGAGAAAGCTGCGCCATTACTTCCAAGCACATGAGATAACAGTTGTCACTCGCTTTCCGCTGAAGAGGATATTGCAAAATCCAGAAGCAACAGGCAGAATTGTCGAGTGGGCACTGGAACTGTCAAGCTTTGGTCTCAAGTTTGAAAGCACTTCAACTATCCAAAGCAGAGCATTGGCGGAATTCATAGCAGAGTGGACGCCAACGCAAGATGAAGAAATTCCAGAGACGAGCATCCCCGTCAAGGAGGCAAATAAAGAGTGGCTGATGTACTTTGACGGTGCCTTCTCGCTGCAAGGCGCCGGTGCCGGCGTGCTGCTTATCGCACCCACCGGAGAGCACCTCAAGTACATAGTCCAGATGCACTTTCCCAAGGAACAAGCAACAAACAATACTGCAGAGTATGAAGGTTTGCTTGCCGGTCTAAGGATTGCGGTAGACCTTGGGATCAAGAAGCTCATTGTCAGGGGGGACTCGCAACTTGTCGTCCGCCAAGTAAATAAAGATTATCAGAGTCCGTTGATGGAAGCCTACGTTGATGAAGTGAGGAAGCTAGAAGAGCACTTTGAAGGCCTGCAAATGGAACATGTTCCAAGAGCTCAGAATGATATTGCTGATGGCCTGTCGAAGTGCGCCGCACTCAAGTTACCTGTGGAACCAGGAATTTTTGTGCTCAAGCTAACTCAACCAACCGTAACACCATCAACAGGACAGAGCAAGAAGAGAAAATTGGTTTCCGGCGACTACTTTCCGGCAGAGCTCCCTGGAGCCGCCGCCAAGAAGGTCCCTAAAATCAATGCAAATATCACTGAGGAGCAGTCTGCTCCGACAAACCCTGTGGTTTGTTTCATTGAAGCAGACGCTCCCGACAAGCATTGCTCCGGCAAGCTTGCCGGGGATCATCAAGCTCCGGCAGAACCATAGGTTCTTGCCGTGGAAGCTAATGTTCCCGCAGTGGTAGATGAGCCTTTAGTCCTTGTTGTCGAGCCACAGGCTCCAGCATGGGCACAGCAAATCGTCCATTTCCTTCAGACAGGAGAACTTTCCGAAGAGCAAGAAGAAGCGGAAAAAGTAGCCCGGCAGTCAAGTATGTATCAGTTTTTTGACAACGTCCTATACAGAAGAAGACTCAACGGAGTGAAATTGAAGTGTATTTGCCGGGAAGATGGACATAAGCTGTTGGCAGAGATACATGGAGGCATATGTGGTCACCACATTGGCGCAAGAGCACTCGCCGGCAAAGCTTTCCGGCAAGGTTTCTTCTGGCCAGAAGCCCTCCAGGATGCAACTGCACAAGTAACCAAGTGTGAAGCGTGCCAGTTCCATTCCAAACAGATACACCAACCGGCTCAAGCTCTCCAGACGATCCCTTTATCCTGGCCCTTTTCGGTCTGGGGGCTCGACATCCTCGGCCCCTTTCCCCGAGCTGTCGGGGGCTTTGAGTACTTGTACGTCGCAATCAACAAGTTCACAAAGTGGCCGGAAGTGGAACCAGTGAGGAAGGTGACAACACAGTCAGCAGTCAAGTTATTCAAGTCAATTGTTTGCCTTTTTGGGATTCCTAACAGGATAATCACCGACAACGGCACACAGTTCACAAGCCGCACCTTCACGTAGTACGCCCAAGATCTTGGCGCCAAGATCTGCTTTGCTTTTGTTGCTCACCCGAGAAGCAACGGTCAAGCAGAGAGAGCAAATGCTGAAGTGTTGCGGGGACTCAAGACCAGAACTTTCGATAGGCTGCGCAAGTGCGGAAGAAACTGGATCGAGGAGCTGCCGGTGGTTCTTTGGTCGATCAGGACGACGCCAAATCGAGCCACTGGCCAGACACCTTTTGCTCTAGTCTATGGAGCAGAGGCAGTTCTCCCCACGGAACTCGTATACGGGTCACCTCGAGTGCTCGCTTATGATGAGCTTGAGCAAGAGCAGCTGCGACAAGATGACGCGCTGCTCCTCGAGGAGGATCGTCTTCAGGCTGCTGTACGAGCTGCTCGTTACCAGCAAGCTTTGCGTCGCTACCATAGCCGCAAAGTTAATGCCAGAAGCTTCGAGGAAGGCGACCTTGTTCTTCGGCGCGTTCAATCCGCCAAGAATTCCAACAAGTTGACGCCGAAGTGGGAAGGCCCTTATCGGGTGAAACGAGTCACTAGGCCCGGCGCTGTCCGCCTTGAGACC
>LR880967.1:920260279-920274336 GCA_904067115.1 Aegilops sharonensis
TATCGGGTGAAACGAGTCACTAGGCCCGGCGCTGTCCGCCTTGAGACCGAAGATGGCGTTCCGGTGAGCAATTCCTGGAATATAGAGCATCTTCGCAAGTTTTACCCATAAGGCGCGGTTGCCGGAACCCGTTCCGGCAACCACCCTTTTGTACAAGTCTTGCCGCTGTTGCATGTAATCCTTTGTACAAAGCCGGGCGCAGACCCCGTGCATCAGTAAAGCCTATGTGTTGGGCACAACTTGGCAATACATGCTTTCATAATCTTATATGCATGTGTTCTCTAACATTTTGTGCAGCATCCAAACCCGGTAAGCGATAACGAGCCACTAGGCTTCATAACTTTATTTTCTCTTCTTTCTTCTCAAACAAGAAGAAGGTTCATCCACCCACAAGTTAACCGGGGGGGAAGGAGAAGATAATGGTGTGGGCCACCAAGCGTCGCTCGAGGAACTGTCGCCTTGCCGGGAAGTGAACAACAGAGAAGCTAAGTTGCTAAGTTTAAACAATCAGTTTTTAAATTTTTAAGTTATCTTCCTCGAACGATAGTACTTTGTATGGAAAACCTGTGCGCGGAGGAACCGACTCGCGACTAGCTTGCGCCCTTACTTTGTTTCGAGTCCGCTCAACAACTTAAGTGTGCTGCAACTAGTTGCGACAAGGTTGCTTGTCGGAGGCGGCGTCGCCAGCAGGCTGCTGAAGTTCCGCACTCAGCGTTCGCGGCAAAGGTGTTTGCACCGACAAGTCCCCTAAAAGCGTAGGGCATAAACATACAAGGGAGAAATCAAGTAAAGGAAATAACATTGCATTCGATTGCCTAAGATAGTGTATATTACATAATAACTTTCGCAGATCTAATAAATTTTTTGCCTAAACATGATCTACAGCGACAAGAGAAAGATAAGCTTGGCGGCCTAGTCCACGCGGTCGACATCGAGCCTCTTGACTCTGCTCACCCTGTCCACAATGGGTACGACAAGGGCCTTGAGCGCTTCAACGTCAGCAGATGGAGGCAGGGACTTGAGAACTTTGGTGAAGTCGACGCCTGGGTTGCGGAAGGCCACTTTCATCAGCACCTTCTGGAGAGCCCCGACGCAAACTTGGCGCGACTCCTCTGCCAGTTGCTTTGGGATTTCCTCCCGGAGCTGCTGGAGACCCGTCAGCAGGCCCTTGAAGAATAGGCTAAGCTTGACGCTGGGTTGGAGGTTCTCGTCGGTGGAGTACCCAAGATCCACCATCCCCAGCTCCATCAGCTCATTATGGATGCCGGCGGCGGTGTCCACAAGACCTTCTGTCCAGTGCATTATGCTATCTCTGAGATCATTCTGGGCAGTCGTGGCATTCGCCAACAGCTCCTCATTGGCTTTAATCTTATCCAGCAGGCCCGTTTCCCGCTCCTTGGCGCCGTTCAGCGTCTCTGTCAGGGTGGTCAGTTTTAGCTCCAGATCCGCCTTGGAGTCCTTGGCGGCATCGAGCTCTTTGATCTTTTCAGCGAAACGACCTTGCAACTCGCCGAGGGTGTAGGCGTCCTTCTCGCGCTCGCGCTTCAACCCGGCGACCTCCTCGGCGCTCTTCTGGAGGGTGGACTCCAGCTGAGCCACCCTCGTCTCCAATTCCTTCTTGGCGGCCTCGGCAGCCGCAGCAGCATCCTTTGCCTCCTGAAGTGGCCCGCCAATTGATTGCTCGCGCACGGCGAGATCTTCCTCATAGCTGTCGAGGTTGATCTTCCGCTGCGCCAGCTCACCTTCTTGCGCGGAGAGCTTCTCGCCGGCAAGCCTCTGCTGCTCCTCGACCTCGGCCTTCTCCAAGATGAAGGCCGTGCGCTCCTCAGCAAGCTGCTCCCGCGCCTCTGCTATATCCCGGAGAGTTTCTTTGTTGGCGCGCCGGAGCTCTTCCACGCGTTTCTCCAAGTCAGCTCCCGCCCTCGCGACAAGCGCCTCCCTGGACTCCAGCTTGGCTTGTCGGGCGCGGTAGAGCGACAACAACCTCCTTAGCAGCTCCTCCTCCTCAGGCTCACCGCTGCTGCTGCTCGGAGCATCGACCAGCGACAGCCCGGCGGAGGCAAGCAGTTCCGCGTCGAAGGTCTCCCCTTCGGCCGGTGCCCTGGAGCTTGATGCCCATGGGAGCTTGATAAAGACACCCTCCCCGGCCTTCAGATAGGCGCCGGGCTGGGGCTCTTCGGAGTCTGGTGCGGCATCGGTGGCGGGAGGATCGGCGGTCGGTGCAGCGCCTGGCGCTCCTGCGGCCTCAGGGCCGTCAGTGTGATCGCCGGATCCCTCCCCAACCTCTGCGCCAGCAGCCTTGGCGGCCTCCTCGCCGGCGGGCCCATCGGCGCCGGCCTCCTCCTCCATGTTGGCGGCGTCGACATTATCGCCGCGAGCGTCCTCCTCGCCGGCAGCCTCAGTCTCCATGGGATCTCCGGCGGATGGATCTGATGGTCAGAAAAAGAAAGAACAAGTCAAGCAAATGTTCGAAAAAGAAGAACAGAAGAAAAGAACCCAAGGGAAATTCTCAAACAAGAAGATTACCTGCAGTAGGGTCTGTTGCCGTGGTCTCCGCCACCGGAGGGTTGTCGGCGCTGCCCCTTGCCGGAGAAGATCCCCTTGTCGGAGAGGCCTCCCTTGCCGGAGAGCGCTCCCTTGGCGGAGAGTTCTCCCTTGGCGACGTAGTTGAAGCAAGCAGAACTTCGGGAGTGACCTCCGGTGCTTCCTGATGAGGCTGCTCTGCTCCTACATAATTCAACAAACCAGATATCAGTGACGGAGAAGCACCCAAGCACACCTAACCATGAGAAGTAAACCAAACACTTACGCTGGGGGCTGTGCTGGGGGCTGCTCTGTTGAAGGGTTGCCGGGTCCGGCAAGGGAGTCCCAGACGTGCCCCCTGTTGCCACAGGGGAATCATCTGAGACGACAACCACCGGGGTCTTAGCCCTCTTCGACGCCCTCTGAGCTAGCGTCCTGAAGAAGGAGAAGGTTCAGAGCGAAGCCAGTCAGATATAAAATAAAGCAATAAATTGGAGGATTACAAGTAGCAGCGACAAGATCTTACTCTTCCTCTTCTTCCTCGGAGCTGAGGGCGGAGAGATCAAATTCCGCTCCGGCGCGACGGATTGGAGGAGAAGATTCCCTCGGACGCTTGGCGGGTGCAGGGGCCGCGACTCCAGAAGACCCCGCTCCCGTCGCCATGGCGGCATGGGGCGCTCCCGCGGCAACAGTGCTTGCCGCGGTAGAGCGCGTCAGGCGGCGAGGCGGCTGTTGGGCCATCTGCCGCCCCGCCACTTCTCCGGTCTTGCGGAGGCGTCTCCTTGGCGGGGCCGCGGGCTCCTCCTGCGGCAAGCTGCTTGACAGCGGAGGGGAAGCGCCCCCGGCCGGCTCTTCCGGATTGACGTCGGGCTCAGCCTGCTCCTCCTCACCGGCGAGCTCTTCTTGGTCGGCGAGACTTGCCGCTTCAGCTGTTTCCGCCTCCTCGACGGTAAACCCAAACACGCCGGCGGCGGCAGCTTCTGCCGCCTCCTCCAACCTCGTGGCGATGCGCGCCATCTCCTGATCGGTGGTGTCGCGGGTGAGCCGTTTCTGCCTGTCGGCGCGGATCGGCACTTCCGCCAAGTTGTCGAAGAACTGCTGCACGACGTCGTCGGCGGGCTCCTGCCAAGTTGGAACGATTCCATGGGAATCGCACAACGGCATCATCGCGCGGATGCTGTCAAGCGACGAGTTGTTGCACAAGGGCACGACTCCCCTCGGCAACATGCACCACTCGGGGTGATCCGCATCAGGCTTGAACAGCTCCCGCAGCATGCCGTCCAGCTCCAAGACAGTAAAATTCCAGTTCAGACCCGGGCGCAGCCTCATGATGTCCGCCGCATTTTGGAATTCCCAAGCAGGCCTCCTCCTCTCCTGCAAGGGCGCGATGCGGCGGCGAAGGAAGTCCGCGCCAACAGCTCCTACAGTAAGCCCTGCTTGCCGGAGACGCAAAATCCTAGTCACGGCAATCTTCAACTTGTCGTCCTCCGGCGCCAAGTTGCTCCAATCATTGTCGCGCACTATGGGAGTTTGGCGCAGGGCGGTGAAAGGCTGTGGCTCCTCCTCTAAGATCCAACACCAGTCAGCTCTCCACTCCTCCCACTTGCTATGCAGCTCTCCGTCAAGATATGCTTCCTTCTTGCCGATCCTGGAGACCCATGCAATCCCTCCGGCAAGCGGCTCCCCTCTCTCTACGCGGGGCATGAAGTAATGGCGGAAGAGTGCTACATTTGGGTGGACCCCGACAAAGTTCTCGCAGAGGTGTGCGAAAACGGCCAAGGTGAGGACGGCGTTGGGGGTGAAATCAAGGAGGCGGAGGCCATATGTGTTCATGACATCGCAAAAGAATTCAGAAAAGGGCGGACAGAGCCCGCAGTGCAAGAAAAGTGCGAAGAAAGGGTACCCGATGGAAACTTTCTCGGATGTGGCGGCGGAGATGACTCTCGTGCGCGGGTGCGCCCGGGTCTCCGTCGACCAGAAAAGATAGTACAGCTCCCGCAGCTCCTTCCTGTCAAGCAGGGGATCGAAGAGGGCCCGCTCCTTCCGCAGCGCCGCGAGCCGCTGCGCCTCGGCCGATTTCACGCCTTTTCCCTTGTCGGCCTTCGGAGCGATGGGGAGAGGTGGTGGAGGAGGTCGACGGCGTTGGAGGCACCGGTGGCAATGGAGGGGGCGGAGCGTCGCTCTCTTTGGGCTCGAGAAGAAAGGGGGAAGCGGCGGGGGTTTCTGATGTGACAGTAATGGCAAGTGGGCGTCCTGCCCCTGTACCCCCTGCTTATAAAGAGGGAGAGGGGGCGGGCGTTCCGATTTTTCCATTAAAGAAAGCCCCACGATCTCCCCCACGACGCCACGTCCGGTGCGTGACGTTCGTGGGAGGCGTGGTGGGTCCAGGGCGAGTAATGGCGTAATCCAGACCGCGCGTGCTCGTGCACTGTCTTGGGCCTGGCCCAACAGAGCTTGGCGCCGTGTGTGGCCCAGGCCCGGGGGCTCCTGTCGGTGTACTAGAGTAGGGGTACCCCTAGCACCCCAAACTCGTGCACGGGCAGTTGCAGTACCCCGCGGCAGGGCTGGCCTGGTGGCCATCAAGATCTTCCGCGGCTCCTTTGGAGCCATTCGAGAAAAAAGTAATCAAGGCCCCGGCAAGAGGAGCTTGCCGGGAAGACCACTCAAGGCACGAAGGAAACAAGGCCCCGGCAAGAGGAGCTTGCCGGGAAGGCTTGGTGAGCGCCGAGCTCCCAAGTGCGACAAGGGTTCTGCCGCGGCAAGGCGCTTGCCGCGGCAGGCAACCTCTCTTCATCTCCGCTCCAGCTCATCCGCCAACGTGTCGCCGCGGGGCTTTCCCAGGAACGCGTGTCGATGGGCTGTGCAGCCAGCGGGGAGCAGCGATAAGCGGCGCTGACAAGCTACCATCGTGGCAAACAGAGGCGCACTTGACGGTCCCTGTTACACTGTTCAGGCGACTGAGACGGGCATTTATGACTCTTGTCCCTTGCCGTCAGAGTTAGGTATAGATCACTGTACACTGTACAAAGCGGTGTACCAACCTCTGTTTTTACTATCTTACCCTTGTCTACTTGCCACCTGTGGTGACCCCTTGTGCCTATAAAAGGAGGCCCAAGGGCAACGTAGAAAGGGTTCGGTTCGGCTCCGGCTTAGTTCATTCGACTCATACGAGACCACACTCAGGCTAGGTTTTGTAGCTCCCATTGCTCCCTAGCAAGAACACAATATAATCCACAAAGCAGCAGTAGGAGTATTATCTCTCCGGAGAGCTCCGAAGCTGGGTAAATCTGCTCGTGTGCATCGCTTCGATCCGCTCTTTGTGCATCCACCGCTCCCCCTCTGAACCACAAGGGACCAGGTCCCATAGGTGATCGCGGGACACGATCAGCTTCTCCGACATGGATCATTCAAAGAAGGAGTTCTTGCCTGAGTTGTAAGGTGTGAAGTTGAGCAAAGACTCAAATCCCGACCATGACAGTAAATAGAAAGAGAATGAAAGCCATTCCCTATGCCTCAGCCATAGGTTCTGTAAAGTATGCTATGATGTGTACCAAACAATTGTGTACCTTGCCATGAGTTGACAAGGGGGTACGATATTGATCCAAGAGTGGATCACTTGACATCGGTCAAAAATATCCTTAGAAGACTAAGGAGATATTTCTCGGTTATGGAGGTAATAAAGAGTCCGTCGTAAAGAGTTACGCTGACGCAAGCTTTTACACCGATCCGGATGACTCTGAGTCTTAATCTGGATACATATTGAAAGTGGGAGCAATTAGCTAGAGTAGCTCCAAGCAGAGCATTGTAGACATATAAAATTTACAAAATACATTCGACTCTGAATGTGACAGACCCATTGACTAAGTTTCTCTCACAAGCAAAACATGATCACACCTTAGTACTCTTTGGGCGTTAATCATATAGCGATGTGAACTATATTATTGACTCTAGTAAAAACCTTTGGGTAATAGTTACATGGCGATGTGAACTATCACATGGTGATGTGAACTATTGGTGTTAAATCACATGGCGATGTGAACTAGATTATTGACTCTAGTGCAAGTGGGAGACTGAAGGAAATATGCCCTAGAGGCAATAATAAAGTTATTATTTATTTCCTTATTTCATGATAAATGTTTATTATTCATGCTAGAATTGTATTAACCAGAAACTTAGTACATGTGTGAATACATAGACAAACAGAATGTCCCTAGTATGCCTCTACTTGACTAGCTCGTTAATCAAAGATGGTTAAGTTTCCTAGCCATAGACATGTGTTGTCATTTGATGAACGCGATCACATCATTAGAGAATGATGTGATGGACAAGACCCATCCTTTAGCTTAGCATAATGATCGTTTTGTTTTATTGCTATTGCTTTCTTCATGACTTATACATGTTCCTCTGACTATGAGATTATGCAACTCTCGAATACCGGAGGAACACTTAGTGTGCTATCAAACGTCACAACGTAACTGGGTGATTATAAAGATGCTCTACAGGTGTCTCCGATGGTATTTGTTGATTTGGCATAGATCGAGATTAGGATTTGTCACTCCGTGTATCAGAGAATTATCTCTAGGCCCTCTCGGTAATGATCATCACTATAAGCCTTGCAAGCAATGTCGGATTTCGGGTTCCGGCAAAACCCTTGAGGTTCGAACGCTGGGGTGTGCATGAAGATCTCTCCTCCCCCAAGCACTCTCCCTCACCGTCGTCTCAAGGCTCAGCGCGTCGAACTCGCAAAACAAAGGGACACAAGATTTATACTGGTTCAGGCCACCGATGTGGTGTAAAACCCTACTCCAGTGTGGTGTGGTGGATTGCCTCTTGGGATGAGGATGAACAGTTACAAGGGAAGAACAACCTCCTGAGGAGATGTGCTCTTGTGCTTGGTGGGCTTGTGTGGGTGAGGATGATCTGAATAGCCCAGATCAGTTGCCTCCTACTGTTGTGGCTAGTCCTATTTATAGAGGCCCTGGTCCTCTCCCCAAATGTTAGGCGGGAAGGGATCCCACAATGGCCAAATTTGAAGGGAGACAACTAGTACAAGTTATCCTAACTAAAGGTGGTCTTTGCTACCTCTTGAGCACTGCGTTGGTTTTTCCCTCGAAGAGGAAAGGGTGATGCAGCAAAGTAGCGTAAGTATTTCCCTCAGTTTTTGATAACCAAGGTATCAATCCAGTAGGAGACCACACACAAGTCGCCTCGTACCTACACAAACAAATAAGAACCTTGCAACCAACGCGATAAAGGGGTAGTCAATCCCTTCACGGCCACTTGGAAAAGTGAGATCTGATAGATATAATAAGATAAATATTTTTGGTATTTTTATGATATAGATTGAAAATAAAGATTGCAAAATAAATATAGGTTGGAAACTTATATGATGGAAAATAGACCCCGGGGCCATAGGTTTCACTAGTGGCTTCTCTCAAGATAGCATAAGTATTACGGTGGGTGAACAAATTACTGTCGAGCAATTGATAGAAAAGTGCATAGTTATGAGAATATCTAGGCATGATCATGTATATAGGCATCACGTCCGCGACAAGTAGACCGAAACGATTCTGCATCTACTAGTATTACTCCACACATCAACCACTATCCAGCATGCATCTAGAGTATTAAGTTCATAAGAACAGAGTAACGCATTAGGCAAGATGACATGATGTAGAGGGATAAACTCAAGCAATATGATATAAACCCCATCTTTTTATCCTCGATGGCAACAATACAATACGTGACATGATGTAGGTATGGTGGCTGTTTTGAGGAAGATATAAGGAGGTTTATGTGTGATAGAGCGTATCATATCATGGGGTTTGGATGCACTGGCAAAGTTTGCACCAACTCTCAAGGTGAGAAAGGGCAATGCTCGGTACCGAAGAGACTAGCAATGATGGAAAGGTGAGAGTGCGTATAATCCATGGACTCAACATTAGTCATAAAGAACTCACATACTTATTGCAAAAATCTACAAGTCATCAAAAACCAAGCATCACACGCATGCTCCTAGGGGGATAGATTGGTAGGAAAAGACCATCGCTCGTCCCCGAACGCCACTCATAAGGAGGACAATCTAAGAACACCTCATGTTTGAAATTTGTTACACAACATTTACCATACGTGAACGCTACGGGACTTGCAAACTTTAACACAAGTATTTCTCAAATTCACAACTACTCAACTAGCACAACTCTAATATTACCATCTTCATATCTCAAAACAATCATCAAGTATCAAACTTCTCATAGTATTCAATGCACTTTTTATGAAAGTTTTTATTATACCTATCTTGGATGCCTATCATATTAGGACTAATTTTATAGCCAAAGCAAACTACCATGCTGTTCTAAAAGACTCTCAAAATAATATAAGTGAAGCATGAGAGATCAATAATTTCTATAAAATAAAACCACCACCGTGCTCTAAAATATATAAGTGAAGCACTAGAGCAAAATTATCTAGCTCAAAAGATATAAGTGAAGCACATAGAGTATATTCTAATAATTCTGATTCATGTGTGTCTCTATCAAAAGGTGTGTACAGCAAGGATGATTGTGGTAAACTAAAATAAAAGACTCCAATCATACAAGACGCTCCAAGAAAAACACATATCATGTGGTGAATAAAAATAGATGCCTCAAGTAAAGTTACTGATGGGCGAACATGAAAGAGGGGATGCCTTCTGGGGCATCCCCAAGCTTAGGATTTTGGTTGTCCTTGAATTTTACCTTGGGGTGCCTTGGGAATCCCCCAGCTTAGGCTCTTGCCACTCCTTATTCCATAATCCATTAAATCTTTACCCAAAACTTGAAAACTTCACAACACAAAACTTAAACAGAAAAATCTTATGAGCTCCGTTAGCGAAAGAAAACAAACCACCACTTCAAGGTACTGTATTGAACACATTCTTTATTTATATTGGTGTTAAACCTACTGTATTACAACTTCTCTATGGTTCATACCCTCCGATACTAGTCATAGATTCATCAAAATAAGCAAACAACACACGAAAAATAGAATCTGTCAAAAACAGAACAGTCTGTAGTAATCTGTATCAAACGTATACTTCTGGAACTCCAAAAATTCTGAAATAAATTGCTGGACGTGAGGAATTTTTCTATTAATCATCTGAAAAAAGAATCAACTAAATAGCACTCTCCAGTAAAAAATGGCAGCTAATCTCGTGAGCGCTAAAGTTTCTGTTTTTTACAGCAAGATCAAAAAGACTTTACCCAAGTCTTCCCAAAGGTTATACTTGGCACAAACACTAATTAAAACATGAAAACACATCTAAAAAAAGTCTAGATGAATTATTTCTTACTAAACAGAACCAAAAATCAAGGAACAAAAATAAAATTGGGTTGCCTCCCAAAAAGCGCTATCATTTAACGCCCCTAGCTAGGCATAAAGGCAAGAATAGATCTACGTATCGTCATCTTTGGTATGCAATCCATAAGTGGCTCTCATAATAGATTCATAAGGTAATTTTATTTTATTTCTGGGAAATTGTTCCATGCCATTCCTTAATGGAAATTGGAATCTAATATTTCCTTCTTTCATATCAATAATTGTACCGATCGTTCTAAGGAAAGGTCTACCAAGAATAATAGGACATGTAGGATTGCAATCTATATCAAGAACAATGAAATACACGGGCACATAATTCCTATTTGCAACAATAAGAACATCATTAATTCTTCCCATAGGTTTCTTAATGGTGGAATCCGCAAGGTGCAAGTTTAAAGAACAATCATCATATTCACGAAATCCTAACACATCACACAAAGTATTTGGAACCATGGAAACACTAGCACCCAAATCACATAAAGCATAGAATTCATGATATTTAATCTCAATTTTAATAGTAGGTTCCCACTCATCATAAAGTTTTCTAGGGACAAAAATTCTAATTCAATTTTTTCTTCATAGGATTGCATTAAAGCATCAACGATATGTTTGGTAAAAGCTTTATTTTGACTATAATCATGAGGAGAATTTAAACGGATTGCAACAAGGAAATACAATCTATTAAAGAACAATTATTATAATTAAATTCCTTGAAATCCAAAATAGTGGGTTCATTGCTATGTAAAGTTTTGACCTCTTCAATCCCACTTTGACCAATTTTCGCATCAAGATCTAAAAACTCTGAATCATTTGGGACGCCTTTTAACTAAAGTTGACTCATCTCCAGTCCCATCATTATCAAGATTCATATTGCAAAACAAATATTTAATAGGGGACACATCAATCACTTTTATATCTACATCCNGTGGAATCCGCAAGGTGCAAGTTTAAAGAACAATCATCATATTCACGAAATCCTAACACATCACACAAAGTATTTGGAACCATGGAAACACTAGCACCCAAATCACATAAAGCATAGAATTCATGATATTTAATCTCAATTTTAATAGTAGGTTCCCACTCATCATAAAGTTTTCTAGGGACAAAAATTCTAATTCAATTTTTTCTTCATAGGATTGCATTAAAGCATCAACGATATGTTTGGTAAAAGCTTTATTTTGACTATAATCATGAGGAGAATTTAAACGGATTGCAACAAGGAAATACAATCTATTAAAGAACAATTATTATAATTAAATTCCTTGAAATCCAAAATAGTGGGTTCATTGCTATGTAAAGTTTTGACCTCTTCAATCCCACTTTGACCAATTTTCGCATCAAGATCTAAAAACTCTGAATCATTTGGGACGCCTTTTAACTAAAGTTGACTCATCTCCAGTCCCATCATTATCAAGATTCATATTGCAAAACAAATATTTAATAGGGGACACATCAATCACTTTTATATCTACATCCTTATTATCATGAAAACTAGAAGAACATGCTTTCACAAAGCAATCTTTTTTAGCACGCATCCTAGCGGTTCTTTGTTTGCACTCATCAATGGAAATTCTCATAGCTTTGAGAGACTCATTGATATCATGCTTAGGAGGAATAGATCTAAGTTTCAAAGAATCAACATCAAGAGAAATTCTATCCACGTTCCTAGCCAACTCATCAATCTTAGGCAATTTTTCCTCAAGCAAAGCATTGCAATTCTTTTGCAAAATCATAAATTATTTAACACTAGTCTCAAAATCAGAGGGCATCTTATTAAAATTTCCATAAGAGTTGTTGTAGGAATCACCATAATTATTATAGGAATTACTAGGAAACGGCCTAGGATTAAAGTTTCCTCTATAAGTGTTGTTACCAAAATTGTTCCTACCAACAAAATTCACATCCATAGATTCACTATTATTCTCAATCAAAGTAGACAAAGGCATATCATTAGGATCAGAAGAAACACCCTTATTAGCAAACAACTTCATAAGTTCATCCATCTTTCCACTCAAAACATTAATCTCTTCTATTGCATGAACTTTTTTACTAGTAGATCTTTCGGTGTGCCATTGAGAATAATTAACCATAATATTATCTACGAGTTTAGTAGCTTCTCCTAAAGTGATTTCCATAAAAGTGCCTCCCGCGGCCGAATCTAAAAGATTTCTAGAAGCAAAATTCAATCCGGCATAAATTTTTTGTATAATCATCCATAAATTCAATCCATGGGTAGGGCAATTACGTATCATTAATTTCATCCTCTCCCAAGATTGTGCAACATGCTCATGATCAAGTTGCTTAAAATTCATAATATCATTTATAAGAGAGATGATTTTAGCGGGAGGAAAATACTTAGAGATAAAAGCATCTTTGCACTTATTCCAAGAATCAATACTATTATTAGGCAAAGAAGGAAACCAAGTTTTAGCACGATCTCTAAGCGAAAACGGGAATAGCTTCAATTTAAAAATATCATTATCCACATCTTTCTTCTTTTGCATATCACACAAATCAACAGAGTAGTTTAGATGGGTAGCGGCATCTTCACTAGGATGGCCAGAGAATTGATCTTTCATGAGAAGATTCAACAAGGAAGCATTAATTTCACAAGATTCAACATCGGTAATAGGAGCAATCGGAGTGCTAAAAAATCATTGTTGTTGGTATTGGAAAAATCACACAATTTAGTATTGTCTTTAGCAATCGTGACAAACGATCCAACACACAAGCACACAAGAAGCAAGCGGAAAGAGATGAACGGAATAAGAGGGCGAATAAAACGACAAAGGTGAAGTGGGGGAGAGGAAAACGAGAGGCAAATGGCAATAATGTAATGCAAGGGATAACAGCTGTGATGGGTACTTGGTATGTCTTGACTTGACTTGACTTGGCGTAGATCTCCCCGGCAACGGCGCCAGAAATCCTACTTGCTACCTTTTGAGCACTGCGTTGGTTTTTCCCTTGAAGAGGAAACGGTGATGCAGTAAAGTAGCGTAAGTATTTCCCTCAGTTTTTGAGAACCAAGGTATCAATCCAGTAGGAGACCACACACATGTCGCCTCGTACCTACACAAACAAATAAGAACCATGAAACCAACGCGATAAAGGGGTTTTCAATCCCTTCAGGACCACTTGCAAAAGAGAGATCTGATAGAGAAAATAAGATAAATATTTTTGGTATTTTTATGATATAGATTGAAAATAAAGATTGCAAAATAAAAATAGATTGGAAACTTATATGATGGAAAATAGACCCGGGGGCCATAGGTTTCACTAGTGGCTTCTCTCAAGATAGCATAAGTATTACGGTGGGTGAACAAATTACTGTCGAGCAATTGATAGAAATGTGCATAGTTATGAGAATATCTAGGCATGATCATGTATACAGGCATCACGTCCGCGAGAAGTAGACCAAAACGATTCTGCATCTACTACTATTACTCCACACATCGACCGCTATCTAGCATGCATCTAGAGTATTAAGTTCATAAGAACAGAGTAACACATTAGGCAAGATGACATGATGTATAGGGATAAACTCAAGCAATATGATATAAACCCCATCTTTTTATCCTCGATGGCAACAATACAATACGTGCCTTGCTGCCCCTGCTGTCACTGGGAAAGGACACCGCAAGATTGAACCCAAAGCTAAGCACTTCTCCCATTGCAAGAAAGATCAATCTAGTAGGCCAAACCAAACTAATAATTCGAAGAGACTTGTAAAGATAAACAATCATACATAAAAGAATTCAGAGGAGATTCAAATATTGTTTATAGACAATCTTGATCATAAACCCACAATTCATCGGATATCGACAAACACACCGCAAAAAGAATTACATCGAATAGATCTCCAAGAAGATCGAGGAGAACTTTGTATTGAGATCCAAAGAGAGAGAAGAAGCCATCTAGCTAATAACTATGGACCCGAAGGTCTGTGGTAAACTGCTCACACATCATCGGAGAGGCTATGGTGTTAATGCAGAAGCCCTCCGTGATCGATTCCCCCTCCGGCGGAGCCCAGAAAAAGGCCCCAAGATGGGATCTCACGGGTACAGAAGGTTGCGGCGGTGGAAATAGGGTTTGGTGGTGCTCCTGGATGTTTTCGGGGTATATGGGTATATATAGGAGGAAGAAGTAGGTCGGTGGAGCTGCAAGGGGCCCACGAG
>LR880967.1:920290249-920308216 GCA_904067115.1 Aegilops sharonensis
TTTTGAAAAGTTTGAGACATGCGAACCATGTCTATTGGTGTATATGCATGAAGAAACTCCATGCAAATGGACCGTTTGGACTCACTTGATTTTGAATCACTTGAGATATGCAAATTATACCACATGGGCAAGATGAATGAAAAGCCTCGTTTTCAGTAAGATGGAACAAGATAGCAACTTGTTGGAAGTAACACATTTTGATGTGTGGAGTCCAATGAGTGCCGAGGCATGCAGTGAATATCGTTATGTTCTTAGTTCTCAGATGATTCGAGTAGATGTTGAGTATATTTACTTGATGAAACACAAGTCTGAATTATTGAATGGTTCAAGTAATTTCAGAGTGAAGTTGAAGATCATCGTGACAAGAGGATAAAATGTCTATGATATGATCATAGAGATGAGTATCTGAGTTACGAGCTTTGGCACGCAATTAAGACATTGTGGAAATTGTTTCACAATTAATACCGCCTAGAACACCATAGTGTGATGGTGTGTCCGAACATCATAGTTGCACCCTATTGAATATGGTGCGTACCATGATGTCTCTTGTCGAATTACCACTATCTTTCATGGGTTAGGCATTAGAGACGACCGCACTCACTTTAATAGGGCACCACAGAATTCCGTTGAGATGACACCGTTTGAACTATGGTTTGGAGAAACCTAAGATGTCATTTTGTAAAGGTTTGGGGCTGCGACGCTTATGTGAAAAAGTTTCAGGTTGATAAGCTCGAACCCAAAGCGGATAAAATGCATCTTCATAGGACACCCAAAACAGTTGGGTATACCTCCCATCTCAAGATCCGGAAGAAAAAGTAATTGTTTCTAGAAACGAGTCCTTTCTCGAGGAAAAGTTTCCCTCGAAAGAATTGAGTGGGAGGATGGTGGAGACTTGATGAGGTTATTGAACCATCACTTCAACTAGTGTACAGCAGGGCACATGAAGTTGTTCCTGGGGTGCCTACACCAATTGACGTAGAAGCTTATGATAATGATCATGAAGTTTCGGATCAAGTCACTACCGTACCTCGTAGGGTGACAAGGATGCGTACTACTTCAGAGTGGTACAGTAATCCTGTCTTGAAGGTCATGTTGCTAGACAACAATGAACCTACGAGCTATGGAGAAGCGATGGTGGGCCCATATTCCGACAAATGGTTAGAAGCCATGAAATCTGAGATAGGATCCATGTATCAGAACAAAGCATGAACTTTGGTGGACTTGCCCGGTAGGCAAGCCATTGAGATAAATGGATCTTTAAGAAGAAGACGGACGTGGATGGTGATGTCACCGTCTATGAAGCTCGACTTGTGGCGAAGAGTTTTTCACAAAGTTCAAGGAGTTGACTAAGATGAGATTTTCTCATCCGTAGCGATGCTTAAGTCCGTCGGAATCATGTTAGCATTAGCTGCATTTATGAAATCTGGCAAATGGATGTCAAAACGAGTTTCCTTACCAGTCTTCGTAAGGAAAGGTTGTATGTGATACAATCAGAAAGTTTTTGATCCTAAGGATGCTAAAAGGTATGCTGGCTCCAGCGATCCTTCTAAGGACTGGAGTAAGCATCTCGGAGTTGGAATGTTCGCTTTGATGAGATGATCAAAGATCTTGGGTTTATACAAAGTTTATGAGAAACTTGTATTTCCAAAGAAGTGAGTGGGAGCACTATAGAATTTCCGATAAGTATATGTTGTTGACATATTGTTGATCAGAAATGATGTAGAATTTCTGGAAAGCATCTAGGGTTATTTGAAAAGTGTTTTTCAATAGAAAACCTGGATTAAGCTGCTTGAACATTAAGCATCAAGATCTATGAGGATAGATCAAAAAACGCTAAATGGTGCTTTCAAATGAGCACATACCTTGACATAATCTTGAAGGTGTTCAAGATGGATCAGTCAAAGAAGGAGTTCTTGCCTGAGTTGTAATGTAACGCCCCGGATTCGATGCGCCAGGTGTCCGTCAGTTATTCGCCGTCGTTGCCATGTCATTTGCTTGCGTGTTGCATTTTGCCATGTCATCATCTGCATTTCATATCATGTCATCATGTGCATTTCATTTTGCATACGTGTTCGTCTCATGCATCCGAGCATTTTCCCCGTTGTCCGTTTTGCAATCCGGCACTCCTATGTCTCCCGGCGCCCCCTCTTGCCTCTTTTCGTGTGCGGGTGTTAAACGGTCTCGGAATGGACCGAGGTTTGCCAAGCGGCCTTGGTATAGCATCGGTAGACCGCCTGTCAAGTTTCGTGCCATTTGGAGGTCGTTTGATACTCCAACGGTTAACCGGGTAACCGCAAAAGCCCTTCTCCTTGCAGCCCAACACCATTTTAAAAGTGGCCCAAAACCCTGCAAACTCCCCTCCATGCTCTCGGTCGTTCGATCACGATCGTGTGGGCGAAAACCGCTCCTCATTTGGACTCTCCAAGCTCCCTCTACCTATAAATATAGCCCCTCCCACGGAATTCCGCAGTCCAAACCCCCCGAAACCCTAGATTTTTCCCTCTCCGCCGCCGGACGCGTCCCGTTGCGGCCGGACACGTCCAGCCGCGGCCGGACACGTCCGCCCCGCGCCCCCTCGTCCAATCGGAGGCCGCCGCGTGGCACTCCCCGCCGCCAGCCGCCGCCGGCCCGCTCGGGCCCGCCTCTGGCCCGCGCGGCCGGCGCGCCCGCGCCGCGCCCGCTCGCCTGCGCCCTCCGCCGCCGCTGACCGCCGCCTTCGCCGGCGCCCGTCTCCCTCGCCGGCGCTCCGCCGTGGCCGCCTCCGCCTTCCTCCGCCCTGCTCGCGCCTGCCCGCGCGCGAGGTCGCCGGAGCAGGGGCCGCCGCCGCCTCCCGCCCCGGACGCGTGCCCGGCCGGCCGCCCCGAGCTTCCTCCGCCGTCCCACCGCGGCCATGGCGCCGTCGCCCCCAAGCGCCCGTGCCTCTTCCGACGTCAGATCCGGGGGCCCCATGCCCGGATCCGCCGCCCCAACCCGCCGGCGACCCTCCCCGTCGTCCTTCGGCCGCCTCCTCCTCTACTCCGGCGACGAGTTCCGGCGATCATCGAAATCCGTGCCCAGATCCGAGGTTGACTTTCCCCTCCCCGAAATTTGACCAAGTCCCAGATTTTTGCACATTTTCATGCCATGTTCATCATGTTGTAACTCTACATCTGTAGCTCCGTTTCGTGCGTGCAATATGTCAAATTGTTCGTCTCAACGAGTACTTCATTTCATTCCATTGCATCATGTTCATTTGGGTACATATTGATGCCTGAATCATCGTTGCAAGAGTGCTATGTGATGTTAATCTGCTGAAACTGTTATAACATGCTCATTTGACATTTTTGCCATGTTTGATGTGTGCATCCTAGGAGGTTGATGTCTACATGAGTTTTGATCTATGTCATGCCATCTTTACAGGGGTGCTATCCATGTATTTTTGTGATTCCTGTAGTGAGTGCATCAAGCTTATTAAGTAGGGTACTTGCTGTTGCTGTTTTGCATGTCTGAATCTGCTATATCATGATGCTATGTTAACCTGCTGCTACATGTCATTCTATGCATAATCTGGAGATGTTCACTAAGCGTGTTTTGTTATACATGTCACGCTCTATCCATCCATGCCCATGGTTGCATTTATAGCCTACTGTAACTTGTTGTTATCTTGCTCCAAAATTGCTAAATAATGTTGTTGTCAGCCTGTTAACATGAAGTTCAATGTTGCCATGATTGTTGCTAGTGATCCATGCACCCTATGAACTTGCTCTTGCCATTGTTAGCTTAATAAACATGTCTTCTTACTGTGAGTTGCCTTGCCATGCCATTTATTGCTCTGTGGTGAGTGGTTCAAGCTCACCAACATGTCTACTTATTGTTGTTCCTGCCATGTATGAATCTGTAATATAACTTGCTATGTTTATGTGGGTCCCACCATATTTTATGATCCTTTTTGGCTCATGGTCACTAAAGGACTTTTGTTCTATGCAATTATTAGATTCATGCCATGCCTTTGTTTTCCATGATAAGTTCCTATAACATGTTGTTTGATAGCTCTAGACATTGCAACATGATGTTATTTCTGCTAAAGTCTGAAACTGTTATTATTTGCAATCTTGCCATGTCTTTTTGAGCATGTTCTAGTGATTTCTGGAGATAGCTCAGTGTTCATGTTTTGTCATGCATTACCTGTAAATCATGCCCATGCCTTTTGTTTTCACGTTGAGATTCTGTAGCATGTTGTTTTGATGCTTGCAATATGCCTTGTTGCTGTTTTGGACAGATTGTTGCTATAACTTGTTTCATGTGTATGTGTTGAACCGTTGCTCCGTTTTGAGTGTGCTCTATATGAAACTTGCTTAGAATTGCATGTAGCTTCATATTATCATGTTGCATCCTTGTTTTGAGGTGTTTGCTTGATGTTTTTATGCATTTTGCATCAATGCCATGTTTAACTTGTTTTGCTCATATCTTCTAGGCCGTAGCTCTGAATTCAATGAACTTTATATGTAACTTGACTAGAATTTTGTGTAGATCATCGTGGTGCATCTTAACTTGCTGTTTAACAACATTAACATAAGGTTTATTCAGATCTGGAACAATTTCGAAATTTGCATATGAGGACTTACAGGAATTGTTATACGTTGCTTCCGGCCTCATTTAAACTTGCCTTGATGTGTTGCTCTTGTTTGCATCATCTCTTGCCATGAGTAGCTTCATGTAGTCTTGTCATGCATCATGCTTGGTCGAGCATCATGTCTTGTATATGTGTGGTGTGTTTACCATGTTGTGTGCTTCTTCTCGATAGTTCACGTTTCGTTGCGATCGTGAGGATTCGTTCATCTACGCTTGGTTTGGCTTCATCCGTTCGTCTTCTTCATGGACTCGTTCTTCTTCCTTGCGGGATTTTAGGCAAGATGACCGTCACCTTGGATCTCATTACTATCATTGCTATGCTAGTTGCTTCGTTCTATCGCTATGCTGCGTTACCTAACACTTGCTGCTCAAGCCTCCCAAATTGCCATGAACCTCTAACCTTTTGTCACCCTTCCTAGCAAATCGTTGTTTGGCTATGTTACCGCTTTTGCTCAGCCCCTCTTATAGCGTTGCTAGTTGCAGGTGAAGATGAAGATTGCTCCATGGTGGACAGGATTTTGTTTGGATATCACAATATCTCTTATATTATTAATGCATCTATATACTTGGTAAAGGGTGGAAGGCTCGGCCTTATGCCTGGTGTTTTGTTCCACTCTTGCCGTCCTAGTTTCCGTCATATCGGTATTATGTTCCCGGATTTTGCGTCCCTAACGCGGTCGAGTGATTTATGGGACCCCCTTGACAGTTCTCTTTGAATAAGACTATTCCAGCAAGGCCCAACATTGGTTTTACCATTTGCCTCACCTAGCCCTTTTTCCCTTGGGTTTCCGGAGCCCAAGGGTCATCTTTATTTTACCCCCTCCCCCGGGCCAGTGCTCCTCCGAGTGTTGGTCCAAACTAGAGCACCGTGCGGGACCATTCCTTGGCAACTTGGGTTACGTCGGTTCCTGTACGCTTCGCTCATCCGGTGTGCCCTGAGAACGAGATATGTGCAGCTCCTATCGGGATTTGTCGGCACATATGGGCGGCTTTGCTGGTCTTGTTTTATTACTGTCGAAATGTCTTGTAGCCGGGATTCCGAGACTGATCGGGTCTTCCCGGGGAGAAGGAATATCCTTCGTTGATCGCGAGAGCTTATCATGGGCTAAGCTGGGACACCCCTGCAGGGTATAAACTTTAGAGAGCCGTGCCCGCGGTTATGTGGCAGATGGGAATTTGTTAATATCCGGTTGTAGTAAACTTGAAGAAAACTCTTCTAAAATACACCAACCGTGTGCGTAACCGTGAGTATCTCTTTTCGGGGTTGATCGAGAGGAGAATACGGTTTCTGGGTTATGTCTGACGTAAGTAGGAGTTCAGGATCACTTCTTGATCATTACTAGTTGGCGACCGTTCCTTTGTTTTTCTTCTCGCTCTCATTTGCGTATGTTAGCCACCATATATGCTTAGCCGCTGCTGCAACCTCACCACTTTACCCCCTTCCTTTCCCATTAAGCTTTGCTAGTCTTGATACCCATGGTAATGGGATTGCTGAGTCCTCGTGGCTCACAGATTACTACACCATCAGTTGCAGGTGCAGGTTATGCGATGCTCATGATGCGAGAGCGATGTGTGCTTGTTTTGGAGTTCTTCTTCTGCTTCTTCGATCAGGGGATAGGTTCCATGTCGGCAGCCTGGCCTAGCAGGGTGGATGTCGTTTGAGTTTTTGTTTATGATTCATCTGTAGTCGGATGTTGTTCTTGTATGTTGTATTGTTGTATTCTTGTGACATTGTATGTATTGGATGTATCCCTACCTATTATGTAATGTTGATGTAATGATATACACCTTGCAAAAGCGTTTCAATATGCGGGTCTATCCTTGGTGGGACCGTCGAGTTCCTTTTGGATAGGGTCGCATATTGGGCGTGACATGTAAGGTATGAAGTTAAGAGTTAAAGCTCGACCACGGCAGAAAAGAGAGAAAGGACGAAGGTCATCCCCTATGCCTTAGACATAGGCTCTACAGTATGCTATGTTGTGTACCGCACCTGATGTGTGCCTTGCTACATATCTGGCAAGAGGGTACAAAGGTGATCAAGGAGTGGATCACCAGATAGCGGTCAAAATTATCCTTAGAGGAATAAGGATATGTTTCTCGGTTATGGAGGTGATAAAGAGTTCGACGAAAAGAGTTGCGTCGATGCAAGCTTAACACCTATCCGGATAACTCTGAGTAGAGATACCGGATATGTACAATGGAGCAATAATTTGGAATAGCTCCAAGTGGAACGTGGTAGCAGCATCTATGATATGACATAAAGTTTTGCAAAATAGATAGGGATCTGAATATTGCAGACCCGTTGACTAAAACCTCTCTCACAAGAAAAACATGATCAAACCTCAGAATTCATTAAGTCTTAATCACATGATGATGTGAACTAGTTTACAGACACAAGTGAACTCTTTGGATGTTGGTCACATCGCGATGTGACCTATCAGTGTTAATCACATGACGATGTGAACTAGATTATTGACTCTAGTGCAAGTGGGAGACTGTTGGAAATATGCCCTAGAGGCAATAATAAATTAGTTATTATTATATTTGCTTGTTCATGATAATCGTTTATTATCCATGCTATAATTGTATTGATAGGAAACTCAGATACATGTGTGGGTACATAGACAACACCATGTCCCTAGTAAGCCTCTAGTTGACTAGCTCGTTGATTAATAGATGGTTACGGTTTCCTGACCATGGACATTGGATGTCGTTGATAACGGGATCACATCATTAGGAGAATGATGTGATGGACAAGACCCAATCCTAAGCCTAGCACAAAGATCGTAGTTCGTATGCTAAAGCTTTTCTAATGTCAAGTATCATTTCCTTAGACCATGAGATTGTGCAACTCCCGGATACCGTAGGAATGCTTTGGGTGTACCAAACGTCACAACGTAACTGGGTGGCTATAAAGGTACACTACAGGTATCTCCGAAAGTGTCTGTTGGGTTGGCACGAATCGAGACTGGGATTTGTCACTCCGTGTAAACGGAGAGGTATCTCTGGGCCCACTCGGTAGGACATCATCATAATGTGCACAATGTGACCAAGGGGTTGATCACGGGGTGATGTGTTACGGAATGAGTAAAGAGACTTGCCGGTAACGAGATTGAACAAGGTATCGGGATACCGACGATCGAATCTCGGGCAAGTACAATACCGCTAGACAAAGGGAATTGTATACGGGATCGATTGAGTCCTTGACATCGTGGTTCATTCGATGAGATCATCATGGAACATGTGGGAGCCAACATGGGTATCCAGATCCCGCTGTTGGTTATTGGCCGGAGAACGTCTCGGTCATGTCTGCATGATTCCCGAACCCGTAGGGTCTACACACTTAAGGTTCGATGACGCTAGGGTTATAAAGGAAGTTTGTATGTGGTTACCGGATGTTATTCGGAGTCCCGGATGAGATCCCGGACGTCACGAGGAGTTCTGGAATGGTCCGGAGGTAAAGATTTATATATGGGAAGTCCTGTTTTGGTTACCAGAAAAGTTTCGGGTTTTATCGGTAACGTACTGGGACCACCGGGAGGGTCCCGGGGGTCCACCAAGTGGGGCCACCATCCCCGGAGGGCAGTATGGGCCAAGTTTGGGAGGGGGCGCCCCACCTTGCTTGGGGGGGGGGGGCAAGTTCCCCCTCTCCCCCCCTTGGCCGCCCCCCTAGATGGGATCTAGGGCTGGACGCCGCCCCTAGGAGGTGGAAACCTAGGTGGGGGCGCAGCCCCCTCTCCCCCTATATATAGTGGAGGCATAGGAGCAGCCCAACGCACAAGTTTCTTATCCTGTTGGCGCAGCCCTACCTCTCTTTCTCCTCATATCTCGCAGTGCTTGGCGAAGCCCTGCAGGATTGCCACGCTCCTCCACCACCACCACGTCGTTGTGCTGCTGATGGATGGAGTCTTCCTCAACCTCTCCCTCTCTCCTTGCTGGATCAAGGCATGGGAGACGTCACCGGGCTGTACGTGTGTTGAAAGCGGAGATGTCGTCCGTTCGGCACTAGGATCTCCGGTGATTTGGATCACGACGAGTACGACTCCTTCAACCCCGTTCTCTTGAACGCTTCCGCTTAGCGATCTACAAGGGTATGTAGATGCACTCTCCTTCCCCTCGTTGTTGGTTTCTCCTTAGATAGATCTTGGTGACACGTAGGAAAATTTTGAATTTCTGCTACGTTCCCCAACACTTGAGTGTTTGCTGGTGAAGATGGGTCGTACAGGGCTGCTGGTGGAGCCACGCCGTGGGCCGCAGGCAGGCAAGTCTGGGGACCCCTATTCCCAAGACGCCGACAAGCAATGTGACTAATGAGTTAATTTGCGGGATGATGCATTACGGAACGAGTAAAGAAACTTGCCGGTAACGAGATTGAACTAGGTATGATGATACCGACGATCAAATCTCGGGCAAGTAACATAGCGATGAAAAAGGGAACAACGTATGTTGTTATGCGATTTGACCGATAAAGATCTTCGTAGAATATGTAGGAGCCAATATGAGCATCCAAGTTCCGCTATTGGTTATTGACCGGAGATGTGTCTCAATCATGTCTACATAGTTCTCGAACCCGTAGGGTCCGCACGCTTAACGTTCGATGACGATTTGTATTATGAGTTATGTGATTTGATGACCGAAGTTTGTTCGGAGTCTCGGAAGAGATCACGGACATGACAAGGAGTATGGAAATGGTCGAGAGGTAAAGATTGATATATTGGAAGGCTATATTCGGACATCGGAAAGATTTTGCGTGATCGTAGGATTTTTTTTTTGAAATTACTGCATTCCCCAACATTATAATCATTTTATAGTCATTTTATATCATTTTTTGGTACAAATCTATTGACATAGTACCAAGTTCCAGTTGTTGTTTTCTGCATGTTTTTTACATCGCAGGAAATCAATATCAGATGGAGTCCAAATGCAACGAATCTTTACGGAGATTTATTATGGACCAGAAGACACCTAATGGGCCCTGGCTGCGCCTAGGGGGGGTGCTCCGAGGAGAGCACAACCCACCAGGGCGCACCAATAGGCCCAGGCGCGCCCTGGTGGGTTGTGCCCAGCTTGGGTGCCCCTGGGACTGCCTCTTTGCTCTATAAATACCCCAATATTCCAGAAACCCTAGGGGAGTCGACGAAAATCAATTCCAGCTGCCGCAGAGTCCAGAACCACCAGATCCAATCTAGACACCATCACGGAGGGGTTCCCCACTTCCATTGGTGCCTCTCCGATGATGCGTGATTAGTTCTTTGTAGACCTTCGGGGTCTGTAGTTAGTAGCTAGATAGCTTCCTCTCTCTCGCTGAATTCTCAATACAATGGTCTCTTGGAGATCCATATGATGTAACTCTTTTTGCGTGTGTTTGTTGGGATCCGATGAACTTTGAGTTTATGATCAGATTTATCTTTTTATATCCATGAAGGTTATTTGAGTTTCTTTGATCTCTTATATGCATGATTGCTTATAGCCTCGTATTTCTTCTCCGATATTTGGGTTTTGTTTGGCCAACTTGATCTATTTATCTTGCAATGGGAAGAGGTGCTTTGTAGTGGGTTCGATCTTACGGTGTTTCATCCCAGTGACACACGTATGTATCGTTGCTACTAAGGATAAAACGATGGGGTCTATCTCTACATAGATAGATCTTGTCTACATCATGTCATCGTTCTTATTGCATTACTCCGTTTTTCCATGAACTAGATGCATGCTGGATAGCGGTTGATGTGTGGAGTAATAGTAGTAGATGCAGGAATGAGTCAGTCTACAGATCTTGGATGTGATGCCTATATAATGATCATTGCCTGGATATCATCATGATTATTTGAAGTTCTATCAATTGCCCAACAGTAATTTGTTCACCCACCGTTTGCTATTTTTCTCGAGAGAAGCCACTAGTGAAACCTACGACCCCCGGGTCTCTTTCTCATATTATTTGTCTTTGCGATCTACTTTTCGTTTGCTTTTATTTTCAGATCATTTAAACCAAAAATACAAAAATACCTTGCTGCAATTTATTCTTATTTACTTTGTTTGGCGTTCGATCTAACAATCTACTACAATTTTATTTCACGTCTGTTTGCCTATCTTGGGGCGCCATACCCGAAAGGGATTGCCAACCCCTTTTACACGTGGGGTTGCGAGTATTTATTCTTTGTGAGCAGTTTTTGTTTATGTTGTGTTGATTGGTTCTCCTACTGGTTCGATAGCCTTGGTTTCATCACTGAGGGAAATACCTACTGTCGTTGTGCTACATCATCCCTTCCTCTTTGGGGAAATACCGACGTAGTCCTAGCAGACATGAGCTTTCTAGCGCCATCATGAGGGAGACATCACCCCGCCGAACACCGCCCCGGAGACCAATGTGGCTCCGGGTTCGGATCAGCATCCCCCTTCGAAGGAGGGGGGCAGAGCAGCAGCTCCATCGGCGGCCTTTGTTAATCCGGAGGCCGCTCCTGCTCTGGAGGAAGCGTTGCAACGCACTTCCATTGTGGAAGAGCACCACACCCTGATGGGCGCGGTTATGAAGAAGGTTCAGTCTGCAAAAAGCAAACTGAACAAAGCCTTCAATAGCCTACTGATGGGCTTTGAGGTATGCGATGTAATTCTCTAACAAGTTTGTCATATGAAAGGTTAAACCCATGTATAGACAATAGCCCCTGAGACTCTATCCGGATTAGAACAAACCGGACCGAGGATCCCCTAGTCAATTTATTAACATACTGTGCTAATGTGTGAGACATGCATCCATGTTAGTGGCTACCACCCAAGCCACAGAAGTTTCCGAGCTCAATCAGAAGCTTCAACTAGCCGATGAGGAGCTCGGCCGCATCAACAAGCAGTCTGACGAAACGCGGGGTGTGCGGCACTTCTTCATACCCGAAGTGATATGTGTGTTAATTCTTTTAACTTACTGAGTTCATGATTATACTCATAGTTGGCGCAGCCGAGGTTGAGTCCCTCAAGAGTGCGCTGGCCCAAGCCAAAAAGGAGGCGGAGGTGAGCAGGGCGGCTGCTGACAAAGCGGCGAAGGAGTTGGAGGCGGAGCAAACTGCCTGCCAAAAACATGAGGCGCGGCTGGACGAGGTCGAACAAGAGCTCAAGGGCGCCATAAGTAAGTGCGAGTCCTTGGAGCAGAAGACTTCGGATCAAGCCTCCGATCCCGCCAAAGCTCTCCAGAGCGTGAAGGAGGCCTGGGTTGAAGCCCAGGGTGCTTGCCAGGAGATCCAAGAGGCGAGGCAGATAGCAGCTGGTAAGGCCTTTCTTCTGCAGAGCAAATTTGTAAGTAGGAGATACATCTTGCTGACCCGAGTTTGAAGATCTCCAAGCGCGTCTGCGGATCTGCCCAGGAGTGTCGTTGAGACCGCGGAGTTCTTCCGAGCCGAAGAGGGGACCTCGATGGAGAAGCTGTTCTGGTCACAGTACCTTGCGCCAGAGCATCCGGTGCCCCTCAGTGATCAGCTAAAGTAGCTGACCGAGCTGCATAGGGTGGCCGGGTTGGCCATGAAGGATGTAATAGTCCGTCTTTGGCCAGCTGAGCCCATACCCGGCAGCTACTTCGGACTCGTGGGCGGCTAGTTAATGTGTGTCCCCGGATCAACGCCATAAAGCGGTCGGCCTGCATAGAAGGTGCCCGGATGGCCTTCGCCCGCATGAAGGTGCAATGGGCGAAGATGAAGGCCATGGAAATTTCCACCATAGGGCCGCCCGAGAGCAAAGATCACCGAAGGCCGGAGAGGTACTTCAGCGAGGTCCTGGAGGGAGCCCGAATTGTAGAGGGCCAATGTTCAAAGGATATCACATTTGAGTAGTGGAGTTCGGTTTGCAAAAGACCATGTAATGAACTTATGATGTTTAAATATTTATGCTTGCGCCTTATGATTTGGTTAGTTTATCCTCCTGTTCGGCTGTTTTATATCTGAAGACTGCCAGTCGTCGGCTTCTGCCCCTGTGAAAGTATTTCCAGGGTGTTCACAAACGCATGTCTTCTCTTTATCCAACGTCTTGGTCCGTGGAGGAGGCGTCCGCTAGCTGAACTAGGTCATCAGACTATGCGGCTTTATTATCCTCACTTAGCCATAGGAGTCCATAGGTGGGGCTAAGTACTAACCCCTGTTGTGTGAATGGCAATCTGGAGTACGGTGCCTTTGCAACACGACTTGGTAAAATCCCAGCCCCTCGTATAACACGGCATAAATCGCGAATGATTCGTAGTATGACACTAAGTCACCAGATAGCTGACAGGCTCTCGCATATCATGACAGTCAGTTTTTGGCTTTCTCTACTAAGGTACTTGACCGGACGAACCGGAAATACAATCATAGTAGTTCTCCTTTATTACCTTAGCCAAACTTGTGGAACATAAGGTGGTAAACACAGGAGCCGGGCAACCCAACTATAGACTAAAGACATGATTCAGAGTCGATGCATATAGTGCAATATCCGGGACGCCGAAGAGTTCCCTATAGGTGTTCGGACTTAAGAGTTTGCGGGGCCGGAGATAGCCCCTGGTATAAAGGCCATGCCGAAGCGCGAACGTCAGTCATAAGCAAGGGGGGGGGGTCATCTGCTTCCTTTATATCCTTATCAGTACGTCGAGGCGTGTTTCGACAGATAATGCCATAAATATAGAGGTCATGTTACATGTCTAAAAATTTATGTAAGGGAAAGTCTAACACAGGGCCTAAAAGTAATGGTTCAAAGACTCCAGTATGCCCTGCCGCACGTCTGCGCCGTTTCTCCTTAGTAACGAATCCTTTCACAGGGGTATTTGATGGTTGTCCGTAAAGGAGGGGAAAACCAGCCTTGAAAGGGGTCCTTGATGCAACCATATAGCGAATAGAGCTCTTAATGAACCTGCAAAAAATGTATAATGTCCAAATACGATCAAGCCGTACTATGGACTTTTTCTGCAGTGTGCCTCCAGCGTTGCCCAAGGTATTTTGAGTGCGTAGTTATGTATGCGTGATACATAAGCCGCAACCTTATAGGGCCGTCGGCGAAGGCTGAAATGCTAATCGAGGTACGGATCCGTCGAGTCATCGCGGTGCGGTGCGGACCGGACTCGTTTAGCGATGTCATTCGCTATAATGTCCGACGAGTTATTCGACTTGATAAGGCCGAAGTATACCTCGGCTGCAAGGGCCGCGGTGTGCTTTTCGGTACGGAGGGAGCGCTCCATATTTCCATTGACTGTGATAACGTGATGACCCACAAGTATAGGGGATCTATCGTAGTCCTTTCGATAAGTAAGAGTGTCGAACCCAATGAGGAGCAGAAGGAAATGATAAGCGGTTTTCAGCAAGGTATTCTCTACAAGTACTGAAATAAGTGGTAACAGATAGTTTTGTGATAAGATAAATTGTAACGAGCAATAAGTAACAAAAGTAAATAAAGTGCAGCAAGGTGGCCCAATCCTTTTTGTAGCAAAGGACAAGCCTGGACAACTCTTATATAAGGAAAAGCGCTCCCGAGGATACATTGGAATATCGTCAAGCATGTTTTCATCACGTTCATATGATTCACGTTCGGTACTTTGATAATTTGATATGTGGGTGGACCGGTGCTTGGGTGCTGTTCTTACTTGAACAAGCGTCCCACTTATGATTAATCTCTATTGCAAGCATCCGCAACTACAACAAAAGTATTAAGGTAAACCTAACCATAGCATGAAACATATGGATCCAAATCAGCCCCTTACGAAGCAACGCATAAACTAGGGTTTAAGCTTCTGTCACTCTAGCAACCCATCATCTACTTATTACTTCCCAATGCCTTCCTCTAGGCCCAAATAATGGTGAAGTGTTATGTAGTCGACGTTCACATAACACCACTAGAGGCTAGACAACATACATCTCATCAAAATATCGAACGAATGCCAAATTCACATGACTACTAATAGCAAGACTTCTCCCATGTCCTCAGGAACAAACGTAACTACTCACAAAGCATATTCATGTTCATAATCAGAGGAGTATTAATATGCATAAAGGATCTGAACATATGATGTCCTGGTTTTGTCACGGCAGATATCCTCATGAAAGGACTTAGTCTTGAAGCCACCGCTACGGGTTATCTTAAAGGGGTTAAAGCGGACAAGGGACGCAAGAGAGTTTTATACTAATTCGGCCCCTTACTATGAAGGTAAAAGCCTACGTCTAGTTGTGATGGAATTGATGGGGTTTCGATGACCAGGGAGCGAATACGCTTTACCTGAGTCTCGAGTTGTTGTGATCTGTTGTCCTGAACCGCCGCCGGGTCGTCCCCTTATATACATAGGTTGACGCCCGTCGGTTTACAGAGTCCCGAGGCCGTCTCATAAACGTGCCCGGCTCGGTCTCCGCTCTTTCTACCTTACAATGCAAGTTACATATCAATGCCGGTTTATAGCTACAGGCCTTAAACCGGTTCTGGGCCTTGGGCCTTTACTCAGCGTCACCGTCTGTCTTCATGGGCTTCAAGTTAATCCGGCCTCTCCTGGCCGGTTTACGCCCAGTAGTAATATCCCCAACATTAGGCCCCAGACTGATTTGAACTGGTTCATGTCAGTCCTCAAGAAAACTTCGCCTTCAAAATTTTTCACATAATTTTGTAAACCGCCGTGACATCATCTTCCCAAGTCGTGGTAAACCGTCGTGACGTCATCTGTTATAAAAAACTGTGTATGACACATCTTCATTAATGGGTCTCCGACAATCGAGGCGACAGCTCCGCTTTCCAAATTTCTGGCTCCTCGATTTTCGCGCCTGACACTTATCCCTTGCCTTTATAAATAGGGCCGAGGGGTCATTTTCACCTTCCCCCTCGTGCCTCTTCGCGTCGTCGTCTTCCTTGCACCGCTCAGCCTTTGGAGCTCCGCCGCCACCGTCAACCATCACCTCTGCTTCGACTCTGGCCGCTGCATCACCCTGAACGCACCAGAAAACTGCGGCGCCTCTCCGCTTCTTCATCAGCACTGGTAAGCTCTCTGCTCTTTCCGCCATAGATTTGTTCTAGGGTATCAATGTTCTTCGGTGTTCGTCAGCGTTCTTCACTCATACAATGACTCTTGATAGAATCCTGAATATCTATTTCGTATGATGATAGCCTTTAATCTCTGTTTCCATCTATGCATCTCAAAGCAGAAGATCTCATCTGAACCTTCACCCATTGCTGCGGTACTGCTTCCTAGGTCTTGAATATACTTTCCTTTTCTGACATGCGGCAGATCCAAAATTATAATACCAATTTGTGAAATCTGTTTTTCCTTCACTTACACTTCTGCAGACTTGAATCTTCAATGTCAGACTAGGCAGTTTAACTTTGTAGAAAAAATGACAATCCGGTATATACCATTAGTCCCCTTGTTGAACCCCCAATATACGTCATATTTAGCCTTTGCTTTAATAAACTCAGGTTTATGATGAACCAACCCCGGTTGAACCGCCCCATAGCTTGTACACTGTAAATGTTTAAACCGGTAATTATTATATTGTAGATCTTCATTGCCATGGCCAAACAAGTGTATGAATGCAATTGGGTCCCTTCTCGAGTGACTGAAGAACAGTTGAACAACCTGGTCAAAACGGGCGCTTTAATAAATAAAGATGTGATTCACTGGAGGGTCCCTGGCCCGGAATGTCCTCCTACTCCCAAAGATGGAGAAGTTGTTGTTTTTGCTGATCACCTAAGCCAGAGTTTCAACCCTCCCGGTTCAAAATTCTACCGGGATGTAATGGCCAACTTTCAACTGCACACACAAGACATCGGCCTAACTCTGTAACCAACATCTGCCACTTTCAAGTGTTTTGTGAGGTTTACCTTCAAGAGGAACCTATAGTAGAGCTATTCAGGTATTGCTATCATCTGAACCGTCGCACAGAGTTCAAAGATGGACCTAAAACAGAACTGGGCGGGATGACGATTCAGAAAAGAAAAGAAGTCACCTTTCCTCACGCCAATCTCCACAGTCACCCCAAAGAGTGGAACCAGACCTGGTTTTACTGCAAGGATACGTCTCCAGCTGATGAAAACCCCTTGCCGGGTTACCGTCCTGAACGTCTGAGCAACACACACCCTTTTCCTCAAAGGCTGACTGCTAAAGAGAGAATCAAATATGCTCCTCAACTATCCAAGCTTAGGGCCTTTATGGCAAACGGGTTGACAGGAGTTGATTTTGCACGCTACTGGATAAACTGGAGCGTTTTTCCCTTGAGCCAACGCCCCGGTTTGATGTGTGAGTACACAGGGGATTTGAAGGATGCTCAGCGGCACATTGATACCATATGCTTTATCTGAAATTGCTTCTGTCCAAATACTCTATGGAAATGTGGTAATTTGTTGACAGGGCGATGATCCGTTCTGGAACAAGAAACCTCCGCAAGACAAACCGGTGAAGCCAACCCGCCAAAAGACCAAAGCTGTGAAAAAACATGCCAACCGGAAGAGAACCACTGCATCCTCCGATCCACCGGCTGATGATGATGTGGGTAACCCAGATTTTGAGGTAGAACTTGACTCACTTGGTCCATTTTTCATACGCCTTATTGATGATGATTATTGCCAGGACGATGTCGAAGTCAGTCAGCCGATGATGTAGAGGTAATCGTTCTTTCCTCCGGTTCAAACCCTTTGCCTTCACTAAAAACCCGTCGGGCAAACCGGAAAGTTAAATTTTCTCATCCTCTTGCTTACTTGGATCCGAACTTTCTTGTGAAGACATAGCAGCACAAGGCATGCCGCACAACCCGGCATAGCAGTCAGATAGTTACCTCCGCCAGTTTACCGAACAGTCCGGTTCGGAAACGTCGATCAGAGGTCTCTTATTCCCTTGACACTCACTACAAAAAAAAGACACATTTGTGACATTTTGGGCCGAACGAATTTTTTTTCTGTCATACATATGACACTTCTATGACGATAATTGTGACAAAACCCGGTATCATCATAGATGTGGTGGGCTCCTACTTCTATGACAAAAAATCATGACAGAAAATGGGCTTTTCGTCATGGGTGGGCTGGAGACGCAGCTGCATGACTTTCGTTGGGCCGTCCATGACGGAAAAAACCGTGGTAGAAGCGAGGGCGAGGAAAATTTCGGGGAGTTGCCTGTTACGGTGGGAGGTCGGGGGCCGAGCGATGCGCGTTTCTCTCGTACACGTACGCGCGTGTGTGTGAGGCGTTGGCTCTAACTGAACCCGAGCGAGGCATTGGGCTCTAACTGAACTCGAGCAATTGCACTGCAGGCTACACGTTACTGAACCCGAGCGACTGATCGATGGCTGTTAACTGAACCCGATCGAGCGATTCCTTCGCTACTGCTGCTAACTGAAGCCGATCGATGCTGCCTCTCGGATGAACAGTGAGCGTTGCGGGGGG
>LR880967.1:920308820-920333003 GCA_904067115.1 Aegilops sharonensis
AGGAGCCCGTGGAGGCTGGAGGAGGTCGACGGTGGAGATGAACAATATCCCGTGGAGTCCCGTTTTGCGGTACGCCACACCCCTCCCGATGAACAGGACCCCCGTTTCGACCGTAGGAGGTCCGTTTCGTCCGTTTTGTGGTACGCCACACCCCTCCCAATCAACTGGACCCCCGTTTCGACCGTAGGAGGTCTGTTTCGTCCGTTTTGCAGTACGCCACACCCCTCCCGATCAACAGGACCCCCGTTTCGACCGTAGGAGGTCCGTTTCCTCCGTTTTGCGGTATGCCACACCCCTCTCGATCAACAGGACCCCGTTCTGTACGTAGGAGGTCAGTTTCCTCCGTTGTGCGGTACGCCAGGCCTCGTTTCCATCGCCTGTTCCGTCCAAGCCCTCCCGATGAACACGACCACACATTCCGTTCCGACCCAGCCGGTTGGCTCCCCATGAACACGACGACGACGCTGTTTCTCCGTTCCGACCCAGCCATGTACGTATGCGCGAGTAGGCGTTCGAGACCCCGCCCGTATGTACACATACGTGGCCGTATTTTCTTTCTTGCACCCTGGCCGCTGTACGTACGTGTACATGCTACGTGCGCGCCTCTACTACGACACGTGCGCACCTCTACTACGACACGTGCGCACCTCTACTACGACACGTGCGCGCCTCTACATCGACCAGTATGTACGTACACATTTGCGACCAGGATGACAACGCTACGTACGCTTCGACCAGGTGGGTCCCGACTGTCACGCACTTCCTTGCCTGCGAAGATGTAGCTGGTGGGTCCCAGCAGTCAGGGGGGCGAATCGTTTTGTTTTTTTGCCCGGATGCACTTCATTGCGTGTGAAGGTGTAGCTGGTGGGTCCCAGCAGTCAGGGGGGCGAATCATTTTTTTTTTGCCCGGACGCACTTCCTTGCGTGCGAAGATGAAGCTGGTGGGTCCCAGCAGTCAGGGGGAAACATTTTTTCTGTGAAATACAGTGGCCCGTCCAGTGGGTCCCAGCTGTCAGGTGGAGGAATCATTATGTTCCGCGTAATAAGGAGGCACTTCCTTGCTACGGCCGTGGACCCAGCTGTCAGCCTCTCCACGTACAGTCCACGTCCGATGGAAGTCGTTCCTTGACCAAGTTGACCAGGCCGCGCCGAGAGCACCACGACAGTGGACGACGGCGAGGCCTAGGAAGGGGATGACGCGGAGCTGGGAAAGACGCGGCAGTGGAAGCCCGCGCGGAGAGGAGTACGAGGGTTCACTAGTTCGGCTGCGGTGTGAGGCTGCCGTCGCCGCAGGGCCTGGCCAGCGGTGGGAATAGTAGGGGGCGGTGAGGCCTCCGCGGCAGCACAGCCGGCCATGGGAGGCAGGAGCATGCGGCACGACCGGCGCTGCTTTGGGCGGCTGGAGCAAGAAGACCAGAGGTTGAAGAAGCACTACGACCGTTGGATGGACATCGTACGGTCACTGGAGCTAGAATCGTTCATATTGACTAGGTTGACAAAGCCCTCCGTCCCCGTCAACTTAGTTGGCCCACAAGTCATCCTCCCACTATGGTGGGTCCCAGCTAGCAGGGTGGGTATTCATTTTTTTGTGCGTAATAAGGAGGCACTTCCTTGCGTGCGAAGATATAGCTGGTGGGTCCGACATGTCAGCGGGGGGAACGTTTTTTTCGCGAAATACAGAGGCCCTTCCGGTGGGTCCCAGCTGTCAGGTGGAGGAATCATTATTTTGCGCGTACAGTCCACGACCGATGGATGTCGTTCGTTGACCATGTTGACCAGGCCGTGCCGAGAGCACCATGGCGGTGGACGATGGCGAGGCCTAGGAAGGGAACGACACGGAGCCGGGGAAGATTCGGCAATGGTTTCCCACGCGGTGGGGAGTACGAGGGTTTACTGGTCCGGCTGCCGTCGCCGAAAAATAACAGGAGGTGTGGGTGAATAGAGGAATGGCCTGGCCAGCAATGAAGTAGGGTGGGGCAGTGCGGCCTGTGCGGCAACACAGCCGGCCACGGGAGGCGCGAGCAGGCAGTCCCACCGGAGCTGGTTTGCGTGGCTGGAGCAAGAAGATCAGATATTGAAGAAGCAGCACGGCCGTTGGATTAGCATCCAATGGTCACTGCTGCTAGAATTGTTTGTGGACTAAGTTGACAAAGCCAAAGTACACGTCAACCTAGTAGACCCACAAGTCAGCCTCCAAATCTGTCCCAAACAGCATACAGCCCGAAATTTCTAGCCAAATTCAAATTAATTTTAAATCTAAATATACCTTAATTTAAATTCGATGAAATTTTACCCACACAAAAACAATGAAATTTATAATATCAAAATCCGAAAGAAAACAGTATTTTGGAACTAATTGCCTGTTTGCTGTAATTTTTTTTAATTTTACAGCCCATTTATTATTACTTATAGCCCATTTCTTATTACTTATAGCCCATTTCTTATTACTTATAGACAATTTTCTGGGCAAAATGCATCCCTCCTCGTCTTGAAAGATTTTCGGCCCAGCAGGGCGTAGAAAAGCAAGTAGGCCTATGTTGGTTATTCTGCAAAAAACAAAATAGCTGGCTAGCCATTTTTCAGAAAGGAAAAAAACAAACTGGGCTGGTCATGTGCTAAACATATGAAATAAAAGCCTGGGCTAGACGGGCCACGGGTCCCGCACAACCCAGTTGATACCCTTCTCCGTCCCTTAAAAACAAAATTACTGCGCGCGCTGTTGGGTCCTTACTTTCATCCTCACCATGTACAGTCATCTTCTTATTCCTCTCGGTTGTTGACCATGTTGACAACACCGGAGGGCGGCGCCGCGGCGAGCGAACCAAGGCGCAGGACGATGGTGAGGCCTCGGACATGAACGAACAGGAGCCGGGGAAGATCACAGCTAGCCGTGGAAGGCGGGAGAAGGCGGTCCTACCGGCGCTGGTTTGGCTTTGGCGGCTTGAGGAAGAAGAGACCGAAGAAACGCGACAGACATTGAATGTCAATCCAACGGTCAAGGTTGGCACAATCGTTTTTTGACTAAGTGGACACCAAGTAGCATACTTTTTTATATATAGGAAGAAAACTGCGAGGAAAATGCATTCGTCTGTCGTCCTCCTCACAGGGAACGTTCGCCACATAAGTGACTAGCACCCTTGGTTTTCAACCGAGAGGTCTTGAGTTCGAGTCCGAGGAACTCTCAATTTTGTCCTCCTTCCTTCCTCGCAAAAAAAGGGAAAGAAAATCAAAGACTTGGGAAGGCGTACAGAACAAGCTAGTGTACCAGTAAAGAGACGTTGCCGAGTTTTAGAAAAAAGAAAAACATGCTCCTGTAGCTGGTTCGAATCCAAACCTAGACTATGACTATATATGGTGCTATGCTACTCTGCAAGTAATGAAACTGACATATCCAACATTCGCTTCTCCTCTTCTCTACTTACTCTGCCTAGCATCAGAAGCTCTGGCCACACCAACCATGTCCGCTGGCTGCTCGTCCACCTGCTCTTCAGCAGGAAACAACCAGATATGCGCCAAGTCGCCACCCGTACCATCGCTTGTGGGTCTCATCACACCCCCGCCGGCACGCGCACCGCAGCCGATTGCTCATCGCAACCCGCTGCCGTTGGTGTGGTGCCACTGTTGCAAATCACGGAGAGTCATCCGTCGCGTCTCAACCACAATCCGCAACCCTGGCCGAGTCTTCTACAAATGCCCGAATCATGGGGTAATAAAATGTTTAAGTGTTGTTCTGCTGCTTTCAGTTGCTGATTTTTTAATAGTTTGGTTGATGATCTTCCAATTTGATTCGTGCAGAAAAGGGAAGATTCGTGTGATTTTTATTTCTGGGAAGTTGCTGATGTGGGGGAATGCAACTACGCTGATTATTTGGTTAGCCGAGGAATCCAAATACCAGCAGGTTGGGGTGTTGGACAAGTAACTGAAGGAATGGCAGAAGAGGAAGATGCAGAGCAGAAGGTTAAAGATGTAGTTCCTCTGATCATGGCCAAGCAACAGCTGCTGAACGGCCTTGACAACAATGAGGAGATGAAAGAGCTTGTGAAGATAATGGGCAAAATCGATGTGCTCTATAGGATGATTGTCTCTTTATTTGCAGTGTATGTAGCACTCGTGATGTATTCAGTGGCTACGACATGAGCACTTTGCTGAAACTAGCAATGAATGAAACCTGTGAAGCAGGCTGGGCTTAGTGTTGTGAACATCTAATGATTTCTATTAAAGGAAATCAGGGGGTATCCCCATTTGCTCATATAATAAATAAATAGAAGAGGCCCTGTCGGGTCAGCTTTGTTCTCATTCGAAGACGTCGACCAAATTGCAGTCCAACAGCAAACTATGTCATCAAATTCAAGTTTCACAGCCAAATATGAGTACAAGTAAACAACAATGTCATCATGTTTTAGTTGTCATACAATCACCAAACACAAATCAGCATACATAACAAGTGATGTTCTCACAGCAAAATACTAAACAACATGTTCGTCAGGTTTCAGTTGTCATAGCAAACACAATTTAAAATAGTAGATAAAAAAACGTCTTCTGACAGGAAAATACGACAAAAGCAATGTAATCATCATCCGCAGCAGCAGCGTCAACATCTTCGCCATGTGTATCAGTCTGAATCGTAATTCCCCACGGTGTCATCTTCTTCTTCGTCCTCAACATCCTCGAACATTGGCTTCTTCTTGATCAACTCTTGTATGTCCACAGCACGACAAGCAATCTTTTCGCCGGCGTCATTGACGTGATGGTTCTCAAAGATATTTGGAACATCTGTGTTATCTTATACATCAGGAGCAGTATAAGCATCATCTTGTTGTGCAACTTCATTAAACGAATTCCTCTGCTCAAACCTTTGCAATACTCTCCAGTCATCGCTACGTGCAAATGTGTCTTCCAAGAAAAAAATATGTGTTGCTTGATTTGCCAAAATAAAAGGCTCGTTGGTCTGGTACGCCGCCTTGACATTGATGGATTTGAAATAATCATCAGCTCTGGGTTTTGCGATCCTGGAAAACAGGTTATACCAACGACAGCACAAAAAAACCACACACCGATGATCCTCGAAACTGGAGATATACTGCAACTGAACAATGTCTGTTATGTTACCATACATTTCAGTTGTCTCTTTGTCATACGTATCCGTGCTCATGATGACACTGTTTTGTGTCTTCCTGCCTTCGTCTCGTGCAAGGGTGTTGTAGCGCACATCTCCAACAATGCAAGACTCATAATGTCTTATCCGAGTATCAGGACCCATTGCTAGTGAGTAAAGGGCATCATCAACTGCCTGCCCATCCTCCCGCATCTTAACCTATAGTTAGAAAATAGACAAGCTGATCATCTTATGTACTCAATATATTAAAAAAACTGACAATGCACTTCAAAAGCTTACATGGTTCTTGAACGGTTTCGCAAATCCTGCCATAACCAGTTTGTCAATGTTTCTTGGATTTTGCAGCAGTAACTCCTCTTTGTAGATGTTGCACAACATAGTGATCGCGTCAAACATCTAAATATATAAGAATGTGCTGGAAGTTTAGTAGATTACGATGTATAAGCTGCAGTACTGCACTTACTTGATATAAGGTAGTATCTCAGGACAGTTATTCAACACATACCAAACCATTTTGTCCAAATCTTTAGGTTGTCCTCTTGTCGACTCTTCCCTGCAACTCGAACAGAATAATTGAAAACATTGAGCCCAGGATTGTCTTCACCCACCTCTTTGCTAAGCCGATCAACTGTTTCTATGTATTTTGAGCAGAATGTCAATGCTTCTGTAGCCATGTAGGCCTCTGCAATGGAACCCTCGGGATTATTTTTCTCGATGTGCATCACATCAAGATTATGCCGCAGATCCAAATCTTTCCAATACTCCAAGTCCCACAAAGTGGACCTGCGGGTAAACAATAATCTCTCTTCTACCGTGCCACGCTTCCTTTTCCCGCTACCATTACCAGGATGGTTTCCTGGTGTAATATGCTTGACCTTCTTTAATTCCACTTGCAACTCATCAGCGGTGAGCCTCTTTGGCGCATCACGTTTTCATGCTTTGCATTGAACGCATGTCTTCGGTATTTTCTAGGATGCGGCTTGTCCTTGGGAAGGAAACGACGGTGTCCAATGTAACAAATCTTGCTAAGATTGCGTATGACAGCGGATTCCTGTCACAACGAACACATGCATTGTAACCATGTGTCATTCGCCCTGACATAGTACCCAAAGCCGGATAATCATGGATGCACCAAATTACAACAGCACGCAGAAAGAAATCAGCTGGTGGGCTGCTATATAGGTCTCAAGTGAGAACACCCTTCCATAGCTATTGAAGTTCGTCCACAATAGGCTCCATGAACAAATCAAAATCCTTTCCAGGACTCTTTGGACCTGGGATGAGCAAGGCCATCACGTAGTTTGATTCTTTGGTGCAGACATTTGGAGGCATGTTGTAAGGGATAACAAGCACTGGCCACATGCTATATGTGGCGCTCTAGTGGCCAAATGGGTTAAATCCATCTGAAGCTAAGCCAAGTCTAATGTTTCTCGGGTCAGCAGCAAACTCTTTGTGTTTATCATTGAAGCTTTTCCACTCACTACCATGAGATGGATGGCTCATTACATTCTGATCTCTGTACTCCTGGTTCCTAGAATGCCACAGTACATCCTCTCTTGTTTCAGCATCATGAAACAACCTCTGCAATCTTGGTGTAATTGGAAAATGTCTCAGAACATTATGAGGAATCCTCTTCACAACATCGCCATCTTTCCATCTTGATGATTTGCATTTCGGCATTCACTTAAGTTGGCATAATCCTTCCGGAACATAACACAATTATTCTTACAAACATGGATCATATCATATCCAATTCCAACTGCACGAACGAAATTCTTCATTTTACTGTAGGTGTGTAGCAGCTCAGACGCATCTGGGAAAGATTTGCGGAAAGTAGCCAACATCGCATCGAATGATTTGTTGGTCATCCGCTCAGATGTCTTCACCTGAAGAAAGGTGACCATAGCTGAGAATACTGACAGCTTATTTCCTGTGGTGACAGCAACGTTGCATTGTTCCAACATGCGGGCCAACCGTTTTTCTTCTGCAGGTGAAAGTTCACGGAATGCACGAGCATTTCGTAGCATTGTTTCAATGTTGGTCAAACTCACTGGCTCCGCCACCACCTCCTCCTCCTCCTCTTCCACCTGAGCATCAGGCAGATCAAGATGGTGATCTGCTGCTTCCACATAGTCAATAACATTGACGTTCACAGCTTCACCATGATGAACCCACCTAGTATATGTGACCAACATCCCATACAAGTGTAGATGATTTTGCACAGTTGACTGGGGTCTTGTAACTGAATACAACTGCTACACAGGCAGAGCACATCTGATTTCGGACCACCGTACTCAGCTCTGATAAAGTTCATGAAGTTTTCAACCCCCTCGACATATGCAGCGGAGAATCTTCGAGCAGAAGTTATCCAAGTCCTGTCCATCTGTTAGACATACAAATTAGTTCTTCTACTAGATATTACAGGAAAAACATATATGCTTTTTTATGAAGTCCAGAAAAAAATACCTAGGTCGATGTCTAAAGCTATGGCAAGATATTTGGACGAGCAGATCTTAGTAACGAAATATATGTAAAGCTAATTCAGCAAACATATTTGAGTGCTAAATTATGGCAGGCTGTTTCAGCAGTCAATGAGGCCGAACACACAGCCATCGAACTATCGAAGGCCATCGCAGCAACAAAGATCGAGTATAAAACGGTGTACAACTATTTCACCTAACAGATTGGCTACTAGACCATGGCAATCTACGTCACAATAAATATATGGCAAGATATTTTAGCAACTAATCGGCCTTGGCATGCCATCTCAGCTAAGCAGATTGAGTGCAGAACAGGGCAAGGAAGCTTCTTAAGCAGAGCATATTGACAGTAAACTACTTCGGCAAACAGTGAGATTAACAGCGTCTATCAGCTAACATTCAGCGCTACACCAAAATGAACGGGCCTCAGTCTAGAATGTGCGTACCGTGGGAGAAGCTGACCGTCGTGCGTCTCCACACGAACGTCGCCAGTGGTGGCGGCGCTCACCGCCGTGCGCCTCCACAAGAACGTATCCAGAGGTGGCGGCGCGGCTAGAGGATGGCAGTCTACGAGAGTGTACTGTGGGAGAGAGAGGATCACCGTGCGTCCCCTCAACGAACCGCGGCGCCGACGTATCGGCGCAGCGGGGAGGGCGTCTTTGGCGGAGCGAATGGAGTGGAGGGGGACGGGGGGCGGGGGGAGGGGGGTTTGGGGAATATTTGGCCGAAGGGCGGTTGAATCGGATTTGGGGGGAATTTTTGTGTGTGGGGGGGGGGAGGATTTTCGCGCGGTGGGCGGGGGGAGTTTGGCGCATGGTCGGTTTCTCCAAGTGCAGTCCCACGTGTCAGTGAAGAGGCAAGCCGAAGCGCGTTCTGGTTGTGTGAGCCGTGTGCAGGACCGAACGTGGGTGGGGTGCAATGCGACCGCGACAGGAGTGCTGTGAGTGTAGCGCCTTTTTCCCTTTTAAACTAGTAGGTGCTTCGCCCCCTCAAAAAAAATTTGTTGCTTCGCGCGATCCATCGATACTACTACTAGTAATCCGGTAATCCCGACTAAAACGGCGCGGCCGGGTCTTTTCCCGCGCGATATGCTGGGAGGTTGGCTTAGTTGGGTTTTTTAGATTTGTCTCGTTTCAATAAAAAGCAAAGTTGGTGATGATGGTGTGCCTGTCATCCTGCAATATAGGCCGTCCGATCTATATTTAACGGATAGGAAGGAAACTATGACAATTTACCCGCACTCCTCTCCACATTTGCAGATAAGGCTTTCCCTCGTTCATCCTTTTCTCCCACAAGATCTTGATCTTCCGTGCAACGCACGGGCATCTTGCCAGTACTCCCACAATATGTATATTATTGTGAAAGTTCATATACACCGGCCTAGATTAATGCAAACGCGACAGATTTTCATTACATTTCCAACTTTTATAGGACAGAAAAATAAAAGAAACCCGACCCTAAACCTATTCTACGGCGGAGATCGACGTCCTCCATCTGTGATCTCTATGTACGGGGGCAGGGTTCAAGACCCGTGAAGTGAAGGTGCGGTCTCCGGCGAGGAAGAGTAGAACACAAGATATGGACTGGCCAGTTGGCACACCATGCCCTGCCGCCTCCCATGCCCTACTCATCCTCGGAGGAGCCCCCGACCTCGGCGGTGCCGGACGTTGGACGACGGCAAGTAGGACGCGTGGCTGATGGTGCTCCCGTCGTCGGCCGCCAGCGTGGCCACCGCTTGTGCGGTTGTGTCCGCGTCCGTGTCCGGCTACGCCGCTATTGCATCGCGAGAGGCGACTTGAGCGAGGGCAGAAACCTCGAGCTTCATCCCCGAAGACAAGCTCTCCCGCAGAGCGTTCGCACTTGCGGTCATGGCGGATGTGGTGCCAGGTAGGAGGATGATGCGCTATGGTGTGGAGGTTAGCTGGGCGTTGCCACTTTAAGTAGCGCATTCCAGTGAGGCCAAGCGTCCGGGTGCGTCATTAAGTCGCCGGAGTTGGTTCCTCAGGCACCGAGCCTCTTAACAACGACATACGAACGGACGGCATGAATGTGGGCAGCTGGCGCCGGCTAGGAACGCATCGCGCGACGGCGCGAGGGATGAGGGCTTTGGTGTGCCAGGGTAGTCAGCTGCGGTCGTGGCAACGTTGGAGATGCCCTTTGCTCAAATGCAATCCCCGCATGTCATTGAAAAAGCAAGACGACCCGGCATGGTCTCAGGTCCAGAGGATGCAGTTGGCCACACTACACCACTCCGCGGACGCGTCGCGGCACCCCGTGCATCCTCGACGAGCCGGGTGTTGGGGTTTGTTTGGATTGTGGCCAAAGTGCACCTTACCAAAATTTTGTTCATACCAAAAGATTGGTCTTTGTTTGGATGGTTGCCATTTTTTTGGCAAGCCAATGAACTCTAGCCAACTCTAGTTCATTTTTCTTGCCAATGTCGGTCAAATCATGGGCAACCAATACCTCAACCAAAATTTTGGTCATGACCCAAAGATTGGTCTTTGTTTGGATGGTTGCCATTTATTTGGCATGCCAATGAACTCTAGCCAACTCTATTACATTTTTCTTGCCAATGTCAGCCAAATCATGGGCAACCAATACCTCAACCAAAATTTTGGTCATGACCCAAAGATTGGTCTTTGTTTGGATGGTTGCCATTTCTTTGGCATGCCAATGAACTCTAGCCAACTCTAGTTCATTTTTCTTGCCAATGTCGGCCAAATCATGGGCAACTAATACCTTAACCAAAATTTTGGCAACCCAATGCTTTGATGGGGCAACCTTGGGCACAAACCAAACATACCGTTGGTCATGCCACAGCACTAACACCACCCTCGGCACACTGAAACCGACCGTGTCTAGCGACGATATGAGTGTGACGCTCACCGCGGTCGTCGTGTCCAGAGGCGGTGCTGGAGCTGCGCCCCGTTGTTGGCCCCAACGACCCACATGAACGGTTGTCGGTGGCGAGGAGGTCGTTGGCCAGCCCCTCCATTGGACTAGTCTGTGCTACGTCGTCCCGACGGGTGTGGCCCACATGTCGGTTTCCCTGTTTTCCCGGCCATATTCGAGCGTCAGTGCTCCGCGTTGCGCATTGGGCCTTTCACTATGTAGGCCAAGCGAGACAACTTATTGTATATTTGGGCCGTTCAAGTGTAATCATGTGGCGTTTGCTTATTTCTCATTCCTCTCCAACCCTCTTCTCCATCGATCATGTCGCCCTCCAGTCGAGTCCATCCTCCCGCATGCCTCATTTGAACATTCCGCCGAGTATCATTCGCATGTACCCACCCTAGTACTCTTTCAATAGATCTCCGGACCCCGAGATGAAATCGAGAGGGAACGAGTGGGGGCACGTGATACCTAAGGCGGATTCAAAATTTTGAACCGGTGATCATAGCATCCGCAAATCATATATAAAGGGTATTCAATGTTCGTTTCATTTTGTAACGTACAATATACTCCCTCCTATCCTTTCTACTTTACACATAAGTTTTATGTGTAGTCAAAGTATCTCTACTATGATCAAAAAGGTATGAACATTCAACAACGCCCAATCAATATTGTTAGATTCGTACGTACTCCTTGATTTGTACTCGAGATGGTTTCCAATTTGACTATTGACAATATTAATAGTACATGAGATGTATAATGTGAAAATTATATCATTGGAAACTCCTTTCACATACAAAATTGACTGTATGCTTTGTGTAAGTTGCATGTCATATATTATTACTCTAACATTTGGTCAAAGTTAGCCTCGAAAAACGCATTAGACCCTGTATGCTTTGTGTAAGTTGCATGTCATATATAATTACTCTAACATTTGTGTAAGTTGCATGTCATATATTATTACTCTAACATTTGGTCAAAGTAGTATAGTGGAAGTGGATCCTCTGACGTAGGTATCCCTGCCTTACCCTCCCTTTCAGTCACTTACTGGCGGACCCCATGCTTGCTAGGCCCCGTATGTCAGTTACTCAATGGGTTCGGCCATGTCAGGGGATCCTCATCCGTAGTATACTCCCTCTGTTTTTATTTACTCCGCATAAAATGGAGGGAGTGGTGGTATAATAAATGACGCGGGCAGGGGAGGGGGAGGGACACCGGTTTGCTGTCAACTGTGGTCCCACAAGCAAGCGAAAACGCAAGACAAAGCGCGTTCCATTCGGTGAGTGACGTGGAGGGTCCAGCGTGCCGTTCTACAACGCGAACGCGGCAAGAGCGATGTACATTCAAAACCGATTGACCGGTCGTCACTGGAACCACTATTCACACCAGAACCTTCGCTGCTCGGCCTACGCCAACCACTGCCCTAAAACCACACCAAATCTCCAGCCCATACCCCCACCTTTCGATCCCCTAGCCCGCATCAAGTGTCCCATAGTTCGCCGAAAAGCCATGGTGCGCCGCAAGATCACTTACTACAAGATGCTGACGCCGGAGCGCCGCGCAGAAATTGCGGCGGCGGTCGGTGCCACAGACCTCCGTTCCCAAGCTCGCTTTGCGGCGGGCCAATCCCCGAGTTCTCTGGAGCCAAGCTACGAGGAGGAGGAAGCCCATCCAATGTTCACTGCGGAGGTCACGGCGCAGAAGGCCCCCGATGGGTATGAGACAATGGACGTCAACTTCGTGTCGGCGTCCGAGTCCCCCATGGTGCAGGCGGACCAGCGGTTCAACATGGCGATACTAAAGGAGGACCGAGTGGTAGAGGCTCAACTCGACGCGGAGCGTGCGCATGCCGCTGCCATCGAGGCTCTCCTGCAGGCGGAACCAGACGTCCTGGACATGAACCGGGCGGCAGAGGCTCGACTCGACGCAGAGCGCGCGGATGCCGCTCTCATCGACGCCCTCCTGCAGGCGGAACCGGACGTCCTCGACTTGAACCGGGCATTGATCTCGTCCGTGTAGAGCGCCCGCATGCTCCGCTTGAACGAGTAGCTGGAGGCCGAGGACAACCACGGTGCGGAGACACACGTCGGCTGGTTCGCGCCGGCAGCCAAAGACCACGTGGCTGTCTCTTTCCGCGAGCAGTGATAGTTTTTCTTTATGTTGTTGTTTTTATGGATCTTTTGTTGTGTAAAAACATATTGTACTATATTTGTTATGCAAGTCGCCTGACTTGGGTCAGTCTACCATTTCAGGCGGTTGGATGAATATCCTACGTCTCCTAACCCTTCTTTCCTTCTTCCTCACCTCTTCTTCTTCCCCAACAGACCACTGCACGGGCCTTACGGATACTCCCCAACATGCGGTTGGATAAACATACTCTATGAACGAAAATTATGTGTCAGCGATAGGATGGCTGAGTTTGGTTTGTTCATATGAGACAGCACATGTCAGTGAGGGTGCGTTCCCTTGGTTGGGTTTGCAGCGTGCAGGAGCGACTGTGTGAGGGTGCGGTGCAACCGCGGCGTGCAGGAGCGACCGTGTGAGGGTGCGGTGCGACCGCGACAGCCGTGCGCAAGTGTACCTCCTTCTCATTTTGAAAACTTTAGGCAAGCTTGGCAAAAATGTGTGGCGAAGTTTGGCAATGCAAGGCCTAGACCCAAACAGGATAAGTACGTACGTACTAGGAGTACTAGTGTTAAAAAAGAAAGGCGGGGTTTTCCTTCGTGGGATTTAATCGATACAAATCCACGTTCCACGTGTCAATTAATGCGTATTTTTTTCGAAAGACCAAAGAGCTAACCATCTCACTCCTCATCGCTTGATTAATGCAGCGCCATGCAAACCAACCTTCTCACTTCCGCATGCATGCAGGGGATATTAATGTCCTTGGTTGCTAACCCCGTCAATTTTGCCTCGATTAGTGTTAGTGTCCCTTTGCAAATTGTAATTTTGATAATACTAGCCTTGTGTACAAAAAATGGAGGCAGTAACTATATTTGACTTCCTTCCCCATTGCAGTGACGTCGACGATTTTTTTTTTGTGGTTTGGCGAAGTGCGTTCAACGGAGAACACCATTGAGAGAGACCACGGTAAGTCATTCACAAGTGCCTGCAAGCCGAGACAACCACCTTATTTGCATCCAAGAAGTCCTTTACTAGTACTACTACTAGGAGTACTAGTGCGGTGAGATGGTTTCTCGAAGAAGACGATGGAGAAGCGGAGTCAGCAAAGAGTGAAATGATGGTTGCTTCGTCCGTGCTTTGTGATTTGATGCCTCACTGCTTTGTGATTTGTGATAGAAGGGACAGGGGAGTAGACTCTGTGCTCTATACTGTACTACATGCATCCAAGCATGGGAGAAAGAGGAGAGACGTTGCATTTTTTTATTCCTTCAATCAATCAATCAAGGAGCTTCGGTTCCATCTTTTTGGCTTTGGCAACACCGTCCACAATGGTTCCCATGATGCCAAAAGCTATTTTCACATTTGGCTACACATTGTGGATGCCCTTAACCGTACCACTTGGTTTTGCTCCTGTGTGCTATCTATACAAATCTCAATTATATTGATCTAAAAAATTATAGAATCAAGATTAGTAAAAAGGAGGTGATTTTGCCATGCGGATGGAGGTTTGCTAACATGCGGTCCCACGTGTCAGTGCTTTACCAAGCCGATCCACGTCCCACATGAGGCAGAACAACGGCAGAAGCAACACGTGGTTAAGTTGAAGAAGATGAGGGAGAAGCGGATTCAGCAACGAGTGAAATGATGGTTGCTTCATCCCTCCAACTTCTTTTTTTAGCATTATTACTTCGTCCCTCCAACTTAACTGCGGGAAAGGTGCAACTTTGTGATTTGACGCCTCATTGCTCATTACTACGCTGGCGCCATGACTGGGGTGCTTCACCCCGGCTGCTCTGCACTGTTTTCCGGTATGGCACGTGTACCCGGTAGCTTGATGTCCCACATGTCGGCGAAAGGGACTAGAAGATTTATGAAAGCGAGCGCTCCACTCTTACGATGGAGGAGTAGAGGACATGACGGCCCAGTGAACTGTCACTTGTATTGTATAGTACTATAGTTTTGCTGTTTCGCACGATCCATCGATACAAACCCGATTAAACAGGAAAGGGCGGGATTTTTCCCGCACGGTAGATGATACTGGCCATACATTTCAAAAGCAATTTTAATGTATGCAAACTGAATAATTATAAGTAACAATAATAATTTATTGTGTTAGAGTGTAGTAGTAGTGATGTATTGCATAGTTGTTAGATGTAACATGCGAGAACATGTAGAGATGTAGTTTTGGAGGGCCTACAGAGAGAAAAGCGTAATACGGTCACCGAACTTCAGAATAAGCTGATTACGGTCACTATATACGTTTTGTGGTGATTATCCGGTCACTTGCTCACAGTTCAGCATCGGATTGCACTCTGTTGACCGGCCAAATTGTCTGCGTGACGCCATGTTGACTAGTTAAATTGACCATGTTCCTTTTGGGTCCCACCTATCAGTTCGCGTAGGGAAAAGGTCAGATAAACACAAATTACGCAGGCGCGACAAGGCTCCAACCCGTGCGCGGGAATCACCTGGTTGTGTATGTGTCTGTCAGGGCCTGATGTGTGTGCATGCACGTGTAGGTTGAGCACTTGAGCGTGAGAGTGTGCGTTGGTCGTGTGGTGTACTGGTGTGTGCATGCATGCGTGCGTGTGTGTGTGTGAGTGTTGCGTGCGTGCGTGGCTGCGTATGTACGTGTGAGTGTTGCGTGCGTGCGTGGGTGCATGTGTTTGTGTAAGTGTTGCGTGGATGCAGTTCGTGTGCATGCGTGCGTGTGTGTATAATCACCACACCAGCTCATGTGTGTTAAAACAGACGTCTCAGCATACCAATACAAGGCCACCTTGTCCGTTGTGCCCGCGGTCATGACTTCGAACCACCTTCAAAATATTTTTTTGTCGTTTGTTTTCATTCTTACTAGCAAGATGCCCGTGTGTTGCACGTAACATCAAGATGCATTTGTATGACTTGTTTATCTTGTGAGAGAAAAGGATGAATGAGGGAAGGCCTTATTTGAAAATGTGGAGAGGTGTGTGGGTACCTTTTTGCAAAATTGCCATAGTTTCTTCCCTATCCATCAGATATAAATCGGACGGCCAATATTGCAGGATGGCAGGCACACCATCATCACCAACTCTGTTTTTTTATAAGAGTGTATTTTATGTATTTTATAAGACTGTAGATGTAGAGTAGATACAAGTCGACAGGTGGGCACGATGGTAGTGAGATAATGTGATGCAACACTAGAGGTGCCACGTGGAGCGCTTAACTAGTCAACTAGTCATGTCATGAGCAAATACAGAGTTGTACGGTGAGCCCGTGACTGTATAATAACCACTAAACATAAACGGTGACCGTAATGAGTGGATTATGAAGTACAATGTATGTATCGTGCTTTCGCTTCAAATACAATGATCGTCATTACATATATCGCGAGAGAAAGATGAAACACGCGTGAATTTTCTGGGGGCTTACTTTTAGAGGACCTGGAGATAGTTTTGTGTGCATACGTGAAAGGGGCGTACAGGGGGGGGTGTATGCTATGGAGAGACAGATGCTCTTTGTTTCACTTTATTATGACTAACTTTGTATATAATATAAAAATATACAAATTCATAGTGCGGAATAAATATCATTGTGGGCACCATGCAATGCAAATTAGCGTTCGTACTCCTCCATATAACTTTGTAATGTTGTATATATGTAGAAACTCTAAAATAATTTTTTGGCCACACTTTATTCAAAAGGAATGTTGTATGCGAAATAAACGTGAAGAGAGGGCTCTTTAGATCAATGGGGTACGTGATGTAACATGTGAGAATGTGTAGTTGATGCATTTGGCGGGGCCTAGAGAGGTATGTGTGTGTATTACGTATTCGAGAGAGGCATGGATAGAGGGGCCGACGTGGGGGGCGTGGGAGAGATAGCACGAGAAATGAGAGTGGTCTAGAGAGAGAGACGAATATGACGTTACGACAAGAGATTCAATTCCCTTGAGTGTGTATATGCAAGGGGGAGGGAATAGAGGCACCAGGAGGAATTTTCTGTGTGTGTGGTGTTTGTGTTGGTATGTGTGGGTGTGAGAAGATAATGAGACGTGGGGGCAGAGGGTGTGTCACCGCGTGAGGTCCGGTGGGTCGAGGTGAGGCCCTTCATTCGGTTCCGTCCTGCGCCACATTGGTCGGCCCATGACACATTTAGGAAGACCCATGGATGACTAGTTGTACAAGACAAAGATTGCAGAATTGTGAAGGACTCTGTGTCCACTGACAAAGCTGTCTAGGATTTGTAACCCTAGGTTCTCGGACTAAGGTAACCCCTTTATCTCTGATATTACTATTCATCCAACCTAACTTTAAGGGGCATCCTATAGAATGCTCTGCTAGAATCATACTCGTCGATTAGGAAGAGATGTGTGAGACAATGCGTGAGAGATAGGCGTAAAGATAATGTGCGTACATGAGACACGTAGGCATGTCCATGTATATAGAAAGGGTCGATGAGGATTGTGCGTGTGTATGTTTGCGAGAGGAAGAGTGCTTGTGATAAATGTTAGTGAAAACAGTTGTAAATGATTACGAGAGGGAGGAAGTGTTATATCTGGAGCATGTGTGCGAGAAAGACACCTCGGGAGAGAGTGTTTGAGCATGTGTGAGAGACCACCGATGGAGAGTGAAACTACACGTAGAAGACTTCTCTACACATTGATTAAAGATATAAATTGTATCCAAATATTAGGATGGGATCATGATATTTCCAATTCGCGTAAGGAGCGCTTATTGATTCATTAGACATCTAGATTCTATCGAATTTGAGCATGTCTATGTTATTATTCGACACAATTGATCCACATAGTTAGTATTTTGACCTCCAGACAATGCATCGCTTTAGCAATCGAATATAAACGTGAGTATAGTTCATGTTGTGTGTGTAAAGCACATTATACATACGAAAGTTACACAATGGATATTATAAATAGCTACAGATGAACTAGCATACATTTGAATTCAACTTAAGGTGGTTTAAAAAAATAGAATTCAACATGAAGTCCATTCAATTATTTGAATTTGATATCATGGCATTTGTAAACCATACCTAAATTATGGGGGCACCAATCTTTGCTCTGATTTTGTACATAATAGCATATGTAGTCATGTATGAAATAGATTCAAATTTAGCTCCTCCATTCCAAAATAATCGTAGTTATAGGATTTTCAAGTGTCAAAATTTCAAAAAGAAGCGGATAATTTAATGAGGTTTTCAAACATACAAGGTCAAATATAACGTTGTCTATTTAGGTCAATCCTCATAGTTCAAGAGTAATCTAAACGTGAATGCTTGTGTTTCAAAATTTCGAACGAAGCGCCAAAAGAGCCTCCACTCGCCCAAAACCGCGTGAGACCAATATTTGGTAGTACAAGGAAATTACTTTTCTAATAACTCCGACCCGTGAAACCCGCTGGCCCGACATCCAAAAGTCTAAACCGGGGTAGGTTTGTAGCTTCATCTAGACGCCACGCAACCGCCTCCGAAAAACATTCATACACAATGGCCGCCTAAGCACACATGCGCGCGGCCGAAATCGCTCCCGCCCACTATTTGGGACACCTGGGATTACCATCCTACCCCCGACCCGCAGTAGGTCCGAAATTTAAGAGGGGGGCAAAGTTTGTACTTTCCCCAAATTTCAAACAAGCGTGTTCCATCTTCTGTTCAAAAAAGCCAAAAAACAAGCGCGTCCCAGACCGAAACGTGGTTCCCCCCACCCGTCTGATTCCCCATTCGTACTCTGTGGGTGCCAAAACTACCTCTCCACCAGCCGCGAAACCCCGGCATCCTCCGTCCGCCACCCCATCCCACCCATCAACCGCCGCCCTCCTCCATCATGCCGGAGCCGATACCCCGACGTCCTCGTCCACCGCAACCTCAACCGCAACGCCCTCCACGGCTAGTAGTTGAAGCCGAGGCCGAGTTGTCCATACCCGAGCCAGTTCAACCACGTCGTCCTGCGCCTCACCGCTGCCGCTCCAACTTTGCCACCCTCCACCGCACCGGAGCTGTTCCTGCTACGCCGTCCTTCACCGCCTCGGATCTGCTTCCCCTCCGCCGACATACGGCCACGGCAACACAGTCAACAGTTTGTCCATGGGTTCGTCCAAGCCTGCACCCTCCAGAACATCGGTTTCCCCGGTAAAAAGAAGAAGATCGGCGCGACATGTGGAGGTGACCACACCGGCAACCGAAGAAGGTACTCATGTTCCCTTATTCGTGCAAATCTTACGTCTCTGCTTGCACGGTATTCATCCCACAGAAGACACTAGTTGACCGCTTCTTGTTGATACTAGATGCTCCTAGTAACTCACGATGCACAAGGTTTCTCCTCATATACTATTTCAGCTTAGCTAGAGGTCCGTCGCCCCCCTGAATTTCAATTTCTGGCCAGTTGATTCCCAATTAACGGAAGCATTCCCCGGCGTAACAGGCGCTAGTATGACTATTACGCTGGGGAAGCAACGCCTTGTTGTTTATCTTAGGGGCGTGTACGGCCTAGAGCTACTGGCGCCTGATCTGGAGGTCGGCCGGGATTAAAGGGATGGCCTGGGGGCGCTGCCAAGCACGGCGGTGGTGTGAGGTCGATGGGAGGGCGGGTCGGCGGAGGCAGGGGTCTGGGCCGGTGGTCGCTGGCGGTTCGAGAAAGATCGTCAACAGTGACTGGCGGGAGGTAGACGAAGGCCATCTACACGTTCCTTATAGATCGGATGGTTCATAAAAAAATCGACTGACCTATTTATTTTTAGTCGACTGTTATCTTGATAGGACCACATGTGGTGGTGTGCTGGAGGAGTACCTACATTTCCTGTGCTCATATATTACAAAATCATACAGAGTAGAATCTAATTTTTTTTGCCATGCAATATTGTAAAGCTATCATATGTCTCATGTCATTTATTTTTCAGCCACCTGCTATCTGCTACTTTTACAGTGCACTACTTCTGCACACACTTCACCCATACTCTCACTATTGTGTTTTTATGCAAGGGTATTTCAGACCCTGCCTTCACAGAAGCAGAAAAGAGAAGAGAGAAGTCGCTCCAGCATAGTACGCGGCTAGGCCAGACACGTTTCAAGATTTTAAAGGCTGTAGTGTTAGCAGATGGAGACGGGAAACGTAGCTCTGGAGTTGATGATCTCGCTCGCCGTGAACCACCATCCCAGGTGCTTGCTTTAACTTCACGGTGTCATATGTGGTTGCATGTTGCATATGGTGTCTAGCTTGTATTCGAAAGGCCGAAGTCGGTCTTTATCAAGATAAGGAAGGATATTTTTTACATGAACCACCATCTCGGGAGTACCAGAAGACAAATAGCTAGTCAGGGCACTGGCCGAGCCAGTGACAAGCCCAACAAAGATAGGTATCACCTGGAAGCCAACTAAAAAGCTGCGATGGTGGCGAAGAAGCCCGCCTCCCACCAGGCTCTCAGGTCCTAGATGATCATGCTCACTACTCCAGCCGGATGTCTAGCTTGTATTGCTTCCAATTTGGTTAAATTGGATCTGCTTAGCTTACACATTATACCTTTGAATATGACATGCCTTTCTGTTTTTGGTACATACTAGTACATCTGTGTATTAACCATGTTCTTACATCAAACTAATGTTCTTGTGTATCCCTCATCAATCACTTATGACGAGGCAAGCAGACAAGGGGACTACTCATTTAAAGAATGCAGCGTCAGCCTCCCGACATGATTCTCAAGAAACAGAAATGCTAGATGAAGATAGTGAATGTAGCTCTGTAGTTGATTACAGCATTTCCCCTACACTAGCATCGCAGGTGCTTGCTCTAACTTGGCAGCGTGATATCTGGTTGCATGTTGCATATGGTGTCTATATTGTAATTCTTCCAATCTGGTTAAACTGCATGTGCTACTCTGCTTAGCTTATAGTGCATTATACCTGTTAATGTGACATGCCTTCCTGTATTTAGTACATAGTACATCTGTCCATTAAGCATGTCCTTACATAAAACTATTGTTTTTTTATATCCCGCATCAATCAATATGACGAGACACCTTTAGTATATGCAGTGCGATATTAGTTGCATCTTTCATATGATTTATAGCATGCGCTGCTTCTAATTTGGTGAAATTCCATTTGTGATGGGACGCTTTTAACTTGGCAGAGTCATATTGGTTGCATATTTCATGTGGTGTCTAGCTTGCATTGCTTCTTATTTGCTGGAATGGTTTCTGCTTAGTTTACACAAACAGTTGTGAACATGCCATGCCGTCCTGTTTTTCGTACATATTCCATCCTGGTATCATGTGTTTGCCTTACATCAAAGTAGTGATTGTCAGTATCATGCACGAATGAGTTCTAAAGAGAGAATTTTATTGCTTTTTCTTGTCGGTTTTACTTGACAATTCAAAATCAATAAAGCGGAAGGAAGTTAGCAAGGCAGCGGATAAAGGTGCTCCTTCCGAACGGAGGGCCTCTACAGTTTCTACTCCTCCACACCCCCAAGATGATTTCCAAGACAACACATGCATAGACACTCAACAAAGCTGTGTTTATGATGAGCACGTCTCCCCTAGTGCAGCATCACTGGTGCTCCCTCTAACTTGGCATTGTTATATGTGGTTGCATGTTATGTGTGATGTCTAGCTTGTATTGCTTCTAATTTTGTTGAATTCCATCTGCTTACTTTACACATTATACTTGAATAAGACACGTGTTCCTGTTTCTAGAACATACAATATCTATCTATCACACCATGTTCTTACATCAAATTACTACTGTTGTGTAACCTGCAACAATCACTTATCATAAGACACGTTTGAGTTTAGAGTGTGATATAGGTTACATCTCACATTCTTTTCTAGCTTGTACTACTAATTTGTTGAAACGGCACTTATGACGAGACAGTTTTAACTTGGTAGAGTGATATTCGTTGCATCTTTCATATGGTGTCTAGCTTTCATTGCTTCTAATTTGTTGAAATGCCTTCTCCTTAGTTTACACATCATAAGCTGTGAATATGCAATGTTGTGAATATGCAATGGCACTAATGACGAGAGACCTCTAACATGGTAGTGTGATGTTGTTTGCATCTTGCATATGATTTATTTCTTGTACTGCTTCACATTAGTTTAAATGCCATTTATGATGAGACACTGTTAACTTGGCAGAGCGATATTTGTAGCATCTTTCATATGGTGTCTACCTTCCATTGCATTGCTTCTAATTTGGTGCAATGTCTTCTTCTTAGTTTACACATCATAGTTCTGGTTATCTCTTCCGTCCTGTTTTTCATACATATTACATCCTCCTATCATGTGGTTGTCTAACATCAAAGTTCAGTTCGTCTGCATCACGCATCAATTTATTCTGAAGAACTAAATTGTTATTCGTTTTTCTTGTCGGCTTAAATTAACATGGCACAGAGAAAGACGAAGAAACACATAATGGCAGCGAATGGGAGGCGGATGAATCCTGCAGATTCTGCTGGTGCTAATGGTGCAATAGAAGGTCAAAGTCCAGCGGAAAATTCTACAAACACGGCATCCCATGCTACACGAGCTGCAAAAAAAGCCAAACAGAAACAAATAGCTTCCACCAAACAAGCAGAGACAACCCTAGTTCTTGCAACACCTACCACAGTACTACCAGCTGCACAACATACTCGTGCATCAACTGAGCTAGCAGCACGTTCCCAAGCTCCCTTGCCACCTAACACTACTTCCCAAGCACTCTTGACACAAAACAAGTTGGCAATATCAGATGAACCTCGTGAGCTTCAACAGCAAGAAGGTAGTTGCCGGAGTCAAGTTACAGTTCCATGCTTCTTTATATGTAATCTCACAGTTTGATGTACACTAACACTTCCTATGTTCGTTGTTGGACTAGCACCTAGGTGCAAGAGGAAACAAACATCAGGGATAATGCTCGATAGGTTAACTAAATCTAGAGGAGGAAGAATGGAGATCCGTTTTGAGGCAGGTTTAAAAAGGCCACGTGATGCTACAGAGTCAGCCAAGTTAGTATCAGAGGCAGTGGTTGTCGTTAGGTGTCATGTACGTATCCTCCCAACAGGGATTCAGTACAGGGATGACAAAGACGAAACCCAGTTCAACACCTTCCTCGACCATTTATCTGTAAGTATGGTTATGTATGGAAACTAGTAATATCGTCTTGCTCTGTCCCATACTTTCTAGATTGCTGATAATGAGACTTCCATAATTTTCAATAGATGAGGTTCAAGTTGGATAGCCAAGATGATGCAACCAGACAAGCTTGCACCATGTTTTCAACTCTGCTCTGCGACAGTATCGGTATAACTTGAGGAAAACTCACTTTGAAGGCAAGGCTAACAGTGAACTTTCCCAAACATCTCCAGTGGAAAATATATCAGATGAAGACTGGAGGGGCCTTGTTAAACACTGGTCTGATCCGAAGTATCAGGTACATTATATATATGTGATCAGATCACATGTTGAAGTCCTATTTACGCATGTGTCACACAAATCTATCTTCTTAGGTGAACTGTTCAAAGAACAAGGCCAACCGTACAAAAGTGAAATTCCAACAGACGACGGGATCTCGTAGCTATATTGCACACTACGAGGCTCTTGTAATTAGCTGATGTTTCACTCTTTTTGTTGTACCATATTATCAGATCTATATTGACTTGTTCGAAATGCAGAGGAAAGCCCACAAGGACCAAAAAGTACCTGAACCAGATGCTGTGGAAATCTTCAAGGACTGTCACACCAGCAAGAAGAAGGGCATAACTACACCAGTCAAAGCCGCTGTTATAAGTCCTTAATCCTCATGCCTTTTAACTACTACTTACTCTGACTTGTGCCTTGAACTGCATGGTTTGCAGCCAATGTCTATTACTCTTTTCAATTTTATACACAATTGTCTTAGCAAATCATTGCACCTTACAAGGTTTAAAAGAGAGGAGTTATGTTCCTTTGATCTTGACCCGTAATCTAGTTCTGTGCTGGACTTGCCCACACAACGTTACAATTGCCTGTTTCTCTGTTCTCAGTTGTTTTGTGATATGAATGATGTCATACTATGCTTACCGTATTATAAACTTCGTCTCTTTATCCTTAGCCCTCAATACAATGTGAAGAAATAGACAATACATTAGCGATGGTACATGGTCATATGTTTGGAACCTGGTTTTATTATGTACTTTGCAATAAAATACAACTAATATTTTACATGGGTTCACCCGAATAAGTTCTGTATATAGACCAAAGCTATTTTGTTTAGTTTTGCTGCCTCCTTAATATCTTCTGTTCTGGTACTACTAATGTAAAACCTCAACTTTTCAGCGAGCTATGGAAAAAATGGTGGAACCGCCACCTTCTGAAGGTGGCGAGGCAACTATAACCGCAATGTCAGCTCTTGCTGCAGTGGGTCAGTACCTGTCCACTAACAGTGCCAAAAGCACGTTCCTGCGTAATACTGGGTTGGTTGTTAAGGCAATATCGTCCAAACTGCCTCATGATCAAGATATGCAAGCTCAAAGCAATGTTGTATCTGCGCTCCAGACACAAGTCCATTCCCTAACAGAGGCCCTTTGTGAAACAAGGAGAAACATTGCTCAATGTCGTCAAG
>LR880967.1:920362216-920376035 GCA_904067115.1 Aegilops sharonensis
GTTCTATAGGCCCATAATGCATCATCAAGTTTCTTGGACCAATTCTTTCTAGACCTATTGACAGTCTTTTGCAAAATTAATTTGAGTTCTCTATTACTCAATTCTACTTGACCACTAGACTGCGGGTGATAAGGAGATGCAATTCTATGATTAACATCATATTTAGCAAGCATCTTTCGGAAAGCACCATGAATAAAGTGTGAACCACCATCAGTCATTAAATATCTAGGGACTCCAAACCTCGAAAAAATAACTTCTTTAAGCATTTTAATAGAAGTGTTATGATCAGAACTACTAGTTGGAATAGCTTCTACCCACTTAGTAACATAATCAACAGCAACTAAAATATGTGTATAACCATTAGAGGCAGTAAAAGGTCCCATATAATCAAAGCCCCAAACATCAAATGGTTCAATAACAAGTGAATAGTTCATAGGCATTTCTTGACGTCTACTAATATTACTAATTCTTTGACATTCATCACAAGATAAGACAAACTTACGGGCATCCTTGAAGAGGGTAGGCCAATAAAAACCAGATTGCAATACCGTATGTGCAGTTCTATCTCCAGCGTGGTGTCCTCCATAAGCTTCGGAGTGACACTTGCGTAGGATCTGTTCCTGTTCATGCTCAGGTACACAACGTCTAATAACACCATCTACTCCTTCTATATAAAGATGTGGGTCATCCCAAAAGTAATGTCTCAAATCATAGAAAAACTTTTACTTTTGCTGGTATGTGAAACTAGGTGGTATAAATTTAGCGACGATGTAATTAGCATAATCAGCATACCAAGGAGTACTACGAGAAGTAATTATAACATTTAATTGTTCATCAGGAAAGCTATCATCAATAGGTAGTGGGTCATCAAGAATATTTTCTAACCTAGACAAGTTGTCTGCAACGGGGTTCTCAGCTCCCTTTCTACCAACAATATGCAAATCAAATTCTTCTAACAAGAGAACCCATCTAATAAGTCTAGGTTTAGCATCTTTCTTTTCCATAAGATATTTAATAGCAGCATGATCCATGTGAATAGTTACTTTAGAATCAACAATATACGGTCTGAACTTATCACAAGCAAATACAACTGCTAAGAATTCCTTTCAGTAGTAGCATAATTTCTTTGAGCATTGTCTAGAGTCTTACTAGCATAACGAATAACATTTAATTTATTATCAACTCTTTGCCCTAGAACAGCACCTACAGTATAATCACTAGCATCACACATAATTTCAAAGGGTAAATTACAATCAGGTGGCTGAACAATAGGTGCAGAGATCAATGCTTTCTTAAGTATTTCAAATGCTTCTACACAATCATCATCAAAGACAAATGATATATCTTTTTGTAATAAATTAGTCAGAGGTCGAGAAATTTCTGAGAAGTCCTTAATGAACCTCCCATAAAAACCGGTGTGACCAAGGAAACTTCTTATACCTTTGATGTCCTTGGGACACGGCATCTTTTCAATAGCATCAACCTTGGCCTTATCAACTTCAATACCTCTTTTAGAAACTTTATGCCCCAAGACAATACCTTCATTAACCATAGAGTGGCACTTTTCCCAATTCAAGACAAGATTAGTTTCTTCACATCTCTGCAAAACTCAATCAAGGTTGCTCAAGCAATCATCAAAAGAGGATCCATAGACGGAAAAGTCGTCCATGAAGACCTCACAAATCTTTTCACAAAAGTCAGAGAATATAGCCAGCATGCATCTTTGAAAGGTAGCAGGTTCATTACATAAACCAAAAGGCATACATCTATAAGTAAAAGTACCAAAAGGGCAAGTAAAAGTAGTCTTTGATTGATCCTTACCTGACACAGGTATTTGAGAGAAACCAGAATAACCATCTAGAAAGCAATAATGTGTATGTTTGCATAATCTTTCTAGCATTTGATCGATAAAAGGTAAGGGTAATGATCTTTCTTAGTAGCTTTATTTAATTTGCGGAAATCAATTACCATCCTATAACCTGTAATAATTCTTTGAGGAATCAATTCATCTTTATCATTAGGAACAACAGTAATACCTCCCTTCTTAGGGACACAATGGACATGACTTACCCACTGACTATCAGCAACGGGCTAAATTATACCTGCCTCAAGGAGCTTTAGTATTTCTTTTCTTACCACTTCCTTCATCTTAGGATTCAGCCGTCATTGATGATCACGAACCGGTTTGGCATCTTCTTCCAGATTTATTTTATGTTGACATAGAGTGGGACTAATGCCCTTAAGATCATCAAGAGTATATCCAATAGCAGCACGGTGCTTCTTCAGAGTTTCCAATAATCTCTCTTCTTCATGCTCTGAAAGGTTAGCACTAATAATAACAGGATATATCTTCTTTTCATCAAGATAAGCATATTTAAGATTATCAGGCAACGGTTTAAGCTCAAACACGGGATCACCCTTGGGTGGAGGAGGATCCCCTAGGATTTCAATAGGCAAATTGTGTTTCAGAATAGGTTCCTGTTTAAAGAATACTTCATCTATTTCCCTTCTTTCATTCATAAACATATCATTTTCATGGTCTGGCAAATATTGTTCTAAAGGATCACTAGGAGGTACGGCAATAGAAGCAATACCAATAATTTCATCTTTACTAGGCAATTCTTCTTCACGGTGTTGTCCACTAAATTTAGAGAAATTGAACTCATGAGACATATCACCCAAACCAATAGTAACAACATTCTTTTCGCAGTCTATCTTAGCATTAACAGTGTTCAAGAAGGGTCTACCAAATATAATGGGACAAAAGCTATCTTGTGGGGAACCAAGAACAAGAAAATCAGCAGGATATTTAGTTTTCCCACACAAGACTTCAACATCTCTAACAATTCCCATTGCTGATATAGTATCTCTATTGGCAAGTTTAATTGTAACATCAATACCTTCTAACTCAGCAGGTGAAATTTCATGCTTTATTTCTTCATATAAATTATGAGGTATAACACTAGCACTAGCACCCATATCACATAAGCCATGATAACAGTGATCTCCTATTATAACAGAAATAATGGGCACGCCTACCACAGGTCTATGTTTATCTTTAGCACAAGGTTTGGCAATTCTAGCAGTTTCACCACAGAAATGAATAACATGCCCATCAATATTATCAGCCAAGAGATCTTAAACAATAGCAATATTAGGTTCTACTTTAACTTGCTCAGGAGGTGTATAAGTTCTAATATTGCTCTTACGAACCACAGTTGAAGCTTTAACATGATCCTTTATTCTAACAGGGAAAGGTAGTTTCTCAACATAAGAAGTAGGAACAATAGGATCATTAAAAGTGACAGTCTTTTCTTCAACTTTATTAGGTGCGGCTACTTTTACTTCTATGGGAGGATGATATTTAAACCACTTCTCCTTGGGGAGATCAACGTAAGTAGCAAAAGATTCGCAGAAAGAAGCTACTATCTCAGAGTCAAGTCCATATTTAGTGCTAAACTTACGAAAAATATCGGTATCCATAAAAGATTTAACACAATCAAACTTAGGTGTCATACCTGACTCCTTACCTTCGTCGAGATCCCAATCTTCAAAGTTGCGTTTAATTCTATCCAATAAATTCCATCTGAATTCAATAGTCTTCATCATAAAAGAGCCAACACAAGAAGTATCGAGCATGGTTGAGGCATGAATATAACATTGATTTAAGCCTCCCCCAAGCTTGAGCGATGCTTTCTCCTTCGTGAGGCCAAAAATTATATATATAATTGCGATCACGATGAACAAGATGCATAGAATAATACTTCTGATGAAATTCCAATTTCATTCGTTTATAGTTCCATGATCCCGTGTCATCACATAGCCTATACCATGTCGATGCATCTCCTTTCAAAGATAAAGGGAAGACCTTCCTCTTAACAACATCATCGGGTATACCTGCAAGCTTAAATAATCCACAAACTTCATCCACATATATTAGGTGCTCATCAGGATGCTTTGTTCCATCTCCTAAAAAAGGATTATCTAGCAGTTTTTCTAACATACCCGAAGGAACTACAAAGGGAACATTTTCATTTGCAACAGGTTCAGTAGGTTGAGGAGCAACTCTTTGCTCTACTGGTCGGGGTGAAGATACCCCGAACAAGCCCCTCAGAGGATTACTTTCCATAGTAATAAGTGACAGTAAATTTCAGCACACTATATAAATTTTTCCTTACCAAATTCCACCTACCAAAGGCGCTTCACTCCCCGGCAACGGCGCCGGAAAAGAGTCTTGATGACCCACAAGTATACGGGATCTATCGTAGTCCTTTCGATAAGTAAGAGTGTCGAACCCAACGAGGAGCAGAAGGAAATAATAAGCGGTTTTCAGCAAGGTATTCTCTGCAAGTACTGAAATAAGTGGTAACAGATAGTTTTGTGATAAGATAAATTGTAACGAGCAATAAGTAACAAAAGTAAATAAAGTGCAGCAAGGTGGCCCAATCCTTTTTGTAGCAAAGTACAAGCCTGGACAACTCTTATATAAGGAAAAGCGCTCCCGAGGACACATGGGAATATCGTCAAGCTAGTTTTCATCACGTTCATATGATTCGCGTTCGGTACTTTGATAATTTGATATGTGGGTGGACCAGTGCTTGGGTGCTGTTCTTACTTGAACAAGCATCCCACTTATGATTAACCTCTATTGCAAGCATCCGCAACTACAACAAAAGTATTAAGGTAAACCTAACCATAGCACGAAACATATGGACCAAATTAGCCCCTTACGAAGCAACACATAAACTAGGGTTTAAGCTTCTGTCACTCTAGCAACCCATCCTCTACTTATTACTTCCCAATGCCTTCCTCTAGGCCAAAATAATGGTGAAGTGTTATGTAGTCGACGTTCACATAACACCACTAGAGGCTAGACAACATACATCTCATCAAAATATAAAACGAATACCAAATTCACATGACTACTAATAGCAAGCCTTCTCCCATGTCCTCAGGAACAAACGTAACTACTCACAAAGCATATTCATGTTCATAATCAGAGGAGTATTAATATGCATAAAGGATCTGAACATATGATCTTCCACCAAATAAACCAACTAGCATCAACTACCAGGAGTAATCAACACTACTAGCAACCTACTAGTACCAATCCCGGACTTGGAGACAAGAATTGGATACAAGAGATGAACTAGGGTTTTGAGAGGAGATGGTGTTGGTGAAGATGTTGATGGAGATTGCCCTCTCCCGATGAGAGGAGCATTGGTGATGACGATGGCGATGATTTCCCCCTCCCGGAGGGAAGTGTCCCCGGCAGAACAGCTCTGTCGGAGCCCTAGATTGGTTCCGCCAAGGTTCCACCTCGTGGCGGCGGAGTCTCGTCCCGAAAGGTTGCTTATGATTTTTTTTTCCTTGACGAAAGACCTCATATAGCAGAAGATGGCCATCGGAGAGCCAACAGGGGGCCCACAAGGCAGGGGGGCGCGCCCTGGGGGTAGGGCGTGCCCCCCACCCTCGTGGCTAGGTGGGTCCCCCTCTGGTGTACTTCTTCCGCTCAATATTTTTTATACTTTCCAAAAATGACTTTCGTGGAGTTTCAGGACTTTTGGAGTTGTGCAGAATAGGTCTCTAATATTTGCTCCTTTTCCAGCCCAGAATTCCAGCTGCCGGCATTCTCCCTCCTTATGTAAACATTGTAAAATAAGAGAGAATAGGCATAAGTATTGTGACATAACGTGTAATAACCGCCCATAATGCAATAAATATCGATATTAAAGCATGATGCAAAATGGATGTATCATAATGCCACGAGGTTTGGTCATCTTAAGCTTTAAATAAGCATAGTGCGGGACTGCATTAAAGCGAGTGAAAGTAGTTCGTCCGAGCAGTGCGTGATAACCACTACGAAAGGGGACGATGTCGAAGATCAGTTCTTCGCTTCAGAAATTGTATGGGGAGCCGAATAGTACCTCTAGTGTTAATGAGCCCGTACAACGGGCCTCCACACCGGGTATCACACCTTTAAAGGTGGTGTTACTGGGTTTGATTCTTGATGGGTCGATGCCCATCTTGCGGATAGTGTCTTGATAAATCAAGTTCAGACTGCTCCCACCATCCATGAGGACTCTTGTGAGATGGTATCCGTCGATGATTGGATCGAGTACTAGGGCGGCCGAACCCCCGTGACGGATACTAGTTGGGTGGTCCCTGCGATCAAAGGTGATCGGACAGGCTGCCCATGGATTGAATTTTGGGGCGACATGATCTACGAGGTAGACGTCCCGTAGTGCATGCTTGTGCTCCCTTTTGGTAATGTGAGTGACATAGATCATGTTCACTGTTTTCACTTCAGGGGGAAACTGCTTTTGGCCCCCGGTGTTCGGCTGTCGAGGCTCATCATCGTTCTCACTTGGAGGTCCCTTTCCCTTGTGTTCGGTGTTTATCTTACCGGCCTGTTTGAAGACCCAACAGTTTCTGTTGGTGTAGTTTGCAGGCTTCTAGGGTGTGCCATGAATCTGACAGGGCCTCTCAAGGATTTTGTCCAACTTGGATGGACCGTCCTTGTTGCCTTTCAAAGGTTTCTTCCGTTGACCGGGTTTGGAGGCACTGAATTCGGCATTGACTGCCGTGTCATCTGCGTCGTCGTTATTGCTTCGACGTTTGTTTTTATTGCGACATGGCTTACCATTGCCATCCATGGCTCAGAAGTGTCGGGGTCGCCAGATTTGTTGCTTCTACGATCCAACCAGCTATCTTCACCCGCACAGAAACGGGTCATGAGTGCAGTTAGGGCTGCCATGGTCTTTGGCTTTTCCTGCCCGAGGTGTCGGGCAAGCCATTCGTCACGGACGCTATGTTTGAAGGCCGCTAAGGCCTCGGCGTCCGGACAGTCCACAATTTGGTTCTTTTTGGTTAGGAACCGATTCTAGAGCTTGCGAGCCGATTTGCCAGGTTGCTGGATTATGTGACTTAGGTCATCAGCATCCGGTGGCCGGACATAAGTGCCCTGAAAGTTGGCCCAAAAGGCATCTTCTAAGTCTTCCCAGCTTCCAGTGGAGTTCTCTGGGAGGCTATGCAGCCAGTGTCGTGTTGGTCCTTTCAGCTTTAGAGGAAGGTATTTAATGGCGTGAAGGTCGTCTCCACGAGCCATATGAATGTGGAGAAGAAAATCCTCAATCCAGTTGGTCGGATCCGTCGTACCATCATACTACTCGATGTTTATGGGTTTGAACCCCTCCGGAAACTGGTGTTGCATTACCTCGTTGGTAAAGCACATGGGGTGTGCGGCACCCCTATACCGCGCGACATCACGGCAGAGATCCGATGACATCTGAGTTTAGTGCTGATGCCGAATATTGTAACGTTCATCGCACCGAGCTGCATAGCCGTTATCTCGTCCCAGGCACGGCCTCTTGATCCATAGATCGATCTGGTTTGACCGGATTTACTGGCCAGGTCCCGATGCTAATCATATGTATAGCCTGCAGCTACCATCTCCTTGCCTCTTCGGCGAGGGGGTGCGGGCTGGTGTTTGGCTTGATGTGCCACTTTATCCCGTCCACGTGGTGGTCGGTCTGGTTGATCTTCCTGATTGTATTTCGACGGTACTGGCTCAAGAGCTTCATCATCGAATTGTGGCAGGAGCTTGCGCTTGGGGTAACTTTTTGCGGGTCGCTCGGGGCCGTACTCCTCGGCGGCCAGGACCTTGGTCCACCTTTCATTGAGCATTTCCTATTCAGCTTTGAGATAATGCTGCTTCTTTTTCAGGCTCCGTGCAGTGGCGATTAGTTATTGTTCGAGAGGCTCCTCTGGGACGATAAAATCTTCGCCACCAAGGCTAACATCCTCTTCAGAGACTAGCATGTAGTTGATGTCTTCCGAATCTTCATGATCGGCGTGTTCGGGGCTATACTGACCCTCCTCCCTCTCATACTATTCGGACGTGGGCTCAACGGGGTCTTCGGGGTCTTCGGCATTATCCGGAGTCTCATTGTCTCCGGTGTCGGTGTTGTTGTCCCTCGCCCAACGCGATCGTGAGCGGCGCCGCTGGCGCCGGCGCTTTGGTGGTTCGTCGATGGGCTTGTCCTTATCGGGGTTCTGATTATCCTCGTCGTCCTTGTTATTCGGAGTGTCCACCATGTATATGTCATAGGTAGAAGTGGTCGTCTAATGCCCTGTGATAGGGGGGACTTGGCTTGATTCGGCGTCGGCATCGTCGTCCATGTCGTCGATGTCTTCAGACGCGTAATCTAGCATGTCAGTTAAATTCTCGATGGTGGCTATTAAGTGGGTGGTGGGCGGGTCATAAAATTCCCCGCTCTCAGCCCCCAGCCCGTGCTGGGCCCAGTTCGGAGGTAAAGCTTCCGTGATGGCGAGAGATCGCATTAAGCCCAGTGCTTCGTCTAAGAGCGAAAGCTGGGTAGGTGCCTGCGGATCTGCAAGGCTAAGTTCGGTGATGGACACCTGGTTGGGCCCGATCGATGCAGACATCGACAGTTCGGCGTCGTTGCCCAGAGGCGAGTCCAAGATCGCATCCGGGTCTTCGGTCGGACGTTCCATGATACAAAAGAGTCTGGTGGGGCTGATACTCCCTTCTTCGGACGATACGACCCGCTCCGGATCTAAGGCCAAGGCGGGCACGAGTGTCGACCCCTTTGTGGGGATCTAAGAGCGGATCTGAAGAGCTTCCTCCATGAGGGTTGGGGGCGGCACTCGAGGCCGCTAACCCCTCGAAGATTAGATCTCCTCGGATATTGGCAGCGTAGTTCAGATTTCCGAACCTGATCTAGTGGCTGTGGGCGTTACTGTCGACCTGCTCAAGGTGGCCGGCCGAGTTGGCACGAAGCACGAAGCTGCCAAACACAAAGACCTGTCCTGGGAGAAAAGTTTCCCTAGACACAACATCATCATTGATGAAGAGGCGAGCCATCGATCCTTCTGTTGACAACACAATGGAGCTCTCAATGAAAGCACCAATGTCGGTGTCAAAACCAGCAGATCTCGGGTAGGGGGGCCAAGCTATATGTCTGCGGATTGACGGTAACAATAATAAAAGGGACACAGTGTTTATCCAGGTTCGGGCCCTCTTTATGGAGGTAAGACCCTACTCATGCTTGATTATATTCGATGAGTATAGGGGTTACAAGAGTTGATCTACCACGAGATCATGGTGGCTAAACCCTAACTTGGCTAGCCTGTCAATGTTCTGATCCTGCCTTCGGTCTAAACCCTCCGGTTTATATAGATACCGGAGGGGCCTAGAGTTGCACAAAGTCGGTTAAACAGAAAGGAAACAATATACCCCCACACGTAAACTTGTCGTTCACGTATACGGGAGTCCCAACCGGACACAAGAAGTGGTCTTCTTCCTTGTATCTTGGCAATCCATTAGTCTGGCCCATAATGAATAGACCGAACACCCAAGGACCCCTTAGTCCAGGACTCCCTCAAAGGGCAAGATCTAACATTGATCCTAGTTGATGCTGATCCACGACATGCCTCCTTGCTTCGTCGACACTGAACAAGCCAGCGATGGTGGTGATGGAGAGCTCGAAGGTGTTGTTAGCTTGTTTAAGCCACGGTCGATGATGCGATAGTGCACGTTCCTCTGACTAACTTCCTCCAAAATGGAGCACAACTCCTTCATCTGCTTGGCAACATGGTGTAGGTTGATGTCTACTACACAACTTGTTCTTGTAGACTCGTGTTGGGCCTCCAAGCGCAGACTTTTGTAGGACAGTAGCAAATTTCCCTCAAATAGATGACCTAAGGTTTATCAATCTATGGGAGGCGTAGGATGAAGATGGTCTCTCTCAAACAACCCTACAACCAAATAATAAAAAGTCTCTTGTGTCCCCAACACACCAAATACAATGGTAAATTGTATAGGTGCACTAGTTCGGCGAAGAGATAGTGATATAAGTGTAGTAATGATATTCGATATTGATTTTTGTAAGAGGAACAATAAAAAACAGCAAGGTAGCAAGTAACAAAAGTGAGCGCAAACGGCATTGCAATGCTTCAAAATGAGGCCTAGGGTCCGTACTTTCGCTAGTGCAATCTCTCAACAATGGTAATATAATTGGATCATATAACCACCCCTCAACGTGTGATGAGGAATCACTCCAAAGCTCCTATCTAGCGGAGAACATAAGAAGAAATTGTTTGTAGGGTATGAAACCACCTCAAAGTTATCCTTTTCGATCGATCTATCTAAGAGTTCTTACTAAAATAACACCAAGTTTTCCTTTCCGGTTGATCTATCCAAGAGATTGTACTAAAATAACACCATATGATACACATCAACCAACTCTAGTGTCACCGCGAGTATCCATGAGTTGATTATACGATATGCATCAAACAATTTTAGATTCATAATACTCACTCCAACACAAAGAACCTCAAAGAGTGCCCCAAGAGAAACAAGGACGAAAACATGCATCAACCCCTATGCATAGATTACCCCAATGTCACCTCGGGAATCTGCGAGTTGAGTGCCAAAACATATATCAAGTGAGGCAATATGATACCCCATTGTCACCACGGGTATTTATAGCAAGACACACATCAAGTGCTCTCAAATCCATAAAAGTATTAAATCCAATAAAACAAAATCTCAAAGGGAAAACTCAATTCATCACAACAAGATAGAGAGGGAGAAACACCATATGATCCAACTATATTAACAAAGCTCACGATACATCAAGATCGTGCCAACTCAAGAACATGAGAGAGAGAGAGAGAGACTAAAGACATAGCTACTGGTACAAACCCTCAGCCCCGAGGGTGGACTACTCCCTCCTCATCATGGTGGCTGCCGGGATGATGAAGATGGCCACCAGTGATGATTTCCCCCTCCGAAAGAGTGCCGGAACAGGATCCAGATTGGTTTTTCATGGCTACAGAGGGTTGCATGGTGGAACTTCTGATCTAGGGTTATTTCTGGGGGTTTCTGTATTTATAGGATTTTTTTGCATCGGTCTCATGTCTAGATGGGCTTCGAGTGGCCCACCACCCACCAGCACTCGGGCAAGGCCCCCGGCGCGCCCTGGTGGGTGGTGGACACCTCCTTCACCTTCTGGTCCTCCCACGAAGCTTCTAGTGCCTCTTTTGTTCCAAAAAAAATCTTCAATTTTTTGTTGCATTTGGAGAACTTTTATTTCTGCACAAAAAAACAACACGACGGTAGTTCTGCTGAAAACAACGCCAGTCCGGGTTAGTTCCATTCAAATCATACCAAAACCATATAAAATTGTTGTAAACATGGCATGAATACTTCATAAATTATAGATATGTTGGAGACGTATCACTGGTCCCCAAGCGTGTGGGGGATACGCCACCAATACGACACGTGGACATGGAGGAATAAGTCCCGGAGGCCTCTTTTGTGCTTCCATCTCCATCTCCATCAACGATGATAAAGTGCCTCCTTCTGGCATGTCAAATGGCTTGTTGCTAGAGTGGTCTTTCCTTCGCTCTTTGGCATTGCAGAACATAAATATAGGATGGTGCATAACAAGATGCGTGATATCAACCGGATTCACTCGATGGTGTGATTAAATAGACCTAAGAAATTGTGGAAGTTCATTGACTTTAGCCTCTACCATCAATTCGGTGGCTCTTAACCCCCAATGGCGGCGGATAACATCACCTGGCTTAGGAACACCCTTGGGCATCACTACTCTAGCTCTCCCTAATTGGCACAATTCATAGGGTCTCATCCCAAGTACTTGGGGGAGAAAATTCAGAAAGCCCGTGCACTTACAGGGCCAAAAATGCAAATAATTCTCTTGTTTTGTCCTCCAAAACATGATTCTCGCCATAGATCAGCGGGCACAACAGGGTTGGCCGCACAACCCTATTTTCCAGCTTTGCCTAAGGGCCCTCGGGACTTCTCTTGACATATGAAAGGACCAACCCTTCATCACAACGGTTCACAACCCAGTCTTGGGTTAAGGAACAAGCTCTCGCGGGTTCAACATTCACCTACCCTACAATTGATGCGTGTTGGGATGAAAATTTGCGTATCGACAATAACCACAAGTGAAGGCTTAGTGGGTTCGTTATCTACATCATTGATAACCCACAAGTATAGGGGATCGCAACAGTTTTCGAGGGTAGAGTATTCAACCAAAATTTATTGATTCGACACAAGGGGAGCCAAAGAATATTCTCAAGTATTAGCAGTTGAGTTGTCAATTCAACCACACCTGAAAGACTTAATATCTGCAGCAAAGGATTTAGTAGCAAAGTAGTATAGAAGTAACGGTAACAGTGGCAAAAGTAACAGTAGCAGTTTTGTAGCAATCGTAATAGTGGCAACGGAAAAGTAACTTAGCAAAGATCAATATGAAATGAACTCGTAGGCAATGGATCAATGATTGATAATTATGTCGGATGGCATTCATCATGCAACAGTCATAACCTAGGGTGACACCGAACTAGCACCAATTCATCAATATAATGCAGGCATGTATTCCAAATATAGTCATACGTGCTTATGGAAAAGAACTTGCATGACATCTTTTGTCCTACCCTCCCGTGGCAGCGGGGTCCTATTGGAAACTAAGGGATATTAAGGACTCCTTTTAATAGAGTACAAGACCAAAGCATTAGCACTTAGTGAATACATGAACTCCTCAAACTACGGTCATCACCTGGAAGTGTCCCAACTATTGTCACTCCGGGGTTGCCGGATCGTAACACGTAGTAGGTGACTATAACTTGCAAGATAGGATCAAGAACACAAATATATTCATGAAAACATAAAGGGTTCAAATCTGAAATCATGGCACTCGGGCCCTAGTGACAATCATTAAGCATAGCAAAGTCATAGCAACATCAATCTTAGAACAAAGTGGATACTAGGGATCAAACCCTAACAAAACTAACTCGATTACATGGTAAATCTCATCCAACCCATCACCGTCCAGCAAGCCTGCGATGGAATTACTCACGCACGACGGTGAGCATCATGAAATTGGTGATGGCGGATGGTTGATGATGACGACGGCGACGATTTCACCTCTCTGGAGCCCCGAACGGACTCCAGATCTGCCCTCCTGAGGAAGAACATGAGGTGGCGGCGGCTCTGAATTGTAAAACGCGATGAATCCTTCTCTCTGATTTTTTTATCCCCGAACATGAATATATGGAGTTGGAGTTCAGGTGGGTGGATCTTCGTGGGACCCACAAGACCAGAGGGCGCACCCTCCACCCTTGTGGACAGGGTGTGGGTCCCCTCTAGTTGATTCTTTCGCCAATATTTTTTATTTATTCCAAAAATAATCTCTATGAAGTTTCAGGTCATTCCGAGAACTTTTATTTCTGCACAAAAATAACACCATGGCAATTCTGCAGAAAACAGCGTCAGTCCGGGCAAAAGAGTTTGGAACAGTAGATACGATGGAGACGTATCAACTCCCCAAGCTTAACCCATTGCTTGTCCTCAAGCAATTCAGTTGACAAACTGAAAGTGATAATGAAAAACTTTTACAAACTCTGTTTGATCTTGTTGTTGCAAATATGTAAAGCCAGCATTCAAGTTTTCAGCAAAGATTATGAACTAACCATATTCACAATAACATTTAGGTCTCAGGTTTACTCATATCAATGGCATAATAAGCTAGCGAGCAATAATAATAAATCTCGGATGACAACACTTTCTCAAAACAATCATGATATGATATAGGGATAATTGGTTTTATGCCCCTACTTGTGTCCCACTTGACGGGATTGCCCCTAATTTTCAAAAGCCAGCGGTTCTGTCCAACCCATATTGGTCGTCTTGTGCTTTTGCCCTTTGACCGTTTGACAGTCACTTTGAAAATTCATAACTAATTCATACTAAATCAGAAAAATG
>LR880967.1:920376064-920396024 GCA_904067115.1 Aegilops sharonensis
TTGTCCTCAAGCAATTCAGTTGACAAACTGAAAGTGATAATGAAAAACTTTTACAAACTCTGTTTGATCTTGTTGTTGCAAATATGTAAAGCCAGCATTCAAGTTTTCAGCAAAGATTATGAACTAACCATATTCACAATAACATTTAGGTCTCAGGTTTACTCATATCAATGGCATAATAAGCTAGCGAGCAATAATAATAAATCTCGGATGACAACACTTTCTCAAAACAATCATGATATGATATAGGGATAATTGGTTTTATGCCCCTACTTGTGTCCCACTTGACGGGATTGCCCCTAATTTTCAAAAGCCAGCGGTTCTGTCCAACCCATATTGGTCGTCTTGTGCTTTTGCCCTTTGACCGTTTGACAGTCACTTTGAAAATTCATAACTAATTCATACTAAATCAGAAAAATGCAAATAAGATACCAAAATGTTTGGGAAAATATCACCTACATTTCAATGTCATTTGCATTCATGACAAAAGTGTTGGAAAGTGCCCATCCGAGTTTTAGCTCTTATCATACCACCATGAATAGTAAAATCTAAAAAAATTCAAATAATCCAAAAATAAATTTGGTGGCAAAGAATGACAAATGTTTTAAGTGCTTGCCAAGTTTTATCAAGGAATGACATTCGTGGAAGTCGTGGCAAAAAAATTCTATTTAGGAGTGTTGATTGTTTATTTTTGCCACGACTTCCACGAATGTCATTCCCTGATAAAACTTGGCAAGCACTTAAAACATTTGTCATTCTTTGCCACCAAATTTATTTTTGCATTTTTTGAATTTTTTAGATTTTACTGTTCATGGCGGTATGATAAGAGCTAAAACTCGGATGGGCACTTTCCAACACTTTTGTCATGAATGCAAATGACATTGACATGTAGGTGATGTTTTCCCAAACATTTTGGTATATTATTTGCATTTTTCTGATTTAGTATGAATTAGTTATGAAGTTTTCAAAGTGGCGGTCAAAGGGCAAAAGCACAAGACGACCAAAGTGGGTTGGACAGAACCACTGGCTTTTGAAAATTAGGGGCAATCCTGTCGAGTGGGACACAACTAGGGGCATAAACCATTTATCCCTATGGTATAACAAGATGGTGCCTCGCTATCCCTTTCTGAGACCGCAAAACATAAATGCAGAGCACCCCTGAAGATCAAGGACTGACTAGACATTGTCATTCATGGTAAAAGAGATCCAGTCACAGTCATACTAAATATAAATTAATAGCAACGCATACAAATGACAGTGGTGCTCTCTAACTGGTGCTTTTTATAAGAGGATGATGACTCAACATAAAAGTAGATAGATAGGCCCTTCGCAGAGGGAAGCAGGGATTTGCAAAGGTGCCACAGCTCGAGTTTTTTAAACAGAGATGAATAATATTTTGAGCGGTATGCTTTCATTGTCAACATAAAAACCAAGAGATCTCGGTATCTTCCATACTAGATGCATTATAGGCGGCTCCCAAACAGAATGATAAAGTTTATACTCCCCCACCACCAACAAGCACATTCCACGGCTAGTCCGAAGCAACGGGTACCGCCAACTAACAATAGTCCTAGGGGAGTTTTGTTTGATATAATTTTGATTTGATTTGAGCATGGGACTGGGCATCCCGATTACCAGCCATTTTCTCGTGAATGATGAGCGGAGTCCACTCATCGTGAGAATAACCCACCTAGCATCGAAGATATAGACAACCCTAGTTGCTACATGAGCGATTCGAGCATACAAAACAGAATTTTATTTGAAGATTTAGAGTTTGGCACATGCAAATTTACTTGGAACGGCAGGTAAATACCGCATATAGGTAGGTATGGTGGAATCATATGGAACAACTTTTGGTTTATGGAAGTGGATGCACAAGCAGTATTCCTGCTTAGTACAAGTGAAGGCTAGAAAAAGACTGGGGAGCGACCAACTAGAGAGCGACAACAGTCATAAACATGCATTAAGATTAACCAACACCGAGTGCAAGCATGAGTAGGATATAAATCACCATTGGCATAAATACCATGGAGGCTATGTTGATTTTGTTTCAACTACATGCATGAACATGTGCCAAGTCAAGCCACTCGAATCATTCAAAGGAGGATACCATCCTATCATACTACATCATGATACGTCTCCAACGTATCTGTAATTTATGAAGTATTCATGCTATTATATTATCCGTCTTGGATGTTTATGGGCTTTATTATGCACTTTTATATTACTTTTGGGACTAACTTATTGACCCAGAGCCCAATGCCCGTTTCTATTTTTTTCCTTGTTTCAGTGTTTCGAAGAAAAGGAATATCAAATGGAGTCCAAGAGGAATGAAACCTTCGGGAAAGTTATTTTTGGAAAGAAAGCAATCCGGGAGACTTGAAGTGCACGTCAGGGGATCAACGAGGAAGTCACGAGGCAGGGGGCGCGCCCTCCACCCTCGTGGGCCCCTCATGGCTCCCCTGGCGTATATCTTCCTCCTATATACCAATATACCCTAAAACCATCAGGGAACAGAATAGATCGGGAGTTCCGCCGCTGCAAGCCTCTGTAGCCACCAAAAACCAATCGGGACCCTGTTCCGGCACCCTGCCGGAGGGGGGAACCCTCACCGGTGGCCATCTTCATCATCCCGGCACTCTCCATGACGAGGAGGGAGTAGTTCACCCTCGGGGCTGAGGGTATGTACTAGTAGCTATGTGTTTGATCTCTCTCTCTCGTGTTCTTGAGGTGATACGATCTTGATGTATCGCGAGCTTTGCTACTATTGTTGGATCTTATGATGTTTCTCCCCCTCGACTCTCTTGTAATGATTGAGTTTTCCCTTTGAAGTTATTTTATCGGATTGAGTCTTTAATGATTTGAGAACACTTGATATATGTCTTGCGTGGGATAACCATGGTGACAATGGGTTATTCTATTGATTCACTTGATGTATGTTTTGGTGATCAACTTGCGGGTTCCGCCCATGAACCTATGCATAGGGATTGGCACACGTTTTCGTCTTGACTCTCCGTTAGAAACTTTGGGGCACTCTTTGAGGTTCTATGTGTTGGTTGAATAGATGAATCTGAGATTGTGTGATGCATATCGTATAATCATACCCACGGATACTTGAGGTGACATTGGAGTATCTAGGTGACATTGGATTATCTACGTGACATTAGGGTTTGGGTTGATGTGTGTCTTAAGGTGTTATTTTACTACGAACTCTAGGGCTGTTTGTGACACTTATAGGAATATCCCAATGGATTGATTGGAAAGAATAACTTTGAGGTGGTTTCGTACCCTACCATAATCTCTTCGTTTGTTCTCCGCTATTAGTGACTTTGGAGTGACTCTTTGTTGCATGTTGAGGGATAGTTATATGATCCAATTATGTTATTATTGTTGAGAGAACTTGCACTAGTGAAAGTATGAACCCTAGGCCTTGATTCAACGCATTGCAATACCGTTTACGCTCACTTTTATCATTAGTTACCTTGCGGTTTTTATATTTTCAGATTACAAAAACCTATATCTACCATCCATATTGCATTTGTATCACCATCTCTTCGCCGAACTAGTGCACCTATACAATTTACCATTGTATTGGGTGTGTTGGGGACACAAGAGACTCTTTGTTATTTGGTTGCAGGGTTGTTTGAGAGAGACCATCTTCATCCTACGCCTCCCACGGATTGATAAACCTTAGATCATCCACTTGAGGGAAATTTGCTACTGTCCTACAAACCTCTGCACTTGGAGGCCCAACAACGTCTACAAGAAGAAGGTTGCGTAGTAGACATCAAGCTCTTTCCTGGCGTTGTTGCCGGGGAGATGAGTGCTTGAAGGTATATCTTTAGATCATGCAATCGAATCTTTTAGTTTCTTGTTTTAGCACTGGTTTAGTCTATAAAAGAAAACTACAAAAAAATGGAATTGAGTTTGCCTCATAGGCTTCATCTTTTTAATATCTTTCGTGAGTATGATGGAAAGGAAAATTGTCCCAAAGTGTTAGAAGAAGAATGCATTAGAATGTTTGACACTATATCTTTGTATGATGAGCATGATTTCAATATTGTTAGTATGAATTCCTTGAATACCCATGATGGTAATGATATGCAAAGCCACAAGCTTGGGGATGCTATGTTTGATGAAGATGATATGTTTAGTCCCCCAAGTTTTGATGAACAAATTTACTATGATGAAAGCATGCCCCCTATCTATGATGATTATTGTGATGACACGTATGCTTTAAAGAATAATGATAACCATGAAACTTGTCATCTTGATCTTAATTTTCAATCACATGATAGTTATTTTACTAAGTTTGCTCCCACTACTATTGATGAGAATAAATTTGCTTATGTGGAGAGTAGGAAAAATATTATGCTTGTAGATCATGAAAAGAATGTTTTAGGTGCTGGTTATATTATTGAATTAATTCATTATTCTACTGAAAATTATTATGAGGGAGGAATATATGCTTGTAGGAATTGCAATAATATCAGGTTTCCTCTCTATGTGTTGAAAATTTTGAAGTTATGCTTGTTTTGCCTTCCTATGCTAGTTGATTATTGTTCCCATAAGTTGTTTCATCAAAAAATCCCTATGCATAGGAAGTGGGTTAGACTTAAATGTGCTAGTCATATTCTTCATGAAGCTCTCTTTATGTTTCAATTCTTATCTTTTATGTGAGCATCATTGAAATCATCATGCCTAGCTAGGGGCGTTAAACGTTAGCGCTTGTTGGGAGGCAACCCAATTTTATTTTAGTTTATTGCTTTTTGGTTCTGTTTAGTAATAAATAATCCATCTAGCTTCTGTTTAGATGTTGTTTTGTGTTTTAATTAGTGTTTGTGCCAAGTAGAACCTTTGGGAAGACTTGGGTGAAGTCTTTATGATCATGCTGTAAAAAAAAGAAACTTTAGCGCACACGAGATTAGCTAATAATTTTTACTGGAGAGTGCTATTTAGTTGATTCTTTTTTCATATGATTACTAGACAAATTCCTCAGGTCCACCAATTTATTTTAGAATTTTTTGAGTTACAGAAGTTTGTGTTAGTTATAGATTACTACAGACTGTTCTGTTTTTGACAGATTCTGTTTTTTGTGTGTTGTTTGCTTCTTTTGATGAATCTATGGCTAGTAAAATAGTTTATAAACCATAGAGAAGTTGGAATACAGTATATTTAACACCAATACAAATAAAGAATGAGTCCATTACAGTACCTTGAAGTGGTGTTTTGTTTTCTTTCGCTAACTGAGCTCACGAGATTTTCTGTTTAGTTTTGTGTTGTGAAGTTTTCAAGTTTTGGGTAAAGATTCGAGGGACTATGGAATAAGGAGTGTCAAGAGCCTAAGATTGGGGATACCCAAGGCACCCCAAGGTAATATCCAAGTACAACCAAGAGACTAAGCTTGGGGATGCCCCAGATGGCATCCCCTCTTTCGTCTTCGTTCATCGGTAACTTTACTTGGAGCTATATTTTTATTCACCACATGATATGTGTTTTGCTTGGAGCGTCATTTTATTTTGTTAGTATTTGATTTATGTTATTTATAATAATGTTTTTCATCTCTATTTTCAATAAAAATGTCAAGGATAGCCTTTACCATGCTTATTTTGCAAGTATACATGTTGCTGTTTCAAAACAGAAAGTTTACCGTTGTTGCAAAAATTCCCTAGAAAAGTAAGAATGTGATAAAATGTTGAAACCTTTTGCATAATAAGATATGATAAATTTACTACAGTGGGAATTTTATTTCATAATTTTTGGAGCTAGGGAAGTATGGATCTTGCTGCATTCTTTACAAACTGTACTGTTATGGCAGATTGCTGTTATGTTTGCATATGTTTGCTTGTTTAATGATTCTATTTGAGGATAGAAGTATTAAATATGCAGAGGCATTAAGTATTCAATGTTGAATAATAACTTCAGTGATTTTCTACAGTATAGTATGATAAGGTTTTTGCATTGGTTTATACTAACTTATCTCATGAGTCCTTGTTGAGTTTTGTGTGGATGAAGCTTTTGAGATTTAGGGAGACCGTGATATGAGAGGAATTAAGGAGACACAAAAGCTCAAGCTTGGGGATGCCCAAGGCATCCCAAGATAATATTTCAAGAAGTCTCAAGCGTCTAAGCTTGGGGATGCCCCGGTTGGCATCCCACCTTTCTTCTTCAACAATTATCGGTTAGTATCGGTTGAGCCTAAGTTTTTGCTTCTTCGCATGATGAGTGCTATCCTTAAAATATCATTTTATCTAGCTTTGCTTGTTGTTTGAATAATATCCCAAGATCTGAAATTCTTAAATAAGAGAGAGTCTTCACATAGCTATATAATTATTTAACTACTCATTGATCTTCACTTATATCTTTTTGGAGTAGTTTGTCATTTACTCGTGTGCTTCACTTATATCCTATGAGTAAATGGTTGAATGATTTGAATGTCATAAATATGAAATTATATATGTTTCATATGCCTTTCCCATGAGGAGTAATGCCTTCACATATAAGAAGTAGAGGTGGTAAATTTTTTGAAGGTTAGCAAACATTGTATTGGTCACCTGAACAATTCATGAAAGAATATTGAAGGAAGAGAGATTTCACATATAAATATACTCTCTTGGACATCTTCTATGATTGTGAGCCCCATTAATTATTTTCGAACCTGAGCAAATTAGTTGAAGTTGGACAAGGAAGACAACATAATGAGTTATGCTTGGGTATATTTGTATAGAAGTTATATTGTTCTGGATCCTCTAACATGTGGTGCTTGCTATTTAGAATCCTTTGCTAGCCAAAATATCTGTACTAAGTGGGAATACCGCTTGTGAATCCAAATCCCTTGAACCAAGTTTCTTCCATGAGTGTCCACCATATCTACCTATATGCGGTATTTACCTGCCGTTCCAAGTAAATTTGCATGTGCCAAACTCTAAACCTTCAAATAATAATCTATTTTGTATGCCCAAATCGCTCATGTAGCGATTAGGGGTTAGCAGTATCTTCCATGCTAGGCGGGTTATTCTCACGATGAGTGGACTCCGCTCATCATTCACGAGAAAAATGGCTGGTAACTGGGATGCCCAGTCCCATGATCCAAAGATCGAAATCAAATCAAAAATAATTGCAAACAAAACTCCCCCAGGATTGATGTTAGTTGGAGGCACCCGTTGTTTCGGGCAAGCCATGGATTGATGATTGTTGGTGGAGGGGGAGTAAAATCTTTACCTTTCTGTTTGGGAACCGCCTATAATGTATGCAGTATGGAAGATATTGGAAACTCTTGGTCGTTATGTTGAAAATGAAAGCATACCTCTCAAAATTATTTGCATCTCTGTTTTTTCTTCGAGCTCTGGCACCTCTACAAATCCCTGCTTCCCTCTGTGAAGGGCCTATCTTTTACTTTTATGCAAGAGTCAGTAGTATTCCTTCTCATTCCAACCTACTCTTTAGTTGGCAAGCATCATGTGATGGAAAGATCTAAGCATATATGGCCATTCAAATATATTTGAGCATGAATTACTATTGTTGACATTACCCTTGAGGTAAAAGGTTGGGAGGCGAAACATTAAGCCCCTATCTTTCTCTATGTTCGATGAATACTATTTGTTCTAAAAATATGCTTTGAGTGGTAGCAATCATGGAAGACTAAATGATAGTTGAGTATGTGAAGTTTGCTGAATCAAAGCTCTGACATAGACTCTTCCTGAAAATAAGATGAATTGTAATTGTTTGATGACTAATAACACGGTTTGTTAGTTTTCAAGAAAGTTTATGATCTATACTTTAACATGTGAATAGATTGTTACTTGACCATGAAAAGTTATATGAGTTGAACTACTGTTATGACATATAATGATGCTACAAAAGGTGATTGAAATTATCATTGATCAAACTTATGCACCTGCTAGCATTCACACTTCATAAATTCTTTCTTTTATCATTTACCTACTCGAGGACAAGCAGGAATTAAGCTTGGGGATGCTGATACGTCTCCAGCGTATCTATAATTTATGAAGTATTCATGCTATTATATTATCTGTCTTGGATGTTTATGGGCTTTATTATGCACTTTTATATTACTTTTGGGACTAACCTACTGACCCAGAGCCCAGTGCCAGCTTCTGTTTTTCCCTTGTTTCGGTGTTTCGAAGAAAAGGAATATCAAACGGAGTCCAAACGGAATGAAACCTTCGGGAAAGTTATTTTTGGAAAGAAAGCAATCCGGAAGACTTGGAGTGCACATCAGGGGATCAACGAGGAAGGCACGAGGCAGGAGGAGCGCCCTCCACCCTCGTGGGCCCCTCGTGGCTCCCCTGACATATATCTTCCTCCTATATACCAATATACCCTAAAACCATCGGGGAACAGAATAGATCGGGAGTTCCGCTGCCGCATGCCTCTGTAGCCACCTAAAACCAATCGGGACCCTGTTTCGGCACCCTGCCGGAGGGGGGAACCCTCACCGGTGGCCATCTTCATCATCTCGGCGCTCTACATGACAAGGAGGGAGTAGTTCACCCTCGGGGCTGAGGGTATGTACCAGTAGCTATGTGTTTGATATCTCTCTCTCTCTCGTGTTCTTGAGGTGATACGATCTTGATGTATCGCGAGCTTTGCTACTATTGTTGGATCTTATGATGTTTCTCCCCCTCTACTCTCTTGTAATGATTGAGTTTTCCCTTTGAAGTTATCTTATCGGATTGAGTCTTTAATGATTTGGGAACACTTGATATATGTCTTGCGTGGGATAACCGTGGTGACAATGGGTTATTCTATTGATTCACTTGATGTATGTTTTGGTGATCAACTTGCGGGTTCCGCCCATGAACCTATGCATAGGGGTTGGTACACGTTTTCGTCTTGACTCTTCGGTAGAAACTTTGGGGCACTCTTTGAGGTTCTATGTGTTGGTTGAATAGATGAATCTGATATTGTGTGATGCATATCGTATAATCATACCCACGGATACTTGATGTGACATTGGAGTATCTAGGTGACATTAGGGTTTTGTTTGATGTGTGTCTTAAGGTGTTATTTTACTACGAACTCTAGGGTTGTTTGTGACACTTATAGGAATAGCCCAATGGATTGATTGGAAAGAATAACTTTGAGGTGGTTTCGTGCCCTACCATAATCTCTTCGTTTGTTCTCCGCTATTAGTGACTTTGGAGTGACTCTTTGTTGCATGTTGAGGGATAGTTATATGATCCAATTATGTTATTATTGTTGAGAGAACTTGCACTAGTGAAAGTATGAACCCTAGGCTTGATTCAACGCATTGCAGTACCGTTTACGCTCACTTTTATCATTAGTTACCTTGCTGTTTTTATATTTTCAGATTACAAAAAACTATATCTACCATCCATATTGCATCTGTATCGCCATCTCTTCGCCGAACTAGTGCACCTATACAATTTACCATTGTATTGGGTGTGTTGGGGACACAAGAGACTCTTTGTTATTTGGTTGCAGGGTTGTTTGAGAGAGACCATCTTCATCCTACGCCTCCCACGGATTGATAAACCATAGGTCATCCACTTGAGGGAAATTTGCTACTGTCCTACAAACCTCTGCACTTGGAGGCCCAACAAAGTCTACAAGAAGGTTGCGTAGTAGACATCACATCACAAACATTTTAAAAGCATGTTGGCACACAAGGGAAACCATTATAAACTCCTAGCTAATTGAGCAGGGCATGAGTAACTATAATCTATAATTGTCATTGCAAACATGTTTCATTCATAATGGGCTGAATCGGGAATGATCAAATAAGCACATTTACAAAAACAAGATAGGTTGAGTTCATAACAGCTTTTCCTCATCTCAATCATTTCATCATATATCGTCATTATTTCCTTTCACTTGCATGATCGAACGGTGTGGATAATAATAATAGTGCACGTGCATTGGACTAAGCTGGAATCTACAAACATTTATTCAAAGGAGAAGACAAGGTAATATGGCCTCTTTGTTAGATCAACAATAATGCATATGAGAGACACCCAACATTTTCACCATGGTCTTCTCCTCTCAACCCCCAAAGAAAAGAAAAGAATTTCAAAGAAACACACGGAAATGTTTTTGGAGTTTTTGTTTTTCTGAGGGAACTAAAACAAGAACGAGAAAAACTATTTACACGGGAAAGCTCCCAACAAACAAAAGAAGAACGAGAAATATTTTTGGGTTTTCTTTAATAGTACTACTACATAAACATAGAAAGTAAACTAGCTAGAAGCTGCAACTAATTTTTTTGGTTTTTCTCAAAGTTTTTTCAAACACACAAGAAGAAAGCGAGCAAAAGAAACAAAACTAGCATGGAGAATACAATCAAAAAGTATGAACACCGACAACTGGAATGAGTGTGTGAAAATGAATGTTATGTCGATGAGAAATACATGCTCCCCCAAGCTTAGGCTTTTCGCCTAAGTTGGTCTAAGACCATGGATCAAAATAGCCCTCTCCGATGTACTGAGGAGGATCCTAGGGGTTCCACTAGTTAGCGAGCTCTTGCGGCTTCCACTGATAAATAGACTCCTTGTAAGGATCAAGTGATGGCTCTGGCTCAGGTACTGGGGATCGTGTCCCCTCCCAGTATGCATGAATGTCCACGGGAAAAATGAAGTACATGCCTGAATGAATATTGAACAAAGTAGGTTCAGGAAAGGTAATAATCTGAAAAGTATCCTCACTAAATATCAAGTTATAAATGAGTCTCTTTTCTTTATCATAGCGAATAAAATTATGTGCTACCATACTGTCATAATCTAAGTATATAGTGGGTAGCAGTTTCTCCTCTTTCTCATCATGCCTAATAGGTATCTCAAAGCGTCTAGGAAGGCGGGATGCATAAATACCTCCAAAGATAGGAACCTTAGTACGGTTTAAACTCAACCGTCTAGCAACCATTGCGCCTAAACTGAAAGTTTTATCACGAAGCAAAGCATGGCGCAAAATGGCAAGGTCAGGAACACTAAGGCCTCCACTATCCCCATGACCAATCAAACATCTCTCCGCAAATAATGAGTAATAGCGAAAAACAGGAAAATGTAAACTAGACACTCTTGCTTCCGACACATTTCTCCTTTCCCCTACCGTAACTTTAACAATAAAATCTTCCACATCTCTAGGACGTGGTTCCTCAACGCTACCCTCATAAGGTAATTTACAAACCTCACAAAAGTCATAAAGCGTCATCTCCTTATGCTCATCATATAAGTGAAACTCTACCGTAGGTGGTGATCTCCTAGCAGAATGAAAATTTTGAACTAAAGTACTAGTGAGTAGGAGATACTAATCACATTGGTCGTGGAGGAAGTCGGCGATGCCTGCACTCAGCCAAATAATAGAAATCCTCAAAAATTCCGGTCACCTCCAAGAATGCAGCACATGGCCATTCACACGGCCGAATGTCCGCGGCGCGAAGAAGATTGTACTTGGTCTTCTCATTCTCCTCATTTTCTTTTTCCTTCGAACCACGGCTCGAGGAGCCTCTCAACAATCTCCTCATCATTTTCTTCCTCTGAAAATTTCTAGTGACTCAAAATAAAAGTGAACCAAACTCAACAAAATTGATAGCAACTCCTACAAGTGCCTAGAAGCTGTATCATGCATCAAAACTACTTTGGACCATATAAATTTGACATGCAAGCTCAAGAACAATGTCACCACAGCGGCACAAATTTGTAATAAATAAAGCACTAGAACAAAAACTAATTGGACCATTGGAGGAGTCACATACTGAAGAACAATCCGCCAAAGCAGTTTTGTGAATGGAGCTTTGAGCAAGGAGATCGAAAATGGCAGCAAAATGAGCAAGAACATGGGTTTGAGCTACGTGATGATTTTTTCTGGAGGGAGGTGAAGTGGATGGGTGCTGGAATAAGTGGAGGGGACCCACAAGACAGGGGGCGCGCCCAGGGGGTAGGGCGTGCCCTCCATCCTTGTGGCCCACTGGTGAGGCCCCCTGGTGTGTTCTCAATGCCAAAAAATCTCCAAATATTCTAAAAAAAATAATACTAAATTTTCAGGGCATTTGGAGAACTTTTATTTTTGGGACATTTTTTATTGCATGGATAATTCAGAAAACAAACAGAAAATACTAATTTTGCTTTATTTAATCTAAATAACAGAAAGTAAAAGGCGGGTACAGAAAGTTGTGCTTTCTAAATTCATCCATCTCATGCTCATCAAAAGGAATCCATTAACAAGGTTGATCAAGTCTTATTAACAAACTTCTTCTGAATGACATGAAACTGGAGAATTTTCGAATAACACTAGGTTACCTCAACGGGAATATGCATGTCCCCAACAATAAGAATCTCATATTCCTTTTTGACAGTAGGAAGAGGGAATTCAAAACCTCCAATAGTAATAGTTGAAATTTTTCCAATAGAATTTATACTATGAACTTGAGGTTGTTTCTTCGGAAAGTGTACCGTATGCTCATTACCATTAACATGAAAAGTGACATTGCCTTTGTTGCAATCAATAACAGCCCCTGCAGTATTCAAAAAGGGTCTACCAAGGATAATCGACATACTGTCATCCTCGGGAATATCAAGAATAACAAAGTCTGTTAAGATGGTAACGTTTGCAACCACAACAGGAACATCCTCACAAATACCGATGGGTATAGCAGTTGATTTATCAGTCATTTGCAAAGAAATTTCAGTAGGTGACAACTTATTCAAATCAAGTATACGATATAAAGAGAAAGGCATAATACTAACACCGGCTCCAAGATCACATAAGGCAGTTTTATCATAGTTTCTTTTAATGGAGCATGGTATAGTTGGTACCCGTGGATCTCCTAGTTTCTTTGGTATTCCACCCTTAAAAGTATAATTAGCAAGCATGGTGGAAATTTCAGCTTTCGATATCTTTCTTTTATTAGTGAGAATATCTTTCATATACTTAGCATAAGGAGGCATTTTAAGCATATTAGTCAAACGCATACATAAAAAGATAGGTCTAATCATTTCAGCAAAGCGCTCAAAACCCTCATCATCCTTTTTCTTGGATAGTTTAGGAGGAAAGGGCATGGGTTTCTGAACCCATGGTTCTCTTTCTTTACCATGTTTCCTAGCAACAAAGTCTCTCTTATCATAACGTTGATTCTTTGATTGTGGGTTATCAAGATCAACAACAGGTTCAATCTCTACATCATTATCATTGCTAGGTTGAGCATCATCATGAACATCATTATTAACATTATCACTAGGTTCATGTTCATCACCATATTGTATCTCAGCATCCGAAATAGAAATATCATTGGGATTCTCAGGTGTATCTATAACAGATTCACTAGAAGCATGCAAAGTCATATCGGTTTTCTTTTTCTTTTTATTAGAAGGACTAGGTGCATCAGTATTAATTCTCTGAGAATCTTGCTCAACTCTCTTAGGATGGCCCTCGGGATACAAAGGTTCCTGGGTCATCTTACACCTCTAGTCATAACCCTAACATCATTATCATTATTCTTACTATTTAACTCATTGAGCAAATCATCCTGTGCATTAAGTACTTGCTCTACTTGAGTTGTAACCATGGAAGCATGTTTACTAATAAGCTTAAGATCATTTTTAACTCTAGACATATAATCACTCAAGTGTTCAAGCGTGTAAGCATTACGTTTTAATTGTCTACTAACATAAGCATTGAAGTTTTCTTATTTAACAATAAAATTATCAAACTCATCCAAGCATTGACTAGCAGACTTATTATAAGGAATATCACCTTGATCAAATATATGGAGAGAATTTACCTCTACTACCTGTGTCGGGTTATCAAGACCATGTATTTCTTCAATAGGCGGTAAATTCTTAACATCTTCAGCTTTAATACCTTTTTCTTTCATAGATTTGTTTGCCTCTTGCATATCTTCAGGACTGAGAAATAGAATACCTCTTTTCTTTGGAGTTGGTTCAGGAAGCGTCCAATCATTATCATTACTCAATATATTATTCAATAGCAATTCAGCTTGCTCAACAGTTCTTTCCGTGAAAACACAACCAGCACAACTATCTGGGTGGTTCCTAGAAGCATTGGTTAGCCCATTATAAAAGATATCAAGTATTTCATTTTTCTTGAGAAGGCGATTAGGCAAAGCATTAAGTAATTGGAGAAGCCTCCCCCAAGTTTGTGGGAGACTCTCTTCTTCAATTTGCACAAAGTTAAATATTTCCTGTAAGGCAGCTCGTTTCTTATGAGCAGGTAAATATTTTTTTACATAAGTAGTAAATCATATCCTGGGGACTACGCACACAACCAGGAGCAAGAGAATTAAACCATATCTTAGCATCACCCTTTAATGAGAAAGGAAACAACTTAAGAATATAGTAATAGCGAATTTTTTCCACATGAGCAAATAGGGTGGCTATATCATTCAATTTAGTAAGATGTGCCACAACTGTTTCAGATTCGTAACCATAGAAAGGATTAGTTTCAACCAAAGTAATTAACTCAGGATCGACAGAGAATTCGTAATCCTTATCAGTAACAAAGATAGGTGAAGTAGCAAACTTAGGATCATATTGCATTCTAGCATTCAAAGACTTTACTTTCAGCTTAGCTAACAGTTTCTTAAGATCATCTCTATCACTACAAGAAGAAAGTCTCTAGCAGTTTCTTCATCCATAATATAACCCTCAGGTACAACAAGCAATTCATATCTACGGGGAGAATCATAATCTTCAGTTTCAATAATATCATCAGTTTCAGTAATTTTATTCTCTCTAACCCTAGCAAGTTGTTCATCATGAAATTCACCTAGTGGCACAGTATTATCAAGCAAAGAAGTAGTATCATCATAAGCATCATGCATAGCGGAAGTGGCATCATCAATAACATGTGACATATCAGAATCAATAGCAGGTGTAGGTGTCGCAAGTTTACTCAAAACAGAAGGTGAATCAAGTGCAAAGCTACATGGCAGTTCCTTACCTCCCCTCGTAGTTGAGGGAAAGATCTTGGTTTTGTGATCTTTCAAGTTCCTCATAGTAATCAACAGATATAAATCCCACATGACTCAGAGAATAGAGCTATGCTCCCCAGCAACGACACCAGAAAAAGGTCTTGATAACCCACAAGTATAGGGGATCACAATAGTTTCCGAGGGTAGAATATTCAACCCAAATTTATTGATTCGACACAAGGGGAGCCAAAGAATATTCTCAAGTATTAGCAGCTGAGTTGTCAATTCAACCACAGCTGAAAGACTTAATATCTGTAGCAAGTATTTAGTAGCAAAGTAGTATGGAAGTAACGGTAACATTGGCAAAAGTAACAGTAGCAGTTTTGTAGCAATCATAACAGTGTAATGCAAAAGTAACTTAGCAAAGATCAATATGAAACGAACTCGTAGGCAATGGATCAATGATGGAAAATTATGTCAGATGGCATTCATCATGCAACAATTATAACCTAGGGTGACACAGAACTAGCTCCAATTCATCAATATAATGTAGGCATGTATTCCGAATATAGTCATACGTGCTTATGGAAAATAACTTGCATGACATATTTTGTCCTACCCTCCCGTGGCAGTGGGGTCCTACTGGAAACTAAGGGATATTAAGGCCTCCTTTTAATAGAGTACTGTACCAAAGCATTAGCACTTAGTGAATACATGAACTCCTCAAACTATGGTCATCACTGATAACCCACAAGTATAGGGGGTCGTTTGTAGCCTTCTTCAATAAATAAGAGTGTCGAACCCAACGAGGAGCTAAAGGTAGAACAAATATTCCGTCAAGTTCTATCGACCACCGATACAACTCTACGCAGACTTGACATTTTTTTTACCTAGAACAAGTATGAAAATATGTTGCAATAATAAAACTACGAGTACTTTGCGAGAGTAAAACTACGAATAAATTGCAAGGTAATAAAAGTGGATAGCTTTGTCAACAAGAAAGTAATTTGTCCCTAGGCAATCGATAACAAGTACCGGTAATCATTCTTGTAATTTTATATGAGGGAGAGGCATGAGCTAACATACTTCCTCTACTTGGATCATATGCACTTATGATTGGAACTCTAGCAATCATCCACAACTACTAAAGATCATTAAGGTCATGAAATCCAACCATTGCATTAAGTATTAAGTCCTCTTTATCCCATACGCAACAACCCACCTACTCGGGTTTAAGCTTCTGTCACTCTCGCAACCCACCATAAGTGAATCATGAACATATTGCAACACCCTACAGCGGGGATCCCTCACGTTTGCGCGAGACGGAGAGCACCGTAGGACAGCACCATAAATAAAATATACAATCATACCAACCAAGATCATGATTAACCCATAGGACAAAACAGATCTACTCAAACATCATAGGATAACCATAGATCATTGGGAAATAATATATGGAGTTGAGCACCATGTTTAAGTAGAGATTACAGCGAGGAGAAGGGGAGTTACACCGCTGCATAGAGGGGGAGAAAGTTGGTGTTGACGGTAGCAAGATTGCTGATGTAGATCGCCGTCACGATCCTAGCCCTAGTGGCACTCCGGCGCCACCGGGAGAGAGGGGGAGAGAGCCCCCCTCCTTCTTCTTCTTCCTTGGCCTCCCCACTAGATGGGAGGAGAGTTCCCCCTCTGGTCCATGGCCTCCATGGCAGCGGAGGGGCAGGAGCCCCTCCGAGATTGGATCTCCCTCTCTGTTCTCTTCTGTTTCGCGTTCCTCGGATCTGGCCAAAAACCGTTTCTTATATTCCCGGAGATCCGTAACTTCGATTGCGCTTTTTCCGGTTATAAGTTTCCTTGCGCCCAAAGTAGAGCTCCAACCGACATACGAGGTGAGCACAACCCACCACCACGCGCCTGGCCCCTGGGGCGCGCCCTGGTGTCTTCTAGGCACTGTGAGCCCCCGTTTGCGATGATTCCAACTCCCAAAAATCACATATATTCCAAAATAATTCACTGTAAATTTTTATCGCGTTTGGACTTCGTTTGATATGGATATTCTGCGAAACAAAAAACACGCAACAAACAGGAACTGGCATTGGGCACTGGATCAATATGTTAGTCAAAATATATCATATAAAATGTTGCCAAAAGTATGTGAAAGTTGTATAATATTGGTATGAAACAATAAAAAATTATAGATACGACGGAGACGTATCAATCACCAGAAGTGTCCCGACTATTGTTACTCCGGGGTTGCCGGATCATAACACGTAGTAGGTGACTATAACTTACAAGATAGGATCAAGAACACAAATATATTCATGAAAAAATAAAGGGATCAGATCTGAAATCATGGCACTCGGGCCCTAATGAGAAGCATTAAGCATAGCAAAGTCATAGCAACATCAATCTTTGAACATAGTGGATACTAGGGATCAAACCCTAACAAAACTAAATCGATTACATGGTAAATCTAATCCAACCCATCACCATCCAGCAAGCCTACAATGGAATTACTCGCGCACGGCGGTGAGCATAATGAAATTGGTGATGGAGGATGGTTGATGATGATGACGACGACGACGATTTCCCCTCTCCGGAGCGCTGAACGGACTCCAGATCTGCCCTCCCGAGGAAGAACAGGAGGTGGCGGCGGCTCCGTATTGTAAAACGTGATGAATCCTTCTCTTTGATTTTTTTTCTCCCCGAACGTGAATATATGGAGTTGGAGTTGAGGTCGGTGGAGCTTCGTGGGACCCACAAGACCAGAGGGCACGCCCTCCACCCTTGTGGACAGGGTGCGGGTCCCCTCTGGTTGATTCTTTTGCCAATATTTTTTCTTTATTCCAAAAATAATCTCCGTGAAGTTTCAGGTCATTCCGAGAAATTTTATTTTTGCACAAAAATAACACATGGCAATTTTGCTGAAAACAGCGTTAGTCCGGGTTAGTTCCATTCAAATCATGCAAATTAGAGTCCAAAACAAGAGCAAAAGAATTTGGAAAAGTAGATACTATGGAGACATATCAATCATGTGGAATGCTTGTAAGAGGAATCCTCGAATATTTAATGACACAAAATTGACGTAGATCAAGGTGGCACACCTGAAATTTGAGGATGTCATGCAGAGGGACATGGCCTTTCGGCCAAGAGTTGACGCCCACCACGAAGTGTTGCCAACATGTTTGGCTGGTGGCTAGATGGGGTTCCATGCAAGTTTTGCGCGTTTATTAGGTGAGAACATTAGTCTTGATTTGGTTGCTATGGATATGTAGAGATGATTTTGTTTTCAATGGTATTCCTCTTCAATGCATGTTATCTACCAATGTGCGCACGGCTCCATTTATGGTCTTCTCTGCGGAGACATGATGGCCTTTCGGCCAAGAGTTGACACCCACCACGAAGTGTTGCCAACATGTTTGGCCGGTGGCTGGATGGGGTTCCACGCAAGTTTTGCCTGTTTATTAGGTGAGAATGTTAGCCTTGATTTGGTTGCTATGAATATGTAGAGATGATTTTGTTTTCAATGGTAAAAATTCCTCTCCAATGCATGTTATCTACCAATGTACGGCTCCGTTTATGATCTTCTCTGCGAATGCATGAACAACAATCGTTGTTTGTGGCGGAGTATATGCGGCTTTACTAGGCAGCAAATGTTATGTATCTCACTTGGGTCGCGGCCCGTCTTTGGATAGGCCACCCTCTATACATTAAGCTTAGTCTTGGTCTACCACAACTTTGCTTGCGGGCCTGTTTTTGGGTGTGTGTCCGTTTGAGTGTAACTGTGCGCATCTTAATTATGCAGAAGTCATATGTGTACGTATTATGTGTTGTATAGTTTTGATTGAATTAATAAAATATGATCTTTATTAAGAGTACATCTATGTTTCTCTCGTCCCTAGCGGCAGGAACCCTAACCGCCGCCAGGAGAGCCCATCTTTCAGCGCTGTCCTCCGGCGGCTCCCCTCCGCCGGCGACCTCGATCGTCGGTGGTGAGGGGGGTCACCGGATCCACGCGTGTGGATCGTTTTTACTCCCTTGTAGTCTAGGTTTTTAGGTTGTTCATCGTTTTGGCTTCAGCGGCGACGATGGCGACGCTGAATAAAGATTCTTCGGATCCTTCCCTGATGAGGCCATCAGTCCTATGGTTAGGGATGGATTTGGAAACCAGTATGTTCAAGCAAGGACAACATGGCGGCGACGACATCCTCGTGGTGGACCTGTGTCCTCGGGCTCCGCCGTTGCGACGGTGTTTGCTCCAGCGTTGGCGCAGAGCTTGGGAGGTAGTCCAGGAGAAGATACAGATTGTGGTGTGCATCGACGACATCCGGAGGATAGAACATGTACTGGGTTCATGGTTCGTGGATGGCAGGTATGGTTTCCTCCTTCGGCGCCTTAGTCGTGGTGGGGTGCCAAATCTAGAGTTTGATGGCGTGTCCGGGGTGTTGCCCCGGTCTGATTCGTTCAACGGCAATGGCTTCACTTTTAGTGAGCCACCTTGGAGGTCCGCAAAGCTGCTTATCAATGATGGAGCTACGTCGAGCTCAGGTGAGGAGGTGATCCGTCATTCTTTTCTTCGGTGGCTGCTGTAGTGGTGCTGGAGGCAGGTGACGGGCATAGGTGTCAAGCTCAGAGATGTTCTACAATTTTTTCAGTTTTATGACGTCGGTTCTTACGTGATTTGTATTTTTATTCTTAATGATATGAATGAGACACGTATTACCATGCAAAAAATTACTCTTTATTAAAAAGTCGCAACCATGAATAGCTAGAATTAGAAGATTATTAAGAGTTCCTTCGTATCCGTGTTTTAAAACATGTCCACTTTATAAATATTCTATTTCTTATGAAAAGGAAGCACTCGGGCCAGTTGCTCGAAAGAAATATCTTATGCAGAAATGTAAAATACCTAGCTTTTGTTAATTTTCTTGTATACACTCTCCGTTGATTAACATGTTTAGTTATTCTGGACCACGGCTACCATTCTAGACTGAAATTCTATACTGAACTCCTAGTACTACTGTATACTTCCTTTCTAACCAACTAAAATGCCCC
>LR880967.1:920396524-920412634 GCA_904067115.1 Aegilops sharonensis
CGTAAAGAAATATAAGAGCGTTTAGATCACTCACTAGTCATCTAAACGCTCTTAGAATAATTCCTATGGCTTCTCAACGTAAATGATGGAACGGATTTTTCTCTCTCTCCAAGTTTCCTCCTTTTGGTAGCATCCCACTATTAACAGTTGATTAATCCTACTCTGGACATTTGACCAATCATTTCAACAGTATCAAATCGCGTCTTTGTACTGTAGTTTCTTGCTGCCAATTCGATTGCCGCGGTTCTGTGGGTACCAAAGGAGTTTCGGGTTGTTGGCAGGGGGAGACTATCTGGTGCTACTAAGGTTTAAATGCTATCGTGATACGGGCATTTGGACCGTCGGATTCTTAGATTGGACGGCATCCGTGAGATGTTGGATCTGTTGGACCTATGCACAATTTTTAGACTCCTCGTAGGCTTTTTTGCAAATGTTGCAGAATTGTTGAGAACCGTTTGATCTGAGAATCCAATAGCCCAGAAGCTTGTATCATAGTAGCACCTAAACCTTGGTAGCACGGGATATTTCCCCTGTTGGCACCACGTGACTTGGTTTCAACTGAAATGGACATTATGCCGCAGAAGCAAAATCCATCTCCAATGGAGCATTTTCCATGGTTGTGATGTTATCTTGGTTTTATCTATAAAGCGGATCCAAAGACTTTTCTCCGAGAGCAGCAAGTCTGGAAACTTAGAGCATCTCCAACAGCCGCGCTAAAATAGCGCGGCGCCGTAAATTGGTCCGTTTTAGCGCGCGCGTAACGCGGCGGGTCGCTCCAGCGGGCGTGCAAAAACGGCGCGCGCGCTATAACGAGTTGGGCACGCTGTCGGAAACACTCTCCCGCGCGGTGTATTTCGGGCGCCCGCTACAGCGCGCGGCACACTCGAGCGCTCGCTCTCGCACTTCCTCTCCCACTTCCACCCCCATCCGGCCGCGCCGCCGCCGCCCGCGCCCCCCGGCGACCGTTCAGGCGCTTTCCCAGCCTATCCCCGCGCCGCCGCGCTTCCGCCCCATCCCCTCCTAGTCCCAGCGGCGCTCGCGCGCCTCCGTCGTCCGAGGAACAGCGCCCGAGCGCTCGCTGGCGCGCCGCGCCCGCAAGGTGTTCGACAAAACGCCTACAAGGTATGTATTGCTCAAACTTCATGAATTTGGTGCATGTTTTGAATTATAGTTTTTATAGTATAGTATTGAACATTGTAGATGAGTTCGTCGTATGATTCTTCCGAAGAAGAATTTGATATAGAAGAGGAGGAGGATCTTGCAATGATCCTAGCTATGCATATAAAAAAACCGAAGCACGGTGGTTCGGTTATGGGTCGGCAGAAAATTTGGAGGGATAGGATCGATGCCCACAACAGATTGATCAGGCATTATTTTGCGGAGAATCCCACATACCTCGAGTCGTATTTTCGTCGCCGGTTTAGGATGAGCACCGAGTTGTTCAGGCGCATTGAAGAGAAACTAGCGAGCCATGACCGCTTTTTTCAGCAAAGGAGGAATGCCGCCGGAGAGCTCGGGCATAGCACCTTTCAGAAGGTGACAGCCGCTTTGCATATGTTGGCATACGGTATACCGGCTGATCTTGTTGATGATCACTTGGCTATGGGTGAGAGCCAAGCCATCATGTGTGTCAAGCGCTTTACAGTGGGAATTGTGCAAGTGTTTGGCGAGGAGTATTTGAGATCTCCCAATGCTGAAGACGTCGCAAGGCTATTGGCGATGAACAAAGCTCGCGGCTTTCCTGGCATGCTTGGCTCAATAGATTGCATGCATTGGAGTTGGAAGAATTGTCCAAAGGCATGGCATGGGCAATTCCACGGCCAAAAAAAGGGTTCCACTATAATCCTTGAAGCGGTGGCCGATCAGGAGACTTGGATTTGGCATGCATTCTTTGGAATACCTGGATCTTTGAATGACATCACTGTTGTCAACCGGTCACCACTGATAAATAAGATTGCAAATGGTGAGTTGCCACCGGTGCAGTTTGTAGCAAATGACCGTATGTACAACTATGGCTATTATCTAGCGGATGGCATCTATCCAAAGTGGCAAACCTTCGTGAAGCCATTGAAAAAGCTGGAAGGTAAGAAAAATCTTGATTTCCACAATGCTCAGGCGGCGGCTAGAAAAGATGTGGAGAGAGCATTTGGGATTTTACAAGCCCAATTTGCTATTGTGAGAGGACCGGCTAGATTTTAGGATCAAAAAATGCTTTGGTACATCATGCACGCTTGTGTGATCATGCACAACATGATCATCGAGAATGAGCGTGGCCAAGATTTAGACTACTCACAGTATGAGCTCTTGGGACATCCCGTGTGAGTGCGACGGAGGGCTGAAAGGGTAGCCCGTTTTATTGCCTCCTATCATGCCATTCGGCGTCCCGCAACGCACAATGAACTTCAGAATGATCTGATTGAAGAGTGGTGGACATGACATGGACGAAAAAGAGCATGATGATTTCTGCATTCGACATTGTATTGTTCATGAACTATTTGTTGTGTTTATTGCATTATATGTTGTACTGAATGATGAACTATTTGTTTGAGTTGTAATCATAACAAAATTGAACTATTTATTGTTGATTTATTTTGTTTGTTTGATCAGTTTTGCTCCTCTTCTTTGAAATGTATATGTGGTTTGTGCGGCGCGCGTGCTGTATTTTTGCACGCTGCTGGAACGGCGTGCGTGCGCTGCATTATAGCGCGACTGCTGGAGCCAGCGCTGACGGCCGCGTTAAACCAGCTGAAGCGCGCGCGGCAAACAGATTTTTTACGCACGGCGCTTAGCGATGCTGTTGGAGATGCTCTTACGTGCGGCCCGGAAGTTTGAGATGGGAGTCGGATGAGAGAGACAATACCATGCCCACTGTGACTTTCAACATCCTAGATTAATTATTGAGAATGATAAATCACGTGGATCCAAAAATATCCCCCAAACTTGACTTCCTTGAGCAGTGGAAATAGGAAGAAGTGACGTGTTTAGAGTGTATACAGTACATAGCGAATACGATTTCTGCTTAGACACGTAGCATTCAACTTTTTGATGTGGCTTTCTATTGTTGGGTCGGTTAGGGCATCTCCATCCCCTAAAACATACCCTCGGTATCCGTCCGCATACGCGTGCATGGATACGGATATAGGAGCACGCCATCCAACTATATCCTTTAAACGTCGCCCTAAGGAGCACGTCCTTCATTTCAAATGTGTAACAATATGTGTAAGTTAAAGTGCAATGTGCTTTGCGCTAAAAAGAGATTGATGTTTATAGTTTTTACATGCGTCTGATCATAAAAGTTTCAATCCGACAATCCATGAAAAAATGCATTTTGCACTCCTAGATTGGCTATCGGTGCCTCCTCGCTCACTCTGTTGCTGACTTCTCCGCATTAGCCGCCTCCTTCTCAGACGCCCCCATCTCGGCCGCCAAGCACTTCAACACTCCAACACTGACGGCTTGCATGATCATCGCCGCATCGGGATCCAACTTGTCCATATTCATGGCAACATTTTGGTATCCTCCAAAGCGGTCGCGAGCTCAACCCTCCTCTCTTCGACTTTGGTCTTCTTCTCTTCAAGATTTATCTTTTTCTCGGTCGCCGCCATCAAGATGTTAAATCTCTTCGTCTTAGTTTCCTCCTTCAAGTCATAGCGCTTGACACATGCCTTCTTCACCAAGATGTCTTTGAACCTCTTCATCATCTTGGCCGCCGCCCTTCTTGCTTCTCCTTCTTCTCCTCACACTTCTTTCGCCTGAAACCCCTTCTAACCTTCTTGGGTGGCTCTTTTGTTGGGTCGGTTGGAGCATCCGCTTCATCCTCATTGGCGATGTTGATAGTCTTGGTGGAATTGACAATGGGTAGTTGTCACTTGGGTTGCGCATTCAACTTCAACCAACAATGCATGAGGACGAAACTCTTATCCACCTTCAAATACAATGTGCACGCACGAGAGGCCTAGAAAAAAAAAGACATTGTTAACAAGGTGCATATCCGGCCAAATGACCAACACATAGGGCATGTCCGGCGAACAAGTTGCATATCCGATCAAATGGCCAACACATAGAACAACTTACTTTTTCGGCGATTTGCGCACCACTTGGCCATAGACCGATTAGCTGTTTGTAGTGACCGCAATACTTGCTCACAGACTCGTGGATGATGTACCATTGATGGTTGAGTGACTTTGTCCCCCGATTTCGGATGACTTCCTATTGTATGGCTTGTAATTCTTGTGCTTATGAAGCCAAGAATGAATATTGGACCAAAATGTTATTCCCTTTTGCTCCGTGCCATGGATCAGACCGATGCTAGTGGCCAACCATGCATAGCACAACAATCCGTCCTCCCTCATGTTGAAACTTTCTCCTCTATCCCTCTTCTTTGGATATGCCAGAAATCCTCCGGATCAAGGTTTGCCTCGTCGGTGTAGGTGTCCTGCTCCGGCTGCTGGGTATACACCTCCGACTGGGAGTCATCCACTTGTATGTCCTCGAAGCCGCCTTCACTTCCGCCGTGAATCATCTCCCTGTCTGCATCATCAAACATGTCGTGCCAGGTTGAGACAAATCGGCGAACCAAGAGCGGACAACCAGCTGATCCACGCCCGGCGTCCGTGACCGGACAAGCTTCAATGATAACAAGTCGAGAAAATGGAGCGGTGTCGTATTGAGGTCGACGCAATAAGACACAGACCCGACGGTGCAGGCCAGGTCTACTGCTGACGACCGAGCTACTTGGCGGTGTAAAAGTAGTATGGCATGTGCGTGGACGGCGTCGGCGGCGTCCCCCGTCCATGTCCGATGCCCTTCTTTTGTCGGATGCCGCCTCCTATTGCTCCTTTGCCATCCTTTTGAGTCCACGAATTTGCCGTGTCACCGAGTTGATCTTGTGGGTAGTCACCTTTGTGGATCCTTTGGCAGCTCTTCGTATGGTTCCATGCGGCGGCGAAAGGCAAAAAGCGCAGGAGTTTGGGTGGAGGATTCTGGCGATCAAAATGGAGACGGCGAAGAAAGCATGGGTTTTGGCGTAGAAACAGTGCGGACTGCTCAAAATATGCCGGCTCCGCCTCGTTTTGAGTGGGCCAGAGATGTTATAATCCTGGGTGGCGGAGGTCCAGACTCCCACAAAGCCACTTGGTTTGCTTCCGGTTTGTGAAAAAATGAATGTGTCCGCAGACAAATATAGATCCATGTTGAATGATAAAGTATACCTATACAATTTGATCCACACGATTTATGGGCTATTTGAGGGTCCATGTTGTAGATACCTTTAATGTTGAACATACGTGAAGTTGGAGAACGCAAAATATCTTCCAGAAAGGAAACACTAGCGGATTGGTTAACCTCGAACATACGTGAAGTTGAAGAATGCAAAATATCTGCAGTGCGACACGTGACTCTCACTATGCTGTTTTGGTACATGTACATGCGATCGCCCCAGCAATCAACTTGTGTCGAGGACAAAGAAAACTTTTCAATGCATCTATTTGTCTCATATGTCATCCCTACCCCTACTCCCTAGACACTGACTAAAGTAGGCGTGAGTCGTTTTCTTTGTACTCACTCCGTTTCAAAATAACGAAATTCTAGGATTTTTCTAGGTTAAACTTTATTAAAGTCTATTTAAAAAATATCATCATAATTTATTTCATTAGATTTATTATATATTTGATATTATATAGTTCTTTACAAATGTTCTATAGATAAGATCAAAGTAAAAAATGATTGACTTCAGAAAATCTCAAAACTTAAATTATTTTGGAACGAAGGGAGTAATGTTTATCCCTTGATTGCATACTTGCTCGTGGGCTCTTCTCTGTCGTTGTTTTTAAGTTTTCACTGGGACCGGTTGTAGTGTGGGATCAATCGAAAGCTGTGGGCATGGTTGAACAGCTCACATTTTCATGCGTGGACATCCGTCACTAACTTCGGCCTAGTTAACATGACTGGTTTGGCCTAACCAACCATAAGAAATGGCAATGGGTTCGCTATGAGCGGGTACAACCTCTTTCTGCCCATACACATATCACAGAAAATTTCTATACCCATCCAGTTTAATACCCATGGGTACAAATTGGCACCCATGCCCATACCCATCAAGTATCTCATACCCATTGGGTACCCAATGGGTAAAATATATAACATTTAAATTTTAAAATGTAGCAAAATGAGTTTAAAATTGAAGTGATGATGGGCGAGCAGTATAGCACTGGCACGGCCTTCTCCGGTGGGTGGTCTCTTGGTGGCACCAAAGGAGTATGATCAGTGGTTGGTGGATGCCCATCACAAAGGGAGACGGTGATGGGAATGGGGGGTCACTGGATCGAGAGTTGGACAAGAGTCCGGTAGCAAAGAGTCAAGAACTTGTGCTTTCTTGTGTAAACTCTGTAGTTGTTTAGGTCCTCCTTGGCCCCTGCCCCAAATGAGGCTCAGGGGTTTTTCTGCATATACTAGCCATGTAACTGTAACTTGTATCATATTCCTTCTTTTAATATAGTTACACAGTAGGAACCTTTCCTACTGCTTCACGGTAAAAAAATGAGTCGAGAACTCAGTTTTTTGAGGAGTCGCATATAGGACGTAGGAGGAGTGTTGAGCAGGTGATTGTGGGCCTATGAGCTATGGCCGGTTTAAGGAATAAAAGATTTAGGGTGGGCAATAGGAGTTGGATGTGAACCCCACAAGTCATAGGAGTTATTTTCATTATCTAAACTTTTCTGGGTATCCATGGGTATAATTTCATACCCATGCCCTACCTATATATTTTGCGGGTATGGATACCCATTACCCATGGGTACACAATCTCTCCAAGTCTTGCCCATGCCCATTGTGTTTGGGTAGGATATCCGCGGGTACCCATACCCATGGGCAAAACTGCCATCCCTAGACTTCTTTACCTTTCATTTCCCCATTCATTGCTCTTCTTTTTCTTTTTTTTTTCTCATTTATCGGTTTTCTTTATCTTTTTCACATTATCTTCACATTGTGTTCTCTTCCAGAAAGACATAGTCGTTCATGCTCTTATGTCCACAGTAACATTATGCTCTGCATGCTAATGTGCGTGACCCTCACTCGGTGCATAGTCAGGATTGTGCCAAGCCCCGAGCAAGCCCCAGGCCAAATATTAGCTAAAATGCTAAATAGTGTTCAAATTGCTACAGTAATAAAGTGATCTAGCCACACGACCCAGGCTATGGCCCAGGTGCCTTGGGCTTGTCTACGCCCCTGCCCTCACTAGTGGCATGAGGGGAGCTATTTTGTATAGTGTCGTGGAAGTACCTTTAATCACGAGCACAACAATGCAACAATCGAGGACCCCACACGCACCGTTAATACCGTCTGTCAACCTTTTGGCCTATAACACCACAGACAAATGAATGAGTAACTAAGAGGTGTAGGCTAAGATAATAAAAGATACTCCAATTACTCATTCATTTGATCGATAACGAATAGAGCCTTCATGGAACACCACAGACAAGCGAAACACCACAGACAATCGCGAGTATTGTTTAATCGATAATGTGTAGCGTCTTCATGAAACCCACAACCAAAAGCACCCGTGAGTCCCTGTTTCTAGGGAGCCTAGAGCAACTCTAGTAGAGCCTTTAAAACACTCACCCTTTAAAAGAAATTACCAATATAAAGGGTAAGGAATGAAAACGACCCTCTGCTAATCACCCCATGCTCGTGGACACGGGAGCCGCACCACTCGCTAGTCTGGCCTGACGATGGAGGGGTGTTCCTCTCCCATTCCTCGCCCCGCCAGTGTCATTCCACCTCGCCATGCGCCCCCGTGAATCCAGTGATGAGATCGATTGGGACAATCTCATGGAGTCCTAGGAGCTCTAGGAGGATGAGCCGACCCCCACTGAAGTGGAGCGGATGAGCTAGCAAACAGTAGATGCTTCCGCTGTGGAGGCCATAGCCGCGACCGCCGGCGTGACTGATGAGGAGTGGATGCTCAAAATGGATGCATATGCTTCTGCCACCATGGCGGTGGAGGAGGAGCGGATGCTCAAGGCGGCGACGGATGCTTCCGCCGCTGAGATCCCCGCCGGGGCCGAGAGTGGGCCCCGAAGGAGGGGTGCCGAGGAGCCCAACATCGTCATGATGGAGATATCTTCAGACGACAACAATGATCCTTGCTATGTCGTGCACTTGCATTATCTTTAGATTATGTCGTCGGTATAGTCTCACCTGGACCATTATTATCATTTTTATGTTAAATTTGGACCTTATCTATCTTTGAATTTTAATATGGCCATTTCAAGTAATGTGTATCAAAACTCAAATTGCTGATGTTGTCATCCAGGTGCGTTGGAGCAGAGCTGCGATGGTCGTGTGGCAGCTACGTGACGGGTGGCGTGGTGGCGGTGCATGCTAGGAGTTTCAGTGATGGCGGACACAGCTGGTGCAGCGGCGGTTTGGCCAGATCTGGCCACGCGGTGGCTCTGGGCGAGGGCGGCACAAGCTGCGGGCGGCAGCCTACGCCATGGCCATCTCGGCTGGTGGAGGTGGTGGTGCAGTGGTGATAGTAGGAAAAAAATATGGATGTAGCTCAAAGAGTCTGACTTTGCACAACTGCTCTGGAGGCTTTAATTTTTATACACCGTTCGCTTTAAAACCATTATAATGCTAAAACATTTCGGGAATCCTCTAGAATTAATCATAGAAGTTGAACATATGACCAGTAAAAGAGTTGTTGTTTCTACTCCTTTTTATCTTGCAAAAACGTCTTAAATTATGGGACAGAGGAAGTAGATGCATGGAGGTGATTATACCCTCATTAGTGACCCAGTATATTGTGGGATGGAGGGAGTAGATGCATGAGGGTGATCATACCCTCATTAGTGACCCAGTGTAGTGTACGTGTCCGTCTCCCCAATATAAATAGCTTCAGCTGCTAGACCACCTCCTAGTCCTACAATACTCCAGTCGCTGAAACCTCGTGCGACTCACAGTCTCAGGATGGCCTTCGGGCAAGAGGCCATAGAACAACTATCGCAGGAGCTCGTCGGTGGGTACGATCTCAACATGAGGCTCCTGGCATTGCTGCGCCAAGGCCCCCTCGACAGACGTGGACAGGAGAGGGCCGCAGCGATGAGCCAGGAGCTCTCCCGGGTGTTCATGGTGTCTCTGTTCATGCTCAATTCTCGAGAGAGCAGCAAATCGGTGGTAGACAGGATGGTATCGCCAGAGGCAACGATCACTGAGGGTGGCATCGATGAGCGGGCTCCGGCGAAGGACATGCGTCTCTGGTACACTACTGACTCTTGTCATTTTTCCTGGCTATATGCACTCTTGTGATTTCTTCATTTACCTGATGCGTGTATTGCTGTTCTGTTGTCTCCATGGAACAATGTAGTGGTGGAGAAGAGGTTGTTCCCCCGAGGAAGGGCAGAGAAAACGAGGTTACCAAGAAGGAGATTACAGCCTCGCCTCACAGTGATGGTTACCAATGGAGAAAATACGGACAAAAGAACATTCACAAAAGGAAATTTGCAAGGTGAAGTGCTAAGACCTCCAGCGCTTCTTATGTGGCACCATTCCTTAAGGGCTATAAACTTTCTCTTAAGTCAAATGATACATGGTTTGACCAAGTTTATAGAAAAAACTATCAACAACTACAATCTAAAATAGATATAATATGAAAATATATTTTAATGACTATCTAATGATATCAAATTTGGTATCATAGGTCTTGATAATTTTTGCTACAAAATTTGTCAAATTTTACTATGTTTGACTTCAGAAAAAAATTATAGACCCTCTTTACAGAGACGGGGGAGTATCTAAGTAGACTCATATACTCTTAATAAAAACAGTGTGTACTATAAGATACATCCATGGGTCAAATTTTAGAAGGTGCACACCATTGATGATGAGTAGCACAAACCCATGATTTTTTTAAAGGTGTGCACACTTTGAAATAAAAAACGGAGGGATGCTGGATAAATATTCAGACTACAAAACTGGTTAGAGCAACTCTAGCGGACCCTGCATTTTGCCGACCCGTAAAATGTGTTTGCAGGTCACACAGGGGCGGTTATGTAGGCCGAAATTTGCGGCGGCAAACTAGAAACCACAAACAAACTCCTAAATTTTAAAAAAAGTTGTTTCGCGCGAGAAATTTAAACAACAGGCCGCCGGAGCTCGCTCGCATACATGGTTCTTCTTCACATAATATGTTCAAACACGCCACATACATACATAGAGGTTAGATATGCTAGACAGGCCCTACGCTACCACATCACTGCAACAAAATTGAGCTCACCGGAGCTCCTGCGGTAGCTGCCCACCGGCGGCGATCAGTCGGGGTCGGAGGAGTCGGAGTCGAGGTCGACGAAGAGCTTCGCCTGCTCCTCCTTCATCACGCGCAGGTCGGCCTCCTTTGTTGCCTGCGCCTGCGATGCCGTGAGGCCCGAATCGAGGAAGAGCCGCTCGTACTCGAGCTCGCGCCGGATGCGCTCTTCCATCTCCTGCAGCTCCCTCGCCGACCGCTCGAGGACGACGCGCTCGAGGAGCTCCTCCTGCCCCGGTGGGAGGTAGTCCTCGGGTCCGATGACGCCTCGGCGTGGCGGCGCATCGGGCACGGCCTCCTCCGGCTCCCTCTTCACCGGAACAAGCCGCGAGCTCGATGCGCCCGCAGATGAGCTTCCCGCGGACCAGTGGCCGGATGAGCTCCTCGCGGACCAGTTGCCGGAGGAGGCGCGGCGGCGACGGGCACGCTCGAGCTCGAACTCGTCGAGCTCGCACCGGTCGAATACCGGCGGCGGCCGGGCACCTTGGTTGAGCCACCGACGCGCCCCCCGCTTGCGCGCGGCGTCAGATCTGGCGCGGCGGCGGCGCTCCGCCTCATCCCCCAAGTCGGCCATGGTGGTTCAAGGCTCGCCGGCGGCGAGAAATCTAGTGGCGCGGTGGGGAATTGGAGGGGAACGCGGCGGCGGGAGGATAGGGTTTCGACCCGCATCTGCCCCGCAAACCGGCAGTTATAGTGGCTCGGGGGTTGCGTTTGCGGACTGCGGCAAAAACATTTACGGACCAGATACCGATGCGGGCTCTGGTCTGGCCAGAAAAATGGGCCGAGCCTGTATAATCGCCGGAATTATGCGGGTTTGCGCCGGATGCGGGGTCTGCTAGAGTTGCTCTTAGTCAAGTCAGGCAAACATTCCATTTTAGAAATTCAACACCGGGTCAAACTGCACATTTTTGGTAACTTTTAGAAATTGCAGCACCAACTTTGTTCATGGCGTAACTTTTTAATTTTGAAACTTTTAAGAAATTCAATTTTTAGAAGTTGAACCTTTTTCGAATATTTAAAATTTCAGAAATTTAAGGGAACGTTAAACTTTTGAAATTCAAACTTTAAAAATTCATACTTAATAAAATGTTAAAGATCTGGCGGTGCCACCCAAATTTATGGGGAGTGCTACACGAAGACTTATTAAATGAATAGCCATCACAGGATTTCGCTCCACCCAAATTTGTCTTACCCACACTGCAAAGAGGGCGTTCTGTTTCTGCTCCGGAGCTCAAATGCTCCCTCGTAAATGGTAAAATCGAAATGACCGCAGCCTCTCTAACTGTATGTGGATGCAGGTCCTACTACAAATGCATGTTTAGCCATGACCGCGGCTGCAGGGCGAAGAAGACGGTGCAGCAGCAGGATAACAGCAGTGGCTGTCGTCCCATGTTTCAGGTCACCTACGTCCACGAGCACAAGTGCCAACAACAAACAGTGCCTCCCAGAGAAGCTACCCGGAGCGGCCACTTCGATCCTCAACCTCAACACGCCGAATTGGATGACGACACCATGGCCTCGTGCCTCGCCATGGTCATCGGAGGAGCTGCGCCTGCAGGTCCGTCGTCCTCGTCCTTGTCGCCGCCGCCCGTGGGAGCGAGCCCGAGTGATCTGGACGGCGGGCATACGCCGAGCCCGCTGAATGCGAGCACGGGCCTGGACACGGAGATCTCGTGCGGGCCGCCATTTGCTCCAGTGAAGGCACCTGCAGGTCCATCGTCGTCGTCGTCGTCCTCGCTGCCCGTGGAAGCGATCGGCTCGAGTGATCCAGCGGTGTACGTGCCGGCCGGCGGCGGACTCTCCCCGTGCACGGACGCTATGGCGATGGACGATATTTACTTGCCGTGCAGCCCGCTATTTTCTCCCGTCGCGGCTCAGTCCATTAGTCGTTCGGACGATGTGCCCATGGCTGTTGCTAGGTTTACAAACACAACGTCAGCGTGGCCACCACACTACTGCTGAGTACGTCGTCGGGCACCGTCACCGCCACTCAAAAAGCATATGTATACGTGTGCACACAATGTCATTGACGAACATCAACATGTGGTGGATTATATTATACTCCTATATATGTATTTTGCGCACATAGTATTTTGTTATTTTATCTGTTCACTGGCACATGTGGGGGTTTCAGTCTTATCAGGCACCCTAATGGCAAGAGCGATTCGCTGATGAACTTCCCTGTGATGCATCGCTGTACTGACTGCACGGCGGACCTTGGATTGAAGAACTAGATGATACTCTGCATGTTATTACAAGAATATTTTCCAATATATTTTAAGGAGGTTTTGTTGTATGAACATGAATATTTTGAGTAATAATATGATAGAAGGAGAATACACTGGGGTGCCTAAACTTGCGTTGGTAGTTACTTTGCTATCTAAACTTGGAAAATACATGAAATTGATGCTTGAACTTGACTGAACGTGTAAATATGGGAGGAAGCACCGTGTTTGCACGCACAACCAAGTTTCATATATTTTACAGCTTTAGGAGCCAAAGTGATCGTCCAGTACAAGTTTAGACACTCCGGTGTGTTTACCTCATACGATAACAAAAGGTGGAAATACATATGATTTATTGTGTTTGATCATTTTTATAATAGCAAAATATTTATTAACTACAAATAGCATAATAGAGCAGAAATGATCATGCATGTTTGCTATGTTGGTGGATTTTTAACTATATATATGCTATGCATGGTTGCATGTTAAGGTGAGAAATTTTTCACGCATGTTTCATCTTGAGATGGCACGCTTACATGTTAAGAAAAATAGGTTAGTGGCTGCTAGCTATTAAATATAAAAGATTAGAGAGACGTCATCAGACAATCTTATCAGCCTGCATCATCAGAGCCACCATGTGCGCTAGATTCGGCCTGCTCGGGCTTGGCTAGCTAGAAACAACCAATTCGTGAGTTCCTCCTAAGCCAGGCCGAGTGATACTTTAAGTTCCATGTTGTGCGGATCCAAAAGTGCTCATAGGCAACCAAATGGGCCAAACTGCATCCCCATGGCCTAGCTGGAGAGGATGCAGGTAACCAAACACATCCAACGTCTTCTCCCATCTCTCTTGTGTCCTCTATCCCGTGGGATTTTGCACGCCCTGGATGGCCTTCTCGAGCTCCTCCAAGTGAACCCCAAGGAAAATAAGGGGCACAACTTCCAGATGGGGCACTACTAGAAAAAGGGCTATAGATGGGATTGACACTAATGGCGCACCAGACAAGCGGTGCGCCATTAGTATATACTAATGGCGCACCATCTTCTGATACGCCATTAGAGTTGAAACTACTAATGGCGCACCTGGGCCGAGGTGCGCCATTAGTATTAAAAAAAAAATTTGAACTAGTGCACCTGTCCAAACATACTAATGGCGCATCCAGACTCAGTGTGCCATTACTAGTTGTAACTAGTAATGACGCACCTGTCGGAAAGTGCGCCACTAATGTTGTTTTTTTATTATATTTTTTATTCTTTTTTTGCAAAACTACTAATGGCGCACTGTCCCACCGTGCGCCATTACTAGTTTAAACTAGTAATGGCACACTGTGGTACAGTGCGCCATTAGTATGTTTTTTTTTTTGCAAAACTACTAATGGCGCATCACAAGAAGGTGCGCCATTAGTAACATGGATTACTAATGGCGCATGTAGGGTTGGTGCGCCATTAGTAAGTGGGCAGCAACAAGATATTTTGGACAGCCTCTCCCCTACCCACACTCACTTTCTCCCCACTTCATTCTCTCCACCTCCTCCTTGTCTCGGGTGCCTCCTCTTTTTCACCTCATTGCCACCATAGATTCATTCAAATTAAGTGGTTAAATTACCTTGTTTTGATAGGTAAGTAAGGGGGGAAGCTATATTTATGTTGTTCTCCCTACAACAATGTGCACATGCACTTTTTATGGCCTAGCTAGATCTATGTATGTTCGTGGTGTTCCATATGTTTGTGGTGTTGCATATGTGTTTGTGTTTGGAGGTGTACCGGTATTTGAAATGCGATAGTTGCCAATATTTTGCCGGAATGTTGATTCATTTCCGTTTCGGCGAGAATTTTGCCATTAAGCATTCTTTTTGGTCCTATTTTTAGGGAAAGTCATGCCAAATTTTTTCTTGGTTCTAAAATATCGTTTTGCTCTACCCCGCAGGCGACCATGGTCCGCACGATGACCGAAGGCATAGTGAATAGGTTTTTGAGGTCCGCGAAGGCCGAGATGCTTCAAAAGAACGAGACGGAGATAAGATGTCCGTGTCGAAGATGCAAGCTGAAGAGCCTTATTGCGGACCCGGATTCCGGGCAGGTGCGGGACCACCTGCTCTTGCGTGGTTTCATGGATGGCTATCGGTGGCAAGGTGATGAAGATGACTATGAAGTCGTCCATGGGGGCCGGGCAAGAAATGAGGAAGGGCAGCAAGACAACCACCGCGGCTCGGGCGGGCGAGAAGACGAAGAATCCCCAGGAGATGATCACGACGGTGATGCTGTACACAGTCATCATGTAGAAGATGCAGGACATGATGACGAGGAAGATGCCGGAGCAGACGACGGGCATGATCATGAAGATGATGATGCCGGCGGAGCAGACGACGCTGGACCATCGATGGGCTGGGTGCAGGACCCTCATATTCAAGAGCTGCTTCTCAAGCAGACAGATAACGCAAGAGCTGCCGCCCGAGAGAAAGCCAAGATGGATCAACTTGAGTTAGACGCGGTTACTCCATTGTATGAAGGATGCAGGCCTGAGGATACCGGCCTGAAAGTAACGCTCATGGCTCTGGAGATGAAGGTAAAACACAAAATGACCGACGCATGCTTCGACGAGAACATGTCATTATGGCACGAACGTCTTCCCAAGGGGAACAAGTGCCCGACCAGAAGGCTACAGGAAGAGATCGTGGTGATACTATGCGAGCTTGAGATGTACTTCCCGCCCGCATTCTTCGACGTTATGGTGCATCTGCTGGTCCATATAGTGGAGGATATCATCCAACTTGGGCCGACGTTCCTGCACAGCATGATGCCGTTCGAAAGGATGAATGGTGTCATCAAAGGATACGTTCGCAACATGTCACGTCCAGAGGAAAGTATAGCCAGGGGCTTTCTGACCGAAGAGTGCATCTCCTACTGCACGAATTATCTAGGCATTGAGAACCCCGTTGGTCTGCCCATCAACAGGCACCTCGGCAGGCTCGCTGGATGGGGTCACCGTGAGGGTCGCCGCGAAATGCATGTCGACTTAGAGGGTCGACTCGCCGACTTTGAAAGAGCAAACCTAGTCGCGCTACAACACATAGACGTGGTCGATCCTTGGGTGGTAGAGCACAAAACCTTTATTAAGAAGACGTACAACGACCGAGGCCAACAGAGGACGGACGGAGATATAATCAAAGAGCACAACTCATGTTTCATGCGTTGGTTCAAGCAGAAGCTTCTGTCGTACCCTTTACATGAGGATTCTTCCGCGGAAGAACAACTCATATTCGCCTTGTCACAGGGCGCCGAGCACAACCTGATGACCTATGAGGCGTACGATATCAACGGCTACACATTCTACACCGAGGCCAAGGACATGAAGAGCGATGGTTATCAGAACTCCGGGGTAACGATGGAATCCTACACCGGTAATGACAAGGACAGATACTACGGAAGGATCGAGGAGATCTGGGAGCTGAGCTACGCTGGAGAGAAGGTCCCGATGTTCCGTGTCAGATGGGCGAAGAGCGTCCTAAAAGAAGACCGGTATTTCACCACCATGGTTATACCCGAAGCCAAATCCAAGACCGCGGGCGCAAACGTCACCGCGAAAAA
>LR880967.1:920422503-920435938 GCA_904067115.1 Aegilops sharonensis
TGCATGGGCCGGGGTACTTGTGACTAATGATGAAAGCTTAGGCTTTTAGGGTGCCTCGGCGTCGAAAAACCCTCAATGATAAAAGCTTAGCTTTTAGGATGCCTCGGTGTCGACAAACCCTAAATGATGAGACCATGATCTTGTTCCTTGACAATAACCAACTTTTTGACCAAACTTTGTTCCTATTTAGAGAGAAACATGGCCAACAACGATGAGGCCGGGGGTTCGGCGGCAAGGCATTCTGGGAGCTGTCCCAGGAGATGGAGGAACAACCTCACTTGTATGAGGACGCCGCCTTCCCCACCGATCCTGAGACCACTGATGGTACCGCCGAGGATGACCCCACTGATGCCACCACTGATGGTGCCGCCGAGGATGCCACCACTGATGATGGCGGCGCACGCACAGATGGCAGCCAACCGAAGAGGCAACGGAAGGACCGGCGCCCGACCGTGCTCCGCACCCTCCAGGAGGAAGTTACTGAAGTGGACTCCGACGGGAATCCAACGGCGCCCGAACGAATAGTCAAGGGGTACTCTCTTCAGCTCGGGTGCATTCTCCGGAGCACCGTCTCGATCAACATCGAGAACCTGAGGCATCCTGACCGAGGGAATTTGCGCAACCTCCTCTCCACGAAGCTGCACGAACGATACAAGTTCCCCGCTGAATTTGAAAACACAAGCCTCAAAGGTAATAAAGTGAACAATGCTGCCCTCACGAAGATGAGCAAGGCCCTGTCTACTTGGAAAAGCAATGTGAAGAGAATGATCGAGAAAGGTGAGAGTTATGAGAAGATCAAGGAGAAAAATCCTTCGATCACCGAAGATGACTACAACGACTTCAAGATCAATTGCTCGAGCACTGCAAACTCCGAATCAAGTCAGTGGGGGAAAGAAATGCGGGAGCTGAACTTAGGGGAACACACACTCGGTCCCGGCGGTTACAGAGTGGCGGAGCCTATATGGGACAAGGAGGAGGCGGACCGTGCCGAGCAAGGCCTACCGCCCCTCTTCGATAAATACGGTGGCAAGCAGACCAGGAACTTTGTCAGGGCCCGGTACAAGAAGGACCCGAAAACAAAGGAGCTTACCACGGATCCGAAGACCAGGGCGCTTGAGCTTGTTCTGGTAAGGAATACACCCCCACGTAATTAGCTCCATATGGTTGCATTCTAATTAATGAAGCCGAATTTCTAAATGGTTCACATTCCTTCCGCAGGCGACTGAAAGCAGTAGCGCGGGATCGACTAAGAGCAACCCTTGGGACACCACTCTAAATAGGGCGTTGAATGTAATGAAGAACAAGGATAAGCTCAGTAAGCCGACGTCAGCTGGTCGTGTGGCCGGCAAAGGCTTGTCGACAAAATGGTCGTCATACTATAACACTGGTGGGCGAAAGGAGAAAAAGGCCAGCTCGGAAAGCCAGGCGCGCGAGGTTCAAGAACTCAAGGCACAGGTGGCACGGATTCTGGAGATTGTCCAAGAGCAAGTGCAACAACAACTCGGAGCGACGATCACCGCCATTGTGCCTACCTTGATCGAGGGGTTGAGTGCGTGGATTGCGGGCGGCCAACAGGGGCCACCCCCGATTCCTAGCTTCACGGCCAGCAACTCGCTGAACGCGATGGCGGGGCCATTGGTGTCTCCGGCGGAGGCGGCATTGGTGTCTCCGACGCCGGCACGGGAGCTTAATGCACCCGGGTGTACGCCGGCCGCCACCTCTGCAGCAAGCGGCCCCTCCGTCAACTGCACGCCTGCCGTTGGCGGTGCCTCGACATTAGCCGAGCTCGACGCCATCATCACGGTAACTAATTAAGCCTCTCTCGACCGAGGACTTCATCTCCTTGCCTTTGACTGGGCATCCCTGACGGCCTACATGTTTTCGCGGGGCGCCGCCGACGTTCCGTGCACTCTCCTGCACTTCGTGAACAACGAGTTGGTCGATGTCGCCAAGGGCAAAATCGTTCAACCGGGCAACCCCGTGTTCCACGGTACCCAGATGCCACCCAACTTGTTTAGGGTTCAACTGGTTCGGGTGCTGCCAGGCTGCGACGAGTTGTTACCTCCGATTTGACCCGTCGGGGCCGACGATGATGACGTGATGACCCTCAGCGCCTGCCTGAGCTGGCCCCTGCTTTGGCCGAAGAGCCAGATTCGTTTGGGGGCGGGGGACACCACCCCAAAGACAACACCGCCAGTCGTGCCGGCGCCAAGTCGGCCCCATGGCAAGACCGCCGCAACGGTGCCGGACATCCCTATGCCACTGGATCCAAACATGCATATGGCATAGGATCAGAACGACGACGATGACGATACATTTGGCAACGTCGATCAGTACTTTGCTGATCATGGGTACGGTGGCGACTTCATGGGGCCTCCTTCTCAAGAACCCAACCCAACAGAAGACGTGCGCGATCTAGCTGGTACCACGGAGAAGCCAAGTTGCAACAGGCGTCGTCTGCCGTTCAGCTCTCAGGAGACGCCTCCAGCTGCCGACTTCACCGAGCCTCAGATAGGCGAGGTGCGAAATATTATCAGCCCCAACACACTCAAGAAGGCGGTCTGTGAGCAGAACTCGGTCCCATTACAGGAGAAGAAGAAGGCACGCAAAAGAAAGACTAACAAGGGTGCGGGCCAGCCGGCACCGAGTACGATCCGTGCTCAGGACGGGCCACCTTCACCTGAGGATATCTCGAGGAGGGTGCATGTGGCGGGTAGGGCGATGTTACCGACAAATATGCTCAATGCTGCAACCGGTGCTATGCGGAGTCTGCATGACAGTGTTCTTTCTTTGGAGAAACGGCGTCTCAGAGAGAAGGATGTGGCATACCCGGTTTTCGTGGCCAAGGTGCCAGAGGGCAAGGGCTTTGTGGATAACTCCATCGGGCGTACGATCGTCCTGCGGTTTGATGACATCCACGCTATGTTGAACCTTCATCCGCTGCACTACACCTTCGTTCGGCTATTTTCGCTGAGTATGGAGATGCGGATCATTCGCGACAAGACCCCGGACATCGTGATAGTCGACCCCTTCTACATGTGTGCCAAGATCTTGGGCAGCGCTGGGGACCGGCAAGTCGCGAGTTCTAACCTCGAAGGCGTCATTCTGGCAAACCAAGATAAGGATAACTTCCTCGTGCCTTACTTTCCCGAGTAAGTCCTCCCCTCAACCGGCCCGTAACATGTGAATTCTTAGATTTCAATCGTTTTTCTTTTAACATTCCGTGTTTTCTGCAGTGACACACATTGCACGCTCATCCTCCTAAGCCCCAAATATTCCATGGCCACGTATTTCGACCCGGATCGTCAGTCGAACGTAGACTACACAAATGTCAAGAAGGTTCTTGATGATGTTCTCCCCGGCTACGCCCAATCTGGAGGCACCTTCACCAGGCCTATTTGTAAGTACGGCAAGCATGTGTTCTCCCACAATACGACGTTCTGCTGCGTCAAGCAGCCGCCTGGCGGTCAGAAGGATGCCTACTACGCCATCCATCACATGCGGGCGATCGTACGGGACCATCATCAACTTCTGCTACCGAGTAAACTCAAAGATTGGGCCGCGAGCGTGTCGGCAATCCAGGACGCGGACATCAGACAAGAATTCTTTCGCATCCAGTCGGAGTTTGCGGAAATCATCCATCAAGATGTCCTTCGTACCTCGGGGCAGTTCTGCCTCAGAAATCAACCGTCCAACAGTGACATCGACACAATGCTACAAATGCAGGCTGACAACGCCCGTTATTTCATGACTCCCACGGTAGACGGCGGCTTCATCCACGCTCCGGTCCCTTGAGTCGAGTCGAAAGCAATGCTGTGTCTAGTTCTGAAACATCGATATGCTCATGTTGTAATTAAACTTTAATGAACTTGTAGTATGTCTCTTTAGTTTCGAGAGTCGTTCAACTTAGATGTAATCGATGCTATTAATGTCTTTCTTTTCTTTTCCGATCGTTCTGTTGCATACTTATATATTGCTTATGTATTGTCTGTGAATTGGTACTAACGTTTCGTTTGGCTAGTGCATAGCGATGCCGTCGTATGTCGTGTACAAGGGTAAGGTTCCCGGAGTCTATGACGACTGGGAGGAGTGTCGGAGACAGGTTCACCGATTCAGCGGTAACAGTTACAAAGGGTACACCACTAGGGCCGAGGCCGAATCTAGATACGCCCGCTATCTAGCGGGAGAGGGGAGGGAGCGTTGGAGGAACCGGATGAAGACGAGTTTCATCGTGATGATGCTCATCGTGATGACCGCAGCTCTCTTCTATGTGATGGTAGTTTAGATGATCGATATCGACTTGTAATGTGAAGACAAACTCGCTACTCGCGGTCTCGAGACTTGTAATATAATGTTCTATCTTTGTTCGGTCTTTTCAATTCGGAGACTAATATGATTAATTGTATTCGGAGACTAATATGATGAATTGTATTCAGAGACTAATCTTCTATTGTATTCGATGAATCTGTTGTTGATGTGTGCTGTCTATATTTTGTCCAATTATACATTTTGTAACCTGTGCAAAAAAACAGAAAATAAAAAAATAAAAAAACCTAATATTCATACTAATGGCGCATGACATCACAGTGCGCCATTAGTATGCCAAAGGATACTAATGGCGCATCATTAAACAGTGCGCCATTAGTATGCCGAAGTTACTAATGGCGCATCTTGTTGTCGTGCGCCATTAGTATGCCAAAGCACCTGGGTATACATGGCCCCCTGGGAGGCATACTAATGGCGCACTGTTGTATATACTAATGGCGCATCTGGGGTGCGCCATTAGTATACCAGATACTAATTTCGCACCAGCAGTGCGCCATTAGTAAAATATACTAATGGCGTGGCACTAATGGTGCACCACTAATGCGCCATTAATGGCCAAATTAGGTGCGCCATTAGTAGGCCTTTTCCTAGTAGTGGGGGGCACAGCGCCGTTGCAAAAAGCCAGTCACAACTGCAGAAACATGAGGTGCTGCAAAGACCAACAACCGAGTGGTTGCTGCATACGAGGGTAGCCGCGTTGCAAGCCGATATGATAGTGTTGCACTACGAGGCATGCTGCGACGACGTCTTGGCGACGGTAGCCTGGCTGCTCTGGTGATGATGCGATGGTATGCTTTGATTGATGCTGGGACAGCTTCTCGGCTGCTTCGACAATGTTGCTCCAGCACGCATCGACGACAGTAACAATGTTGCGATGGAATCCCAGCTGCCCCGGCGTGCTTTGATGGCAGCGGCGTTGCACAATGGCATGCTCTGATGGTAGCGGTGATATCGTGATGACGTGATTCGAGGGTCACGGTGATGGTGTGAGGCATACTGCAACGTCGGCTCAGCTACTTTGACGATATTGTGAGGACGTGCTTTGATGGCAGCGGCAATGCTGCAACGGTGGCCTGGCTGCTCCAATGATGTTGCGATGGCATACTTCAAAGGTAGCGGCGATGCTGTGAGGCATACTACGGCTATGCCAAGGATGCGACTCCGAGCACTACTAGAGGGGGTCACTACCGGAAAACGGTCCTGCACCGACGGCCAAACCTATGCATGCGGCTGCCGTCGGCCTAGTTGGAGCTATGCCGACAGCCCTGTCCTGGCCGTCGGCCTATCCTGGCCGTCGGGTTACACAGAACTATGCTGACGGCAGCCGTCGGCACAGAACGGCCGTCGACCTAGATGCAGACATGCCGACAGCAGCCGTCGGCATACCTGTGGGCCCGGCGACCCCGCCCGTGACTAGCGGCTAACGTCGTCAAACCTATGCCGACGGTCGGGACGGGCGGCCGTCGGCACATCTCCGCATGCCACGTCACCGATCCGCGGCGTAGGTATGCCGACGGCAGCCGTCGGCATAGGTGCCACGTCACCGATCCGCGGCACGGCGCCCACCAAAACCCTGCCGTCTCTGCCGTCGGCATAGCTATTTTTTTTACATGCATTTTTTGCATATGTTTTTATGCTTTTTTACATATGTTTTTATGCTTTTTTAAAAAAATATTTTTATGTTTTTTATGTATTATATGAATATATATGTAGTTTGTAATTTTTTTCTATAGAATATGAATATACATATAGTTTGTATTTTTTTGAGCACATTAATAATGTGTCGTCATGTTCTTTTGAATATAGGTCCTTATATTTTATTAAAATCAAAAATAGCTATGCGACAGAAGTTTAGTGGCGGTTGCAAACACCCGGCACCCGTCTCCGGAGTGTGACCCCCTCACGTCCGCGGTGTGCCCCCCTTGTCGGTGTCAAAACCGGCGGATCTCGGGTAGGGGGTCCCGATCTGTGCGTCTAGGCTGATGGTAACAGTAAGCAAGGGACACAGATGTTTACCCAGGTTCGGGCCCTCTCGATGGAGGTAAAACCCTACTTCCTGCTTGATTAATATTAAAGATATGGGTAGTACAAGAGTAGATCTACCACGAGATCTTAGAGGCTAAACCCTAGAAGCTAGACTATGATGGTATGATTGTAATTGTCATCGGCCTCCTAAGGACCAACCTCTCCGGTTTATATAGGCACCGGAGAGGGCTAGGGTTTACATGGAGTCTGTTACAAGGAAGGAAATATAATATCCGGATCGCCAAGCTTGCCTTCCACGCCAAGGAAAGTCCCATCCGGACACGGGACGAAGTCTTGAGTCTTATATCTTCACGCTTCCATAGTCCGGACGATGTATACAGTACGGCTGTCCGGATACCCCCTAATCCAGGACTCCCTCAGTAGCCCCTGAACCAGCCTTCAATGATGATGAGTCCGGCGCAGTCTTGTCTTCGGCATTGCTGGGCGGGTTCCTCCTCCGAATACTCCAAAGTAATCATCCAACACTTAGATCGTGTCCGGACACACCGTTGTAGGGAACATGGCATAAATCTGATCCACTTGCAATCTTTGTACGCCGTGCCTTCGCATCGTGGCCTAGTTCGACATGAACCGGTGCTTCTCGCCCCACCTCGAGTCGCGCTGCGAGGCGGTTTTATTAGCACGTCCTGTCGAAGCAGAGATCGTGTTCCTCTTATTACGGGATCTTCCATTAATGAGGGTGTGCGTAGCCCCACGACGGCCGTTGGTATGGCTCTGTGTGTCGTAAGGTAAACCTCAAGCGGTCACCCTAAGGACTCTTGATATCCACCCCCTTTATAAAAGGGGTCGATGCCTATTCCTCTTTTCCACCTCTCTCGCGCCTTTCCGCACCTCGAGTTCTAACACCTGAGATCTAAGCTCCAACACCCCGGATCCTTAAATATGTCCGGATCCGACCCTCAAGGCCGATGGGTGGCCTCCTCGATTCAAGCGGAGGACATTGGTGAAGCTTAGGGAGGTCGGGTATCTGACCGCCGACATCCAGCACAGCTGCTCCGTGGCAGGTCATCCCTACTCCGGAGCCCAATGAGTGAGTCATGTTCGTTCCTCACTTCCTCAGTGGCTTGGGCCTTACCCTCGATCCTTTTGTGAGGGGGCTCATGTTCTATTATGGGTTGGATTTTCATGATCTAGCTTCGGACGCTATCCTCCATATCTCGTCGTTCATTATAGTGTGTGAGACCTTCCTCCATGTCACCCCACACTTCGGCTTATGGCTCAAGACCTTTAATGTGAAGCCGGAGATGATTGAGGGGCGACACGCGGAGTGCGGAGGTGCCGTAGTAAGCTGGAACGTCGATGCCCCATGGCCAGAGGGTTCTTTCCCAGAAGTATCTGATGTATGGCAACGGAGGTGGTTTTATGTCACGGCTCCCAGAGGCACAAAGTGGGTGGCCGCCCCCGAGTTCCGCTCGGGCCCTCCGTCACAACTAGCGTCTTGGACCGACGTAGGACGGAATTGGGGGCCCGCTGGTGATGTTCCAGTACTGCAGAACCGCATCCGAGAGCTTCTTGAGAGGGACATTAACCTTGTCAGCATAATGCAAGTGATGTTAATCCGACGGATGTTGTCGTGCCAACGCCGGCCTCTCCGGATGTGGGAATTCAATCCAGAGGGTCCGCGGACTGTCAAGCACTTCTTCAGCCTGAAGCTCGAAGGGATGTGCAAATTATTCTTCGGACCGAAAGTAAAGTGTCCGGACACCACCGAGGATGCGGGCCTAAGCTGCAATCGCCTAGATACCTAAGTAAGTAAACTTGATACCGGACACCTTATTTTGTATTTGTCATAATTGTTTATTCTGAAAATCATCCGTGGCCAGGAATGGCTCAGCAAGGCGGAGAGAATCAGGTGTTCGGCGCCACTTCCCGAAGGCTCGCCTGGTCCCACCATGGCCAAGATGCTTGACCGGGTACTCAGCAGGATGCCCTTAGGGAAAGACAAGGGGAAGAACAAAGAAACCGAACTTCACACGCTACGCATCCGAACCGGGGGAATTGTTGCCTCCCCTAAGGAGGATAGTCGGGTAGGGGAGGCTATGGCCTCCTCCCCGCGTGGGAAGACGAGGGCTGCCTCCGAAGACTCGGAGGCGGAGATGCCCAAACCAGGGAAAAAGATAACACCAGGGGGCTCTGCCCCGACGGGCACCCTCACCGCACTGTGCCCACCAACGGGCCAGCCCTCCACCGAGTTGTAAGTTAATTTTTAATCCGAAGGTACCGCTTTCCTCCTAGATCAATAACCAGGATTCGTCTTTCGCAGTCCGGCTAGCAGCCCTTCTCAACAAAGTTCGTCTTCGGGGGATCTTCCTCCGGAGATGATGGAGAGCGAGACCCCACCCACCTCTCCGGCTCATGAAGCGGGCGACACCGAGGTATCGTCACGGAGGAGTCCGGATCTGCCGAAGCCGAAAGCCGATGCGTCAGCTACCCCGAGCCCGGAGCGTTTGGCTCCCGCGAGGGGCGATGGGAAGGGTCCGGCACGGTTCGATGTCCGGCCAGACATACTGACGGGCCTACTGGAGCGAGCTGCGCTCTCGGAGGAGCACCGCTCATTAATGAGTGCGGTGCTCGAGAAGATTTCATCTGCTACAAGCGGTTTGAATGAGGCATTTACAAGTCTGCTCAGAGGCTTTGAGGTATGTAGTGAAGAATACACTGTTTTTGGCTGTGAGGCACGCGTTAAGTGTGCTCCATATAGATAGTAGCCCCTAGACTCTGTTTGCCCGCCCTAGGCGGCAAACAGGGGATCATAAATCAAAAATTGCACTGTAAATACGTGCAGGTACCTGTGAGTCCGGCTGCCGACCAGTCCGTTGAAGTTGTCGAACTGATCAGGCAGATTCGATCAATTGATGCCGATATCATGCTGGTGAACGAGCGGCTGGAAAAATCACAAGGTATGTGCTCTCAATGAAAGCACCAATGTCGGTGTCAAAACCGGCGGATCTCGGGTAGGGGGTCCCGATCTGTGCGTCTGGGCTGATGGTAACAGGAAGCAAGGGACACAGATGTTTACCCAGGTTCGGGCCCTCTCGATGGAGGTAAAACCCTACTTCCTGCTTGATTAATATTAAAGATATGGGTAGTACAAGAGTAGATCTACCACGAGATCGTAGAGGCTAAACCCTAGAAGCTAGCCTATGATGGTATGATTGTAATTGTGATCGGCCTCCTAAGGACCAACCTCTCCAGTTTATATAGGCACCGGAGAGGGCTAGGGTTTACATGGAGTCGGTTACAAGGAAGGAAATACAATATCCGGATCGCCAAGCTTGCCTTCCACGCCAAGGAAAGTCCCATCCGGACACGGGACGAAGTCTTGAGTCTTGTATCTTCACGCTTCCATAGTCCGGACGATGTATACAGTCCGGCTGTCCGGATACCTCCTAATCCAGGACTCCCTCACCCCTCACGGACGGCGCCGCCGCCAGCATCTGGAGGGCGGAAATAGCCGCATCGGGTCTATACGGAGGGGACGTTGCTCCCAAGTGTTTCTATGGAATGACCTACCACAATCGGGTGGTGTTGTGGCATGTTCGAAGAGGCGGCACACATCTCTGGGGTGTGGCCCCGCTAACGGAAGGCGCCGCCGCCGGCACCTGGAGGGGGAAACGGACGCATCGGGTCTACACGGAGGGGATGTAGCTGTCGGTTTGGCCCGAATGTTGCTCCCAGGTGTTCCTCTGAGCTGACCTGACACAACCGGGTGGAGAGGTCCACTGTTCAAAGCCCGTGCGTGGAAAGTCAAAGGGCTAGATCTCGTGGTCAACCGCTCCAGGTTAGGCAGGACGGGGGCCCTGGGGGGGTAGCAATGCCACCGGAGCGTCGCACCGGCCCCTCATACATGCGGGGTGATGTGGTGGCATGTCCAAAGAGGCGGCACGCGTCTCCGGAGTTTGGCCCCCCTCACGGACGGCGCCACCGCTGGCACCTGGAGGGGAGAAACAGACACGTCGGGTCTGCACGGAGGGGATCTTGCTGTGGGTCTGGCCCGGATGTTGCTCCAAAAGGGTTCCTATGGGCTGACCTAACACAACCGGTGGAGAGGTCCACTGGTCAAAGCCCGTCCGTGCAAAGTCAAAGGGCTAGATCCCGTGGTCAAACGCTACAGGGTTAGGCGGGACGGGGGCCCTGGGGGTAGCAATGCCACCGAAGCGTCGCACCGGGCCCTCATACATGCGGGGTGGTGTGGTGGCATGTCTGAAGAGGCGACACGCGTCTCCGGGGTGTGGCCCACCTCACGGATAGCGATGACACGGTAGTAGACGTTCTGCGGTAACGATGCAGCGTGAATATTATTAAATACTCCGAGCGCGATAAAATCATGAGTTTTTTTACACGATGTGGGCACATGTGCTATAGGACTGATGGTAATTTTTCATAATTTTTCGTGATGGAGAAGTATCTGAAAAATTCCCTCTACGCGGATTGCTCTTCGCGCGTCTACGACTGTGGCCGGCGGCCTCCGGGGGCTAGCATGCCGCCAAATCTTGCGTAGGCAGCCTCTCACAAGTCTGGAAGTGTTTTGGCGGTTGCAAACTCCCGGCACGCGTCTCCGGGGTGTGCCCCCCCCCTCACGGACGGCGCCGCCGCCGGCACCTGGAGGTGGGAAACGGACGCGTCGGCTCTACATGGAGGGGATATTCCTGTGGGTCTGGCCTGGATGTTTCTCCAAAGTGTTCCTATGGGCTGACCTAACACAACGGGTGGAGAGGTCCACTGGTCAAAGCCCGTCCATGCAAAATCAAAGGGCTAGATCCCGTGGTCAAACGCTACAGGTTTAGGCGGGACGGGGGCCCTGGGGGTAGCAATGCCACCGGAGCATCGCACCGGGCCCTCATACATGCGGGGTGGTGTGGTGGCATGTCCGAAGAGGCGGCACGCGTCTCCGGGGTGTGGCCCCTCTCATGGACGGCGATGACACGGTAGTAGACATTCTGCGGTAACGATGCGGCTTGTATTATTAAATACTCGGAGCGCGATAAAATCATGAGTTTTTTACACGACGTGGGAACATGTGCTATAGGACTGATGGTAATTTTTCATAATTTTTCGTGATGGAGAAGTATCTGAAAAATTCCCTCTACGCGGATTGCTCTTCGCGCATCTACGACTGTGGCCGGCGGCCTCCGGGGGCTAGCATGCCGCCAAATCTTACGTAGGCGGCCTCTCACAAGTCTGGAAGTGTTGTGGCAGTTGCAAACTCCCAGCACGCGTCTCCGGGGTGTGCCCCCCCTCACGGACGGCGACGCCGCCGGCACCTGGAGGGGGGGGGGGGGAAACGGACATGTCGGCTCTACACGGAGGGGATCTTGCTGTGGGTCTGGCCCGGATGTTGCTCCAAAGTGTTCCTATGGGCTGACCTAACACAACCGGGTGGAGAGGTCCACTGGTCAAAGCCCGTCCGTGCAAAGTCAAAGGGCTAGATCCCGTGGTCAAACACTACAGGGTTAGGCGGGACGGGGGCCCTGGGGGGTAGCAATGCCACCGGAGCGTCACACCGGGCCCTCATACATGCGGGATGGTGTGGTGGCATGTCCGAAGAGGCGGCACGTGTCTCCGGGGTGTGGCCCCCCTCACGGACGGCGATGACACGGTAGTACACGTTCTGTCGTAATAATGCGGCGTGAATATTATTAAATACTAGGAGCGCGATAAAATCATGAGTTTTTACACGACGTGGGCATATGTGTTATAGGAGCGATGGTAATTTTTCATAATTTTTGGTGATGGAGAAGTATCCGAACACTTCCCTCTACGCGGATTGCCCTTCGCATATCTACGACTGTGGCCGGCGGCCTCCGTGGGCTAACATGCCGCAAAACTTGCGTAGGCGGCCTCTCACAAGTCTGAGAGTGTTGTGGCAGTTGCAAACGCCCGACACGCGTCTCCGGGGCGTGCCCCCCTCACGGACGGCGCCGCCGCCGACACCTGGAGGGGGAACTGGATGTGTCGGGTCTACACGGAGGGGATCTTGCTGTGGGTCTGGCCCGGTTGTTGCTCCAAAGTGTTCCTATGGGCTGACCTAACACAACCGGGTGGAGAGGTCCACTGGTCAAGCCCGTCCGTGCAAAGTCAAAGGGCTAGATCCCGTGGTCAAACACTACAGGGTTAGGCGGGACGGGGGCCCTGGGGGGTAGCAATGCCACCGGAGCGTCGCACCGGGCCCTCATACATGCGGGGTGGTGTGGTGGCATGTCCGAAGAGGCGGCACGCTTCTCCAGGGTGTGGCCCCCTCACGGACGGCGCTGCCGCCGGCACCTGGAGGGGGGAAACGGACACGTCGGGTCTACACGGAGGGGATGTAGATGTGGGTTTGGCCCGGATGTTGCTCCCGGGTGTCCCCGCGCGAACCATCTCCCTCCGACGGACTTTGATCCGCCGCCGCCCCCACCCCAACCCCCACCGTCGACGAACCCCCTCCCCCTTCACTCAGCTGACCTACTAAGCTCCACATCGAGCACGCGAGGCGGCGGCCATGCGCTCCTAGACCCGCGACCAGGCCACGGCCTCGGCGGACGAAGCTGCTCGAGTTCTACGCCTCCCCTCCCCTCTGTCTGGTTCCGGGAGAGGAGAGGGCCGAGCGGTTAAAAAAACATTAAAAAACCATATGAAATAATAATACATAAAAAACATAAAAAAGGAAAAATATAACTATAAAAAACATTAAAAATCTATATGAAATAAAAAACATAAAGAAGGAAAATATAAACTATTAAAAGCATTAAAAAATGAAAAATATAAGTATGCCGACGGCAAAGCCGTCGGCATAGCTGCGGCCATAGGGGACGTGTCACGCGGATCGGTGATGTGGCGTCTATGCCGACGGCAGCCGTCGGCATAGACTGCCTTATCCCCTCGCGCGGCGCTGCCTCCTCCACTCATTCTCTCCCAGCTCCCCGCGACCCCGCGAACTGCTGGGCGCCGCCGCTCACTCCCCGCCCCCTGTCGCCGCCGCCGCACTCGCCCCCGTCCACTACCGCCGCCCACTCGCCGCCGCCGCACATGCCCCCGCCCTGCCGTCGCCCACTCGCCTCGCCCGTGCCCCCTGCCGCCCCAC
>LR880967.1:920437308-920486483 GCA_904067115.1 Aegilops sharonensis
ATTTGGATATGATGAGTGGTTACTTCATCATGTTGATCTTGCGAAAACAAGTTTGTGATATGATGTGATGTGTGATGATACTTTATATGTGATGTGATGACCTAATTTTTTTTCATTTGGTGGAATTTAGAGGATTTCTGGTGTTGCCTCCGGTGGAGTGATCATTGACATTAGAGCTCTTGGTCTTCGATTGTCCCTTCGCTGGTCGACTACATCATCTACATCCGAGGGTGAGCTACAAATCCATCATCTCATACGTTCTTTTAATCATGTCACTAGATTAAATTTTCACATCAAGTCGCATAATCTAGGTCTCCCATCCGAAAGGGTTGCATCGATAAATATGCATTCAATTGCATATTTATCACCGCAGCTCTTTCGGATTGTCCAGCGCTTTCCACGGACAGCCCGAGGATGTGTAGATTGGGTATGTTGTTCATGATCTACCCCGTTCCGAGACAGGATTTCGGCGATGCCTCCCTGTTGTTCTCCGGATGCACATTCTCTCGGCATTTTGCCGAGACGTGTATTTGGAGAACAGCGGGGAGGTGTTGCCGAAATTTTGTCTCGGAATGTGGTAGAGCATGGACAACGTACTCAATCTACACATTCTCGGGTGGGATTAGGACCCATCTTTACCTATTAGATATGTAGGTGGATTAAATGTCGTTTCTCGTCAACCTTGTAAAAAATAAAATATTGATGTGAGTAATTTAAATGAATCCTTAATTTTGTTGTGTGGCTTCCAATAAAGCAGAGATGGCAGATGATCAGTGGATGTATAGTGGGTTTTTCCGTCGGAATCAAGTAACAACAGAGTGGGTCGAGAAAACTGATGTGTTTTTGAAAGAGATATTTCATAGTCCAATGAGGATGGTGCCAGAATGCCCGTCTGCTAAATGTAAGAGACGTATCCGCAGAGATAAGAGTGAGATGACTAAGCACCTTCACACGCATGGATTTATGCCCAACTTTAATATGCCGATAAACTTTGCCCAGCGGGACCGTGGAAGAGAGGATGTGATACGACAACGCGTCCCTGGTTATGAGGACGATGGGGTTAGAGACATGCTAGATGATGTCTTTGCTGCACAGCCGACACCTCCGTCACATTCAGCGAATGAACCGGAGGAGCCGGAGGAAACCGCAAAGGCCTTCCTGGAAATCTTGGCCTTGTCAAAGAAACCTCTCTATGAGGGTGCCAAGCTGTCTGTGCTGGATGCCATCTCGCAACTGATGGCAGTGAAGGCAATTGTGAATCAAAGAGACATAATTATGCTTGAAAAGTTAAATGAAGACGCTGACGCTGACGATGAGGAAGAGCCTCCACCTCCGTCAGAAAACGAAGAAGATATGCGGGATAGTGATGATGAGACCGGTCGACAAATAGATTACAATAGTGATGATTCATATGGGTTCTAGAAAATGTATGTTCTTTTAATAATGTTCTCTTCCGTTATTAATGTCTTTCCTGTATGCTTGTTTTTTTTATATCCTTACTAATTGTTTATTCTCTTCTCAATGCAGGTTTGCTAATCATGGGCAAGTCCAGCGGTGCCAGTTTCCTCAGTAAAATCAAAGGAGGACTTACTCGGAGTGGACGAGCCCACAAGGTTCNAGAGTGAGATGACTAAGCACCTTCACACGCATGGATTTATGCCCAACTTTAATATGCCGATAAACTTTGCCCAGCGGGACCGTGGAAGAGAGGATGTGATACGACAACGCGTCCCTGGTTATGAGGACGATGGGGTTAGAGACATGCTAGATGATGTCTTTGCTGCACAGCCGACACCTCCGTCACATTCAGCGAATGAACCGGAGGAGCCGGAGGAAACCGCAAAGGCCTTCCTGGAAATCTTGGCCTTGTCAAAGAAACCTCTCTATGAGGGTGCCAAGTTGTCTGTGCTGGATGCCATCTTGCAACTGATGGCAGTCAAGGCTGAGTACGGCTGTAGCCGAGGTTGCTTCGAAGCATTTCTGGGAGTATGGGCTAACAGCCTGCCTGAGGGCCATGAACTGCCGAAAACCATGTACGCTATGAAGAAAATCATGAGGCGCTCTCCATGTCCAAAGAATTGCCTTTTGTTTAGGCATGAGTATGCGGATGACAACTACTGTAGGAAGTGCGGTTCCTCTCGGTATATTGAGGTGGTCGATAAGCATGGTCAGAAGCAGCAGCTAAAAATCCCTATGAAGGTTCTTCGGTACCTTGATTTTATAAAAAGACTGCAGCGCCTTTTCATCACCGAAGAGTCTGCCAAAATGATGAAGTGGCACAAGGAAGGGAAAAGGTACAATCCAAAAAAAATGTACATCCATCAGAAGGTGAAGCATGGAAGTCATTCGATATAGAGTACCCGGAGGAAGCAGCCGAGGCTGGGAATGTCAGAATTGCTATAACAGGTGATGGGTTCAATCCATATGGTATGTCGTCTAATCCATACAGCTGCTGGCCCGTATTTGTCATTCCGCTCAATCTCCCTCCCGGCGCCATAATGCAACGCAAGACCATGTTCCTGTCGCTTATAATTCCGGGGCCTGAATATCCGGGGAAGAATTTGAGTGTGTTATGCAGCCGTTGGTGGATGATTTGCACCATTCTTGGTACTTCCCGAGGTTGACATACGACCGGCATTTGCAGAAAAATTTCTTGATGAAAGTTTGGCTACAGTATTGCATGCATGACTTTCCCGGCTATGCCCTGTTCTGTGGATGGTGTACAAGTGGAAAGATGCCTTTCCTAGTGTGCATGCAGGCCTTGATTTTCATTTGGCTGAAGAAGGGTGGCAAGTATGTTGCCTTTGACCTGCATCGACAGTTCCTCCCTCTAGACCATCCTGATAGGGAAGACAAGAAGAACTTCACAAAAGGCAAAGTTGTCCATGAAGTAAACGAGATTCCAACGTTTTCTGGTGCGGATGTGCTTGCTCAGCTGAAAGCTCTTAAGCCTGCCGGTGAAGGGAAAGGCAAAGGCAAAGCCACAGGCGAAGACGAGGGCGAGGGAAAAGGAAAAGGTAAAGGGAAAAATGTTTTGAAGGATATGGTGAGACGCACAACTGGACTCACATTACCCCCTTCACGCAGCTTCCCTATTTTAAGGACCTCAAACTTCCATACAACATCGACGTGATGCACACCGAAAAGAATGTCGCAGAGTCCCTTTTTCGCACGATCCTCAACATTCCTGATAAGACAAAGGATAATGTTAATGCTAGAGTCGATCAACAGAATATTTGTGATAGACCACGTCTACACATGCAGCCTCCCACAGGCAGTCAAAAATCTTGGTTCAAGCCAGATGCTGACTTCGTACTTAAAAAGGATCATAAGATGGAGGCATTCAAGTGGCTGAAACACGTCGTGAAGTTCACTGATGGTTACGCGTCGAATATAAGTAAGGGTGTCAATCTTTCAAAGGGCAGAGTGACCAGGCTCAAGAGTCATGACTATCATGTATGGATTGAGCGGACTATGCCAGTGATGGTTCGGTGCTATGTTCCCAAGCGTGTCTGGCGTGTGCTTGCGGAGTTAAGCCATTTGTTCCGCACGCTTTGTGCTAAAGAAGTATGTCCTGAGAAGATAAAAGAAATGCATAAGAAGGCGCCTGAGTTGATATGCAAGCTAGAGAAGATCTTCCCGCCAGGCTTCTTTACTCCGATGACACATCTCATTTTGCACCTCGCAAATGAGGTATTGTTGGGGGGCCCTGTACAGAATCGTTGGCAGTACGGCCCTGAGAGACAGAACAAGCATCTGCGACTGAAATGTGGAAACAAAGCTAAGATTGAAGCTTCCATAGCTGAGGCAGTTATCCTAGAGGAGGTGGCAGACCTCAGGATAGCCTACTATCCGGACCATGTTCCCACGTTGCACAATAAGGTGTCTTGATACAATACAGAAGAACCCAAGTATAAACCCAAGTTGCCTCTATTCATCGGGCAAGGTGGCAGGGCTGGATGCTCGACACCTTATCTCATGCCATGAGATGAGTGGGAGGATGTCATGTTCTATATCTTGCACAACATCAAGGAAGTTGAGGATGAGTGGATGAGGTAATACATTTGCACCATTCTTTTAGTCAATTCGTTATGTTCACTTTGCCTAGTTCTTATACCGCTTTTCTTATTGTAGTCGATTCGTTGAAGAAGAGTGGACGGGAATGCTTCCTCCTACTGAAGCGGAGGCACTTGCTCTTCTCCGAAAGGGTGCTGATGGAAGGAAAAAATTCGTTGCATGGTTCATGGAGAAAGTAATTTTTCACACTTCCCTATTACCTATTTCAATTAAACTCATGCACCCTATAATTTCAATTAAACTCATGCACCCTATAATTTCAATTAAACTTGTAGGGAAATGATCCGACCAAATCAATGGATGAAGAATTGAGATGGGTTTCCATGGGTTTTGACCCTGTCGTCATGACATGCCAAAAGTATGATGTGAATGGGTATCGCTTCCATACAGAGGAGCACCAGAACAGTCGGCCTGATCCCAAAACCATAAATACCGGAGTCTTCACTGAAGGAGATAATAAAGTAGATTACTACGGAAGGGTAGGAAAAATATACGAGCTTACATTCAAACCTGGTCGCGAACACCTAAGTCTCACTGTGTTCAAATGCCGATGGTTCGACCCCAAAAAGGGTCTGAGACATACGCCTTCTGTTGGTTTAGTTGAAGTTAAACCATCAACCGTCTATGCCAGAGCTGATCTCTTTATCGCCGCTACCTAGGCCACACAAGTATATTATCTGCCTTACCCATGCCAGAAAGAGTACATAAAGGGTTGGGAAGTTGTGTTCAAGGTGTCTCCACATGGTAAGATACCGGACCCGAACGATGATGATTACTACAACATAAACCCCATGACATACGAGGGAGTGTTCTATCAAGAGGAACATGATGACGTGGTCCGAGACAATGAGGATGATGACTTGGGTTATGTTGACCTGGACCCAAACGACGACGACGCACGGATTGATGGTGAGGCAGTTGTGAATCAAAGAGACATAATTATGCTTGAAAAGTTAAATGAAGACGCTGACGATGAGGAAGAGCCTCCACCTCCGTCAGACAACAAAGAAGATATGCGTGATAGTGATGATGAGACCGGTCCACAAATAGATTACAATAGTGATGATTCATATGGGTTATAGAAAATGTAAGTTCTTTTAATGATCATTACAATAGTATGCTTAATGTGCTCTTCTGCTATTAATGTTTTTCCTGTATGCTTGTTTATTTGGTATCCTTACTAATTGTTTATTCTCTTCTCAATGCAGGTTTGCTAATCATGGGCAAGTCCAGCAGCGCCAGTTTCCTCAGTAATTCAAAGGACTTACTCGGAGTGAACGAACCCACAAGGTTCCCTCCCGACTACGCGAGGATGACACCTCACAGGGAGGTGGAGGGGTCGGGGGAGGAGACCCTAGAGGAGGAGGCGGTAGTGGGAGAGCCCCTAGAGGAGGAGGAGGTGGGGGAGAGGCAGCCGGGGCAAAAAACTCCTGGTCGTGTCCGAAATAGGAGGTTCTTCTTTGATGCCCTCCTATACAGAGGCACCTTCTGAGTCTGAGGAGGAGGAGCATGTTCTTGATGGCGAGGAGGAGGAGGGTGAGGAGGAGGAGGGCGAGGAGGAGGAGGCCGAGGAGGAGGGTGAGGAGGAGGGCAAGGAGGGTGGTGGAGGGGAGGTTGATCCCGAGTTGTGGGGTGACTTGCCTCCGGGTGCTCTGCAGGGGTGGCTGCGTGGTAATGCCGGACTACCTACACCACCTTCTATCGAGGCGCACAAGTGGCTCATTGAACCTGCGGGGACAGAGTAAGTGCCTCTCAATCATATTTTCAACACATGACAACATTTTCTTGTTGTACACATGGCAATCCTTTGATTCTTTTGCAGTAACTGGATCCTTCGCGGAAAGGGCCGTAAACCGAACGGCCTTATCACTGTCCTGTTGAAGGAGTTTTGGCCTGGCCTATTCTGCCCGTGGCCAGACAGGGACCCGTAGCTGTGGGTTTTGTCCACGAGCTGGGCCCACTATGGGGCTTGCAGCAACGCGGAGTACGGGACGGGCGCTAAGGCCGTGATCACCAAATTTTGGGTAAGTTCTCTTCTGAATCACTTGTCTTCAGTTTCGTTCATAGTTTATCATTGAATCACTCAACTCATGCCTTGTTTGCTTCTGATTTATGCATGATTGCAGCAACTCTATAGAGTTCTTGACGAGCACAAGGCCAGAGTCGACGTGGTCTTGCTTGCGGCTGCGAAGAAGAAAGCTCGTCAGTTGCAGTACGAGGTGCGCTGGGTTGCCGTCTTGCAGTACTACTACTACTACCTGCACCAAAAGATGACCAAAACTCAAGCGCAGAAGCAACGACTTACCTTGAACAGGGAGCAGTTCATGATGGTAACTATTACTAACTTTTCATTGTTTCAAGCAGTCAACTATATGTTTCGTGCTCACGTGTCATGCTTCCAAAATTTACATAGGTTGTTCCTCGTTGGTGCTATGGAAGGCATGACGGATGGGCGAGTTTGGTGGATAGGTGGCTCGGCGACGATGCAGAGTTTGCTGCCAAGAGCGGCAAGGCCCGGGCTAACCATGGAAAAGACGGGACACACGGCCAAGGAAACAGGAACCACTTGGGCTTCAAGGCCATGAAGGTATATCTATATGCATGATGCATTTTTCTTCTTCTTTACCGTCATGTTCTTATGTAAGGCTAACTTCTGTTTGACACTGCAGGAGGACAAGTTGAAGAGGCCGCTCTCAGACATTGAGTCGTGGAAGCTGGCCCGCGAGCGGAGTCATCCCAAGGAGGGCGAGAGCCAGTACTACGGCAAGACCGAGGAGCCCCTAGAATCTTACACTCAGAACTATCAGAAGTTGCATCCGGATGTTCCTGTTCCTGAGGTCGCCCAGTCTCAGATCGACGACACGACGGTGGTGGCCATCCAGGGGAAGTCACTTGGCCGGTATCCGTGTTTCAATGGCTTGATCACTCCTTCGATCTCGTACACACAGCTTCGGGCTACCAACCCGAGCCAGTTAGAGAGTACGGGGCGTTCACAGACTCTCTTAGCCCGCCAGCATGCTGTAAGTACTTCCCCTTTATATTTTTCTCTCTAGCATTCTCAGTTTATTTTCAGCACTGCTCACTTAGAAACAACCAAAATTATGTAGGCATATAAGGCCTTTGTCGAGCATAGGAATCTCGAGGTGCGAGAGTACTTGCAACGAGTGAAGGCAAACAATGATTACAACCGTCAGATGATGGCGGTTAGTTTTGCCCTCCTAAAACCAAGCTAAAATTTTGCACTTTCATTCCTTCTGACCTTCTAGTTTGCTTGATTAACTAACATCCAGGCTATGTTGGCGTCTTGGAGTAACCGCAGGGATCCACCACAAATGGGACCCCCGCCACCACCTGTGGGAGAACCCCCACACGTGCCCATGTTCGATGAATGGGTGGCACTAGGCAGTGATAGTCCGTGTCGGTGTCAAAACCGGCGGATCTCGGGTAGGGGGTCCCGAACTGTGCGTCTAGGCGGATGGTAACAGGAGACAAGGGACACGATGTTTTACCCAGGTTCGGGCCCTCTTTATGGAGGTAAAACCCTACGTCCTGCTTGATTAATATTGATGATGTGTGTTACAAGAGTGGATCTACCACGAGATCAAAGAGGCTAAACCCTAGAAGCTAGCCTATGGTATGATTGTTGTTCGTACGGGCTAAAACCCTCCGGTTTAGATAGACACCGGATAGGGTTAGGGTTACATAGAGTCGGTTACAATGGTAGGAGATCTACATATCTGTATCGCCAAGCTTGCCTTCCACACCAAGGAAAGTCCCATCCGGACACGGGACGAAGTCTTCAATCTTGTATCTTCATAGTCTTGGAGTCTGGCCGATGATGATAGTTCGGCTATCCGGACACCCCCTAGTCCGGAACTCCCTCAGTAGCCCCTGAACCAGGCTTCAATGACGACGAGTCTGGCGCGTCGATTGTCTTCGGCATTGCGAGGCGGGTTCCTCCTCCGAATACTTCATAGAAGGTTTTGAACACAAGGATAGTGTCCGGCTCTGCAAAACAAGTTCCACATAACACCGTAGAGAGAATAATTTTTGCACAGATCTGCTGACGTATTCCGCGGCGTGACATCACACCACGGCCAGGCCTTTATATGAATCGTTTTTTATTGTTCCACCTCAGCGCGTTTAGCGAGGCGGTTTCCTTGGCACGTCTTATCAAAGCGTAGATCATGCCCCCTTATTCCGGGATTCTCATCAATACGGACGTGGGTAACCCAACGATGCCCGTTGGCCTGCCTTCTCTATCGAAAGTGAGTCCTAATCGGCCACGGGGTGGGCTCTTGGTATTCAAGCTCTTTATAATGAGACCAAGGCCCTCTTCTTCTTTACACTCTCCATCGAGTTCGCCTCGCGCTTCGAGTTCCAACACCCAAAGCTTCAGATTCAGGCGCTTCGGACTTTCGACGATGTCCGGCTCCGACCAGCATGGCCGATGGGTGTCTTCCTTCGTTACAGAAGAAGATGTGCTAAAGCTGCGAGACGCCAGGTATCTAACCGGCGAGATCTCGCATAGGCTGCCTGCTCCAGGGCAGGTCATTCCCACTCCTGAGCCCGGCGAGAACGTGGTGTTCGTGTCCCACTTCCTTCGAGGTTTAGGCTTCCCGACGGATCCCTTTGTGCGGGGGCTCATGTTTTATTACGGGCTTGATTTCCATGACTTGAATCCGGAGTCCATCCTCCATATCTCGTCATTCATTGTCGTATGTGAGGCCTTCCTCCATATTACCCCCCACTTTGGATTGTGGCTCAAGACCTTCAAGGTGGAGCCAAAGATGATCAAGGGGCAGCAAGTGGAGTGCGGAGGGGCGGTCATAAGCAAATGTGCTGATGCTCCGTGGCCCGAGGGCTCTTTTCAAGAGGAGCTTGGTTTGTGGCAACGGGAGTGGTTTTATATCACCGCTCCCAGGGGCACCAAATGGGCGGCGCTCCCTGCCTTCCGCTCAGGTCCACCACAGCGGCTGGCATCATGGGTTAACAAGGGGCTCGACTGGGGGCCGTCCAAGGACGTTCCCCTGCTGCAGGGCCGCATTCGAGATCTCCAGGAAAGAGGGATCAATCTGGTTGCAGTGGCGCAGGTTATGGTGATCCGGCGCCTTCAGCCCTGCAAACATCGCCCCCTCCGCTTGTGGGAATTCAATCCGGAGGGACCACGAGCTCTCCAAAATTTTGTGGGCACGACGCCTGTGGAGATGTATAAACTGTTCTTCGGATCACAAGAGAAGTGTCCGGACTTGACCGAGGATGCAGGACTAAGCTGCAATCGCCCAGATACTCAAGTAAGTAGTCCTGCAACCGGACAAGCTGTTCATCCATTTACTTTATATATATGCCCATTAAAGGAGCCGTTTCCTGAACAGGAGTGGATAGCCAAGGCAAAGTTAATAAGGTGTCCGGCTCCCCTCCCAGAGACCACGCCGGATCCCATGCTGACCAAGATGTTGAAGGTCGCGCCCTTTGAAGAAGGTGAAGGGGGGAGCGGGGAAGCGACTGCCCCCATGAAGGAGGCTATCAAGGAAGGAGGGATTAAAAGTCCCGTCTTTCGAGGAGGGAAGAGGACTGCTTCGAAAGATCCGGAGGTCAAGGCCTCAAAGAGGGGGAAGGAATCTCCGACAGAGAGTCCGGCGCTGGGAAGTAACCCAGCCGCACTATTTCCCCAAGGGGATCAGCCCTCCAGCGAGCCGTAAGTAAAAAAGAAGGGGTCTTGTAAATAAGGAACATCCCTGTATTTATTTATGAAGATAACCGAAATTGTACCTTGTAGTTCGGACCTCAGCCCTTCTCAGCAGAGCTCGTCTTCGGGTGTGACGCCCCCGTTTCAATCGTACACTAATCATGCACGCAAATGTGTACGATCAAGATCAGGGACTCACGGGAAGATATCACAACACAACTCTAAAACGTAAATAAGTCATACAAGCATCATAATACAAGCCAGGGGCCTCGAGGGCTCGAATACAAGTGCTCGATCATAGACGAGTCAGCGGAAGCAACAATATCTGAGTACAGACATAAGTTAAACAAGTTGCCATAAGATGGCTAGCACAAACTGGGATACAGATCGAAAGAGGCGCGGGCCTCCTGCCTGGGATCCTCCTAAACTACTCTTGGTCGTCGTCAGCGAGCTGCACGTAGTAGTAGGCACCTCCGGCGTAGTAGTCATCATCGACGGTGGCGTCTGGCTCCTGGGCTCCATCGTCTGGTCGCAGCAACCGGGTAAAGAAAGGGGGGAAAAGGGGGGAACAAGGCAACCGTGAGTACTCATCCAAAGTACCCGCAAGCAAGGAGCTACACAACATATGCATGGATATATGTGTAAAGGGCAATATCAGTGGATTGAACTGCAGAATGCCAGAATAAGACGAGGATAGCTAATCCTGTTGAAGACTACGCTTCTGGCAGCCTCCGCCTTGCAACATGTAGAAGAGAGCAGACTGAAGTCCTCCAAGTAGCATCGCATAGCAATAATCCTACCCGGCGATCCCCTCCTCGTAACCCTGAGAGAGAGCGACCACCGGGTTGTATCTGGCACTTGGAAGGGTGCGTTTTATTAAGTATCCGGTTCTAGTTGTCATAAGGTCAAGGTACAACTCCAAGTCGTCCTGCTACCGAAGATCACGGCTATTCGAATAGATTAACTTCCCTGCAGGGGTGCACCACATAACCCAACACGCTTGATCCCATTTGGCCGGACACACTTTCCTGGGTCATGCCCGGCCGCGGAAGATCAACACGTCGCAGCCCCACCTAGGCACAACAGAGAGGTCAGCACGCCGGTCTAAACCTAAGCGCACAGGGGTCTGGGCCCATCGCCCATAGCACACCTGCACGTTGCGAGGGCGGCCGGAAGCAGACCTAGCCTAGCAGGCGTTCCAGTCCAATCCGGCGCGCGCCGCTCCGTCGCTGGCGTCACGAAGTGCTTCGGCTGATACCACGACGTCGGGATACCCATAACTACTCCCGCGTAGATGGTTAGTGCGTATAGACCAAATGGCCAGACTCAGATCAAATACCAAGATCTCGTTAAGCGTGTTAAGTATCCGCGAACGCCGACCAGGGCCAGGCCCACCTCTCTCCTAGGTGGTCTCAACCTGCCCTGTCGCTCCGCCACAAAGTAACAGTCGGGGGCCGTCGGGAACCCAGGCCCACCTCTATCGGGATGGAGCCACCTGTCCTTTCAGCCCCCATCTCCGAACAGTATCACAGGTAATGTAACAGTGTAAAGTATATAGTATATGCCCGTGATCACCTCCCGAAGTGATCACAGCCCAGTAGTATAGCATGGCAGACGGACAAGAGTGTAGGGTCACTGATGGAACACTAGCATCCTATACTAAGTAGTAGGATAGCAGGTAAAGGTAACAACAGTAGTAGCAAGGACAGGCTATGCAGCAGTATAGGATTAACTGAAAGCAGTAACATGCTACTCTACTCTAATGCAAGCAGTATAGAGAAGAGTAGGCGATATCTGGTGATCAAAGGGGGGGGCTTGCCTGGTTGCTCTGGCAAGAGAGAGGGGTCGTCAACACCGTAGTCGATCGGGGTACCAGCAGCAGCATCAGCCTCGTAGTCTACCGGAGATAAGAGGGGGAAGAAACAATGAATACAATGCAAACATAAACACGACGATGCGTGACGCGACAATGAGCGGTGCCAGTTGTGCCCTAACGTGGTATGAGGTGGTACCGGTTAAGGGGGGAAACATCCGGGAAAGTATTCCCGGTGTTTCGCGTTTTCGGGCAGAGGAGCCGGAGGGGGAAAGTTGCGAGTTTGATATGTTCGGGATGTGTGGTGGACGGACGGGCTGCGTATCCGGGATCGTCTCGTCGTTCTGAGCAACTTTCATGTAGAAAGTATTTTCATCCGAGCTATGGTTTATTTTATATGATTTTCTAAAATTTTACATCATTTTTAGAATTTATTTAATTTATTTAACTCAACATTATCCAGAATAGTGTTTGCTGACGTCATCATGATGTCAGCATGACGTCAGCAGTCAACAGGGCATTGACTGGGTCAAACCGACGTGTGGGCCCGGTGGGACCCACCTGTCATACTCTGTTAGGTTGATTAGGGTTTAGATTAAACAAAATATTGTTTAATTAAACTAGCAGGTCAATTAGATTAATTAAGTAGGATTAATTAACTTAATTAATTAATTAACTAATTAATTAATTAATTATTTTATTTTTATTATTGTTTCTTCTTTTTTTTGAAACGTTCTGGAGGTGGGGCCCTCCAGTCATTGTCAAAGGGGGGGCGGGGCCCAGCTGTCATAGGCCCTTGTGGCCTATGCGGGTCGGGCGCTAGTGGGCGCTGGGCGCAGCCCAAACGAGCGGCTGCGTGTGTGGACAGCAGGGGCGCACCCGACTTGGCGCCAGCGGCCACGGCACGGCACCGGAGTGGGGGGAGGCCGGTGGCCTGAGGCGGTCGCGTGCGCGAGGGCGCACGGCAGCGGTGCGAGCACGGGGAGGAGGTCAGGGGTGCTACGCGGACGAGCGACCACGATGGCCGAAGACGCGGCCACGGGGCGCGAGTGGGCGCGCACATGCGCGTGCAGGGGACGGTCGGTGCGGCGGTGGGGGCTACGACCATGGCCGGGCACGCGCAGGGGATGCCGCGGTCGGCAGCAGCTACAACAGTACTCGGGGTAGCGAGCCCAGCGTTGACGCGACGGGCGCGACGAGGCGCGTGAGCTGCGCGAGGGAGACCGATAGGAGAGAGGGGAGGCGCTCACTGGGGCCGTAGGGTTCGGGCAGCGTGCTCGAGGGAGGCTCGGGGTGGCCGGAGTCGGAGAGGTGGTCGACGAGGTGCGGGCCGTCGGTGACGAAGCGGTCCGGCAGGGGCGACCAACATCGGCGGGGCACACGGAGGAGCAATGGCGAGCTACAGGAGAGCGCCCACGCGCGCCGGCAGGCGCCGGCCACGGCCTGGTGCAGCCATGGGAGGCGCGGGCGGCAGGAGCTTGCAACAGAGGCGGGGTCGGCGACCGTGAAGGTCGAAGGAGGAGGCGGCGATGCGAGGGGGGGGGTCGGAGCAGGGCAGGGAGCCGCGAGGAGGAGGCTATGGCGTGGGGAGGCGACGAGGAGGCGCCGGCGGAGACGGGCGGCACCGACCGGCGACGGGGCGTAGGAATGTGGCGGCGGTGTCGGGGGGCCGTTTCCCCCGATCCAGATCAGGGGGGAGCAAGCGAGACGTGCGGGGGTGGGACGAGTGGGGGAGTGGGGGTGCGCTAGGGTTTGGGTTCGGTGGGGGCTCAGGGGGTTATAGGGGGCGGCTGGGCCGGCCTGGTTGGCCCGATGGCTAGCTGGGCCGAGGCCCAACGAGGGAGGGGGTTTTTTCTCTTTCTTTTGCCTATATTTTACTTTTGTTTAATTTTCCTTTTCTGTTTTCTGTTTTACTTTAGTTCCTCTTTTATTTTATTTTTGCAAACTATAAAAGTAGTCCCTAATTTAGTGTTAGTAAATAGGCTACTGCCACATAAGTTTGGGCAACTAAATAAAATAGTTTAATAAAAAAAAAATTGGTAAAAGGCATTCAACTAATTGTTTTTGCTATTGTTTAAAATATTTTTTTTGAGTATTAAACTTTTTTTTAAAAGTGTGGTTTCTCCACCATACTTACCTATGCATTATTTGGCTCACCAGGAACATTTTAGTTTTAATATTTGAAAACTTTTAATGTTTGCTTGATTTTGAATTTGAATTTGAATCGGTTTCGAACTAATGCGAGATTAGCCACAGTAATCGAGGTGACAAGGCATCATTAGCGGAGGGTTACTGTAGCCTAATTATCCGGGCGTCACAATTCTCCTCCACTACAAGAAATCTCGTCCCTAGATTTAAGAGGTAGTGAAAGGGGGGAAGGTTTGGTAACGAATCTAGCGGGTCTTCTCATGCTGGCTTGCTCTTCTCGAAGAGGTTGATCCATTATATTGACGTCTTCATTTGTCTGCTTCAGGTCATCATGATGATGTCGGCATCTTTTTCTCGGGAACTTCATCGTACTTGCGAATAGGTAACAGGGCAGATCGGCAACGACAGAATGCTATAAGGGTAATAATCTGGGATTAACCCATGAATGAGTATATGAGTACCTCTCGAGTTGAACAAATAAAACACATCGAGAGTGAGGTTCGAAGGTACAATAAGAGGTTCCAAGCAGATAGATAGTTGCTCGAAGTCTGAACCAGAGTGAGAAAGGGGTTCAGAGTAGCGAGAGTAAGTATAGCGTCTGATACCAGAATAGAGCACTCGGAAGGTGGCCCGTGAATTAAATACAAAGCCAAGCATGGGGAATAACCATTAGAAACAGGATTGTACAGGTGAGTCAGGTTTCGATCCTGTGAAACTGTGGGTTATGGGCCCACCATGTGGATTAACAGTAGGAAGGGCGGTGATGTCTTGCACGACCATGTAAGCATGGCAAGTCAGAGGATAGTCTGTCGGTTATGTGAGGAACAACATCAGTACCAAGGGCGAGGGACGAAGAGAACCATTTTCCTGCCCGTTGAACGAGCCGGACCAATAGGCAAAGTTCTCATCCATCAGTGGTTACCGGAATGTCATCAACAATAGAAACAGGGTCTTACTGACACGGTTTGTACACCAAGGTGTTTTACATATAGATCACAAGAAGGGTTAAGCAAACCAATGGAAAGGAAAATGATATTCTCAGATTAAACAGAACAATGGAAAGGAAAATGTGTTTAAACACATATTTCAGGGGTATATCCTTCCCAAGGATTAGCAGAGCATGATATCCATGACAGGATATAATGTAGAAAACTCTTTAGGTAGGGGAGAGAATTTTCATGACATTACCCACACATCGGTGTTTGGATAATTGAGCAGGAAACATTTAGCATTGGGCTACAAATGGTCTTGTTGAAAACCAGAGTACCAGAGACATGCTTCGAGATAGCATTGACATGGTCTTCAAGCAAAGGTCAGACTTTGGATATAGGAAGGATCCATTAGGAACAACTTGTAGGATAAGTCTTACAATTTCCTCCAGGAAGAATGGTTATTTTGCAAAAGAAATTATAATGATAGGTCCTCCAGCCGGGGGGGGGGGGTGGTAGGCATGACATCATGTTACCGGGTCATCAAAGGATCAACATCATAACTCTTGGAAAGTTGTCCCAACCATCATATCTGACCGAGATTCATATCCAATTGGTGTCATGATACCTCAGACTCAGGATGTCTGAGAAGAAAAGGTGCAACACAAATAGACGAAATGACATTTCAAGATTCTCAGGAAATGAACTACGGGAGCGGGTTCTTGAAGCAATAGTTCATCCTTAAACCAAGGAGGGGATGAGAAGGTGGCTGATGGGCTCAGCGACAATTCATCGAGAATTCCAAACGGATGGCTTTCCACAATAATGTGAACAAGAAGATGACACTTGTCAATTCAAATGATATAATGTTGTATGCCCGAGGAAAGACATACACAATTAAACGTTGGTTGAAAGGTGCGCCCAAAATATGGGTTGGGTTGCACGACCAATGTTAGAATGGTGATTCAATAAGCCATAGCCGTAGGATGAAACTATAGACCAATAACTTCAAAGCAAGAGGGTTGATCGAAGTTTAGAATTTACACATCACAGACCATTTGTCGGTATTCCGGTTAGAAACAACACGGGGCCAAGAAGGAATGGTGATGGTGAGAAGTATCACTGTATCACAAATTCTTAAGAGGTGATGTAATTCTCACAACATTGATGACATAAGAGATGGTAATGCTCCAAGGTAAAGAAGAACAATTGCTGGATAGCAAGGAACTCAATGTATAACACCAAACACGAACAAGCTTGTGTTGGTGGGAAGGCAATAAAGTGGTCGATGATAACGCAGATCATCGAGGGCAAGGGTGGTATTTCTCATCAAGAATTCGATAGATATCTTGGAAGAGCTCAGAATGTTGATGATGACCACGACACAATTGTCTAGAGATTTCGTGAAGATGTAATCGATTGGTGATGACATCAAGTCAAAGAAATGATGAAGCGAAGGGTTATTGGAACCACAGTTACGACACAAACTCGAACTCAAGCTTGTTGTTTAAGGTGAAAGGGTATGACGAGGAAAATCGACGTAAGCTTAGCTATCGTCTCAAATTGGTGCTCCGAGAATAAGGACCAGGTAGCACAGTTTGAAATCATCAAGATAATGATATAGCCAAACAGGCTAGGAATGGCGTGATCGGGTACAAACTCGTACTTATAGAAGCTTACTGGAGAGTTGTTGAACCGTAGTGCGGACTCGGTTCAGTTATCGGTGTCTTTGAGTGTTTAATAACTCAGAGCCCGTGAAAAATTGGAATCAGTGGGAAGGTAGCACTTGATGAAGAACTCATAAGAAGTTATGCAGTTCCATGATAATCTCGAGATTCCAGGGGGGTAATACTCGACGACAGATCAAAGTAGAGGTTGGAATAGGGTATTGCTTTGTAGAAGACAAGTGCTTAAACTTGTCCGAGAAAAGGTATTTACAGGAGAACATGGTCGGAACCACGATTGCAAAAGGTCGGATCCCAGATATAAGAACTTATACCAAGGGAATAATTAATTTAAGAGAAGCTTTAATGATAAGATCTACATCGTGTCCATGGGCATGAACACAGAGTTCAAGGTCGACTCCCACTTCTTCAACGTATAACCTTTCATTCCTACTCTAGATAAAAATGATTCCAGTGTCAAAACCTACCTGGTGAATTACCAGAGGAGTATGACCCGTGAAAACTTTCGAGTTCACACCGATTAAGGAAGGCATCGGTTCAACCCATTGGGGCATCTAAGGAACATATGCTACAAACTTCCAGGGTAAATAACACAAGCTCGAAAGCAGAGCAAGGTTAAAACAAGGAGAGGATACAATTTACCAAAGGCATTATGTATCGGAGAAAGAACTCACAAGGTGATTAATTATGCAGGACACTATCGGATAATAATCCAACAGTGGATATGGCGATCCACAATGGGGCTGATGTGAGTATCGGTACTCAACCAGAAGAAGAAGAATGCAAGGAGATCAGAAGATAGAAACAACTGACTAATTCAAAGCTTAATTGCAAAGGAATTATGAATTCCAAGTCAAGGGATCAGAAGCAATGCTCTGATTAGGGATGGATAAGTTGAATAGCCTTAGGGTACAATCAACGACAATTGGATTGGTCGAGAACCAATTCCAGTTAAAAGAATGGCAGCTCATCCGGAAAGGTAATTTATAAGGATCAATGATGATTGTGTGTATTCGCAATCATATTGAGTCAACAGACTGAAAATGATAATGACAAGGAATGTCAAGAAGACTACGAGACTTATGGGATTAACCATAATGCAAGCAAGCAAGAATTTCAAGAGCCAAAGGCTCCAGAGGATTTTCGGAAGATCGAATAGTATTTTGAAGACTTTTGTGAAACACATGAACAACTGGGGGGTGAGCGGATACTCGACAAGTGCGAGGATTTATTTGAAGGGGTATTCGTGTGGCAAAGAACTGCTAGGCAGTAGGCACAACGTATTCTCGGAACAATAGAGAAAACTTCGGGGTATCTTGTAATAACAAGATCAATGGGGGATGATCGTATGAATGGCAAGTGTAAGTAGTTATCCATAAGGGTTTATCGGTGGTCGGGAATTGCAAAAGCAACGGGCACAATGTCTCGAGATAAAATCGGAGAGTATCTTCGAAATCTTCTGGTGCAGCAGGCGGTCATCGGTAACAAGTGGCTCTCCGGGAGAAAGTACTTGTGAGAACCTATAGTTAGTTTTGTTTTTAGCAAAATCATTTAACCCGAATAGAAGAGAGCTCAGAGTCCCATAGTAAAGATCGAGGAGTAAAAGATCCTAATACCACCCAATGGCGACGTGGGCCCATGGGCCACACAGCCAAGTTAGTAAAAGTTTTGTAAAGTCTAGACTCGACTTCGGCCAAGGAGTGTGGAAGGGGATTCCTACAGGCAGTCGGCTCTGATACCAACTTGTGACGCCCCCGTTTCAATCGTACACTAATCATGCACGCAAATGTGTACGATCAAGATCAGGGACTCACGGGAAGATATCACAACACAACTCTAAAACGTAAATAAGTCATACAAGCATCATAATACAAGCCAGGGGCCTCGAGGGCTCGAATACAAGTGCTCGATCATAGACGAGTCAGCGGAAGCAACAATATCTGAGTACAGACATAAGTTAAACAAGTTGCCATAAGATGGCTAGCACAAACTGGGATACAGATCGAAAGAGGCGCGGGCCTCCTGCCTGGGATCCTCCTAAACTACTCCTGGTCGTCGTCAGCGAGCTGCACGTAGTAGTAGGCACCTCCAGTGTAGTAGTCGTCATCGACGGTGGCGTCTGGCTCCTGGGCTCCATCGTCTGGTCGCAGCAACCGGGTAAAGAAAGGGGGGGGGAAGGGGGAACAAGGCAACCGTGAGTACTCATACAAAGTACTCGCAAGCAAGGAGCTACACTACATATGCATGAATATATGTGTAAAGGGCCATATCAGTGGACTGAACTGCAGAATGCTAGAATAAGACGGGGATAGCTAATCCTGTCGAAGACTACGCTTCTGGCAGCCTCCGCCTTGCAACATGTAGAAGAGAGCAGACTGAAGTCCTCCAAGTAGCATCGCATAGCAATAATCCTACCCGGCGATCCCCTCCTCGTAACCCTGAGAGAGAGCGACCACCGGGTTGTATCTGGCACTTGGAAGGGTGCGTTTTATTAAGTATCCGGTTCTAGTTGTCATAAGGTCAAGGTACAACTCCAAGTCGTCCTGTTACCGAAGATCACGGCTATTCGAATAGATTAACTTCCCTGCAGGGGTGCACCACATAACCCAACACGCTTGATCCCATTTGGCCGGACACACTTTCCTGGGTCATGCCCGGCCGCGGAAGATCAACACGTCGCAGCCCCACCTAGGCACAACAGAGAGGTCAGCACTCCGGTCTAAACCTAAGCGCACAGGGGTCTGGGCCCATCGCCCATAGCACACCTGCACGTTGCGAGGGCGGCCGGAAGCAGACCTAGCCTAGCAGGCGTTCCAGTCCAATCCGGCGCGCGCCGCTCCGTCGCTGGCATCACGAAGTGCTTCGGCTGATACCACGACGTCGGGATACCCATAACTACTCCCGCGTAGATGGTTAGTGCGTATAGACCAAATGGCCAGACTCAGATCAAATACCAAGATCTCGTTAAGCATGTTAAGTATCCACGAACGCCGACTAGGGCCAGGCCCACCTCTCTCCTAGGTGGTCTCAACCTGCCCTGTCGCTCCGCCACAAAGTAACAGTCGGGGACCGTCGGGAACCCAGGCCCACCTCTACCGGGATGGAGCCACCTGTCCTTTCAGCCCCCATCTCCGAACAGTATCACAGGTAATGTAACAGTGTAAAGTATATAGTATATGCCCGTGATCACCTCCCGAAGTGATCACAGCCCAGTAGTATAGCATGGCAGACGGACAAGAGTGTAGGGTCACTGATGGAACACTAGCATCCTATACTAAGTAGTAGGATAGCAGGTAAAGGTAACAACAGTAGTAGCAAGGACAGGCTATGCAGCAGTATAGGATTAACTGAAAGCAGTAACATGCTACTCTACTCTAATGCAAGCAGTATAGAGAAGAGTAGGCGATATCTGGTGATCAAAGGGAGGCTTGCCTGGTTGCTCTGGCAAGAGAGAGGGGTCGTCAACACCGTAGTCGATCGGGGTACCAGCAGCAGCATCAGCCTCGTAGTCTACCGGAGATAAGAGGGGGAAGAAACAATGAATACAATGCAAACATAAACACGACGATGCGTGACGCGACAATGAGCGGTGCCAGTTGTGCCCTAACGTGGTATGAGGTGGTACCGGTTAAGGGGGGAAACATCCGGGAAAGTATTCCCGGTGTTTCGCGTTTTCGGGCAGAGGAGCCGGAGGGGGAAAGTTGCGGGTTTGATATGTTCGGGATGTGTGGTGGACGAACGGGCTGCGTATCCGAGATCGTCTCGTCGTTCTGAGCAACTTTCATGTAGAAAGTATTTTCATCCGCGCTATGGTTTATTTTATATGATTTTCTAAAGTTTTAAATCATTTTTAGAATTTACTTAATTTATTTAACTCAACATTATCCAGAATAGTGTTTGCTGACGTCATCATGACGTCAGCATGACGTCAGCAGTCAACAGGGCATTGACTGGGTCAAACCGACGTGTGGGCCCGGTGGGACCCACCTGTCATACTCTGTTAGGTTGATTAGGGTTTAGATTAAACAAAATACTGTTTAATTAAACTAGCAGGTCAATTAGATTAATTAAGTAGGATTAATTAACTTAATTAATTAATTAACTAATTAATTAATTAATCATTTTTATTTTTATTTTTTTCTTCTTTTTTTTTGAAACGTTCTGGAGGTGGGGCCCTCCAGTCATTGTCAAAGAGGGGGGCGGGGCCCAGCTGTCATAGGCCCTTGTGGCCTATGCGGGTCGGGCGCTAGTGGGCGCTGGGCGCAGCCGGAACGAGCGGCTGCGTGTGTGGCCAGCAGGGGCGCACCCGACTTGGCGCCAGCGGCCACGGCACGGCACCGGAGTGGGGGGAGGCCGATGGCCTGAGGCGGTCGCGTGCGCGAGGGCGCACAGCAGCGGTGCAAGCACGGGGATGAGGTCAGGGGTGCTACGCGGACGAGCGACCACGATGGCCGAAGACGCGGCCACGGGGCGCGAGTGGGCGCGCACATGCGCGTGCAGGGGACGGTCGGTGCGGCGGTGGGGGCTACGACCATGGTCGGGCACGCGCAGGGGATGCCGCGGTCGGCAGCAGCTACAACAGTACTCGGGGTAGCGAGCCCAGCGTTGACGCGACGGGCGCGACGAGGCGCGTGAGCTGCGCGAGGGAGACCGAGAGGAGAGAGGGGAGGCGCTCACTGGGGCTGTAGGGTTCGGGCAGCGTGCTCGAGGGAGGCTCGGGGTGGCCGGAGTCAGAGAGGTGGTCGACGAGGTGCGGGCCGTCGGTGACGAAGCGGTCCGGCAGGGGCGACCAACTCGGCGGGGCACACGGAGGAGCAATGGCGAGCTGCAGGAGAGCGCCCACGTGCGCCGGCAGGCGCCGGCCACAGCTTGGTGCAGCCATGGGAGGCGCGGGCGGCAGGAGCTTGCAACAGAGGCGGGGTCGGCGACCGTGAAGGTCGAAGGAGGAGGCGGCGATATGAGGGGGGGTCGGAGCAGGGTAGGGAGCCGCGAGGAGGAGGCTATGGCTTGGGGAGGCGACGAGGAGGCGCCGGCGGAGACGGGCGGCACCGACCGACGACGAGGCGTAGGAATGTGGCGGCGGTGTCGGGGGGCCGTTTCCCCCGATCCAGATCGGGGGGGAGCGAGGGAGACGTGCGGGGGTGGGACGAGTGGGGGAGTGGGGGTGCGCTAGGGTTTGGGTTCGGTGGGGGCTCAGGGGGGTTATAGGGGGTGGCTGGGCCGGCCTGGTTGGCCCGATGGCTAGCTGGGCCGAGGCCCAGCGAGGGAGGGGCTTTTTCTCTTTCTTTTGCCTATATTTTACTTTTGTTTAATTTTCCATTTCTGTTTTCTGTTTTACTTTAGTTCCTCTTTTATTTTATTTTTGCAAACTATAAAAGTAGTCCCTAATTTAGTGTTAGTAAATAGGCTACTACCACATAAGTTTGGGCAACTAAATACAATAGTTTAATATATATTTTTTGTAAAAGGCATTCAACTAATTGTTTTTGCTATTGTTTAAAATATTTTTTTTGAGTATTAAACTTTGTTTTAAAGTGTGGTTTCTCCACCATACTTACCTATGCATTATTTGGCTCACCAGGAACATTTTAGTTTTAATATTTGAAAACTTTTAATGTTTGCTTGATTTTGAATTTGAATCGGTTTCGAACTAATGCGAGATTAGCCACAGTAATCGAGGTGACAAGGCATCATTAGCGGAGGGTTACTGTAGCCTAATTATCCGGTCGTCACATCGGGGGATCTTCTTCCGGAGATGATGGAGAGCGAAACGCCTCCACCTGTCGCACCCTCATGCGAAGCGGACGACCCGGAGGTGTCGTCGCGGAGGGTTCCCCCATGTCCGGCGGGGCCGGAATGTCTGGCGCCAAGTGGCGTGCGGTCGGAGGAGCTGAAGGATCTGCTCGGGCGAGCGGCTATTTCAGAGGATCACCATGCTCTAATGGGTGCGGTGATTGAAAGAATTGCATCCGCGGAGAGCGGATTGCATGAAGCCGTCAGAAGCTTACTGACGGGGTTTGAGGTACGCAAAAAATGATGTACCTTCTGACAGTTATGCATGTAAAATGCGCCCTGTATAGATAGTAGCCCCTGAGACTTGGTATGTTGTCAAAATTGACAATGTGCCGAGGATCAAATTCTCAGTTGTAACATATCGCCGCTCCTAAACAGGTGGCGGGGCGTCCGGAGGCCAGCCGGACTGATGAATATGCCGGATTAAAGCGGCAGCTTGATGAGGCGGATGCGGACATCGCGCTGGTCAATGAACGGTTTGACGAGTCGCAAGGTATGCGACTTCTATGCGGACACCTGGTAAGGGAGCTTGACGCCCATGTCTTACTGTTTTGTATGCTTAATGCAGATGGTGCCGCTGCCGTGGAGGAGCTGCGGACAGAACTTGCCCGAGCGAAAGAGCAAGCCAGAATTAGTAATGCGGCCGCTTTAAAGGCGGCCGAGGAGCTAGAAGTTGAACGGGCTGCTCACTGCGGAAGCAAGGAGGAGATGGCCGATATGGCCAAAAGGTTAAGGAATAGTACCGATCGCTACGCGGTTCTTGAAAAGGAACGTCAAGCGGAACAAGAGGGCCTAAAGAAGGCCGTCGCCGAATCCAAGAATGCCCAATCGGCTTTGAGAGCTGCCAAGGAGGAGCTGAGTCAGGCCGGGGCAATTGCGGCTGGAAAACCGTTTCTGCTGCGGAGGAAATATACAGATCCGAAGTATGCTCAATTAGATAAATTGTGGAGTTCAGAGGATGCTTATCTGGACTTGGCGGCGAGCGCTGTGGACGCGGTTGAGCACTTCCAGGGCCAGAAGGGGCACAGAAGGGAAGAGCTATATTGGTCGCAATTCCATAGTCCGGAGCGTCCTCTGCCGCTGACCGATCGGTTGGCCGAATGGGCCGAGCTGAATCGACTGTCCGAATTTGCCATGAAGCATGTCTTGACTCACTTGTGGCCGGACGGACCCCAGCCGAAGAGCTATTTTGGTTTAGTGCAGCAGTTTCTTCGTGCGGTGCCGCGTATCGACGCAATGAAGCGATCGGCGTGCATTGAGGGGGCGCGAATGGCTCTGGCCCGTGTCAAGACATACTGGGCAGAGATGAAGGCCACCGACGTTGCATCCCAGGATTCGGACAGAGGCCGAGTACCTGCCGAGCACTACTTTGAAGAAGTCCTGCCGGGCGCTCGTTTAATAGAGACGCAGTGCTCGAAGGATATTATGTTTAAATGACATGTATGATTTGTGAAAACAATGTTTCAATGTAATATAAGTGCTTTTTATACTTGTGCGTTCAAGTAGTAAACTACTCCCTGTGCGGTCGTTTATGTATATGTGTATATAACCTGAAAGATGGCAGTCCTTGGCTTCAGCCCCCACGCACATAGTGCGGGGGTGTTTGCAAAAAAACGCGCTTTTTCACACTTAATCCAACGTCTTGGTCCTGTTAAGGAGGTGATAGCGTAGCAAACCAGGAAACTGGACTATAATGCTTTATCACTTTCAGTTAGCCATAGGAGTTCGAGGGTGGGGCTACTATATAGCCCCTGGGGGCACCGCACTCTCCCGAATTTGGGGTGCGTATGTGCCTGACCGAAAACCGGTCCTTCGTTAATGTGGAGGAATTCTAAACATTCCTGTGAGTCACCGAGTGGTTGACCAGTCTCTCGCTATATCATGACAGGTTGTTTTCGGCTTTCTCCACTGAGGTGCTCGCCCGGCCGAACCGGGGCACAATCGCAGTAGTTCTCCTGGTGTCGCGTTAGTCGTGAAAACGGAACGTAAGGCAGCAAAACACAGGAGCCGGGCAACCCAACATTTGACCAAAGACATGATTCGGAGCTGATGCATATAAGGCCTAACTCGAGACGCCGAATACTCCCTAAGGTATTCGGTCTTTATGAAAATGGACAGAATAATGCCCTAAGCCCCTGGTGTCCAGGTACGCGCAAAAATTCGGGTGCGGCCAATGCCAAAGCACCAGCCTCCTCCTCGGTTATATTAAGGAACCGGGGGGGATGTATATCAACAAGAGACAGTGAAAAAAGGTTTACGCAGGGTCTTAATCTGAAAAGAATCCTTGCAACGGGTCCCTACTGCACGTCTGCGCCTGTGTCTCCGTTGTGCCGTATCCTGGACGGGTGTAGCACGTTGTTCATCTGTAAAAGAGAGGAACTTAGTTTTAAAAGAAAAAGGATCATGCGAAAAATGTACTTAATATTAAATAAACAAAGTACGGTTCGAAGAAGTGAATAAAATGGAGCTTTATTGTCTCTTGTTATACATGCATGCGGCCCCTCGTATGGGGGTATGCCGCTAGTAGGCGCCAGACTCGTCTAGCCGTGTCCGGGGTTTGAATGACCAATTCAGGTTCTTTGCCTAGCAGAGCCGGATAGCTGTGGGGCTGTCAAGGCAGTCTCCCGTTCTTCCGTGCTCGAGGAACACTTAATACTTCCTTTTAACGAGATGATGCCGCGTGGACCAGGCATTTAGAGATGCATAATGCGGTATTGCATAAAAGCGGGCGAAAGTTGTGCGCCTCAGCAGTGCTTAAGGGCTACTGCTGAATGGGGCGATGGGGAGTGAGCTTTCCGCGACGGGGGTTGTCGGATGAACCGAACACAACCTCTAGGGTACAGAGCCTGTATAATAAAGAAGGCCTGGCGTCATTCCTTTGAAGGAAGTGCTATTATAGCGAATTTTGGTAGGTTCTATCCCCATTATGCGGGCGGTGTCCTGGTATGGCAGGTGCCGCGCTGTGTGTTATCACATGAAGTGAGTTCACTGTTTTGACTTCTAGTGGGAAAGTCTTTTGTTTTCCAGAGTGCTGCTTTTGGGTTTCGTCACTTGCACTTGGTGTGTCGAGCCCCTTGTGTTCGGCGTTAAGTCGGCCGGACTGCTTGAAGACCCAACAATCTCTGTGGGTATGGTTTGCAGGCTTCCCGGAGGTACCATGTATTTGACACAGTCTATCCAGAATCTTGTTTAGGTTGGATAGCTCGTCACTGTTATCCTTTAGGGGCAGTGTTTTGTTCTTCGGCCGAGAGCTTTTGAATCCGGCGTTGACCGCCGTACTATTTGGGCCATTTTCCTTATTCCGGCGCTGATCTTTTCTGCATCGTGATTTCCCATTTCCATCCCTGATTTCGGATGTACTCGGGTCGCTGGTGCTGCACCTTGCCAGCCAGCTATCCTCTCCCGCGCAAAAGCGGGTCATGAGGCTTGTTAATGCGGCCATTGTTCTTGGCTTTTCTTGGCCGAGGTGTCTGGCGAGCCATTCGTCTCGGACGTTGTGTTTGAAAGCTGCTAAGGCTTCGGCGTCCGGACAGTCAACTATTTGGTTCTTTTTAGTAAGGAACCTGTTCCAAAATTTCCGGGCTGACTCTCCGGGCTATTGAGTTATGTGACTTAGATCGTCTGCATCCGAAGGGCGGACATAAGTCCCCTAAAAATTTGCTCGAAACGCATCCTCAAGCTCTTCCCAACTTCCTATCGTATTTTCTGGGAGGCTTTTAAGCCAATGCCGAGCCGGCCCGTTGAGCTTGAGGGGTGGGTATTTTATGGCATGGAGATCGTCTCCTCTTGCCATATGTATGTGGAGGATGTAATCCTCGATCCAAACTCCAGGGTCTGTTGTTTGGTCGTATGCCTCTATGTTTACGGGTTTGAATCCCGCTGGAAATTCATGATCCAGCACCTCATCGGTGAAACATAGGGGGTGTGCGGCGCCCCTATATTTGGGTGTGCCGTGATCTTCGGAATTTTGGCGTATTGCATTGCTTTGACGAGCCTGCTTTCTTGGCCCATAGATGGACCTAACTGGGCCATCCTCTTGATGTGAATCCTTATGCGGATCGCATATTGGCTTGTATGCGGCGCCATTCACCGCTCTCTTTTTGTCGTGGGGTCGTCCATCCGACCGGGTGGCCTTGTTACTTTTTAATTGTGGGGGCTCTAAGGCCTCCTCGTCGAATTCGGGCAGTAGCTTTCTTTTCGGGTAGCTCTTTGTTCGGCGATTGTCGCCGTACTTGTTCGCGGTGCTGAATACTTTGCTCCACCTGATCCTGAGTGCATATTCCGCTATTTTGAGCTTCCGCTTCTGCTTTTTTAGGCTACGCACAGTGGCGACGAGCCTTTTCTGGAGGTCACTTTGCTCCAATGGTTTGTCCGGCGTGAGGTCGTCCGGACTGTTGTCTTCGCCGGGGACAGATTGTTTATCCAAGTTGTCTTGTTCGGACGATTGCTCGATAGCTTGTTCGTTGTCCACCGGTTCGCCCTGTTCTATGGCTGGGTCTTTGTTGAGGCGGGACTTTGTTCGGCGTTTACGTTGCCGTTTTGACTGCTTTTCGAGGGATTTATCCTTCGTGGCGTCCCGTTGTTCCTCGTCTTCATTTCCTTTAGGTGTATCCACCATGTATACATCATGGGATGAGGTTGTCCAGCATCCTATAGGTGCTGGTTCATTGTTGTCTCCTACATCGTCGTCCATACCGTCGATGTCTTCGGAGTCGAAATCGAGCATGTCGTGTAAGCTTTCGACAGTGGCTATGAAGTGGGTGGTGGGTGGGCATTGAGTTTCTTCATCGTCCGCATCCCAACCTTCCTGTCCGTAGTCCGGCCAGGGCTCTCCGGATAAAGAGAGAGACTTTAGTGAATTCAGGATGTCGCCGAAGGGCGAGTGCTGAAAGATGTCCGCGGCCGTGAACTCCATAACGGGCGCCCAATCGGATTCGATTGGCAAGGGCACGGAGGGTTCGGAGTCCGGGGAGGAGTCCGGCACCCTGGAGTCGAGGTCTTCGCAAAGGACAGGGATGGAGTTCGGCTCGATCGCCGTGGAGATTAAAGCCCCCGAGGCGGTGTCCAACCACTCGTCCTCGATGGGGAATCCGGCTCCGGATTAAGGGTCGGAGTGGATTCTGGTGCGGCCTCCAGGGCACTGTTCGGCTGCAGAGCTAGATCATGCCCGTCGAGACAGCGCGGCGCGCTTGGCTGCGGCTCGAATCCGTCGAAGATCAAGTCTGCGCGATATCGGCCGTATAGTTTAAGCTTCCAAATCTGACCTGGCGGCCAGGGGCATAGCTTTCGATCTGCTCCAGATGGCCAAGCGAATTGGCCCGCAGCGCAAAGCCGCCGAACACGAAGATCTATCCGGGGAGAAAAGACTCACCCTGGACCGCGTCGTTGATGATGGTTGAAGAAGCCATCGAGCCTGTTGGTGACGACACAGAGGAACTCTCAATGAAAGCACCAATGTCGGTGTCAAAACCGGCGGATCTCGGGTAGGGGGTCCCGAACTGTGCGTCTAGGCGGATGGTAACAGGAGACAAGGGACACGATGTTTTACCCAGGTTCGGGCCCTCTTGATGGAGGTAAAACCCTATGTCCTGCTTGATTAATATTGATGATGTGTGTTACAAGAGTGGATCTACCACGAGATCAAAGAGGCTAAACCCTAGAAGCTAGCCTATGGTATGATTGTTGTCCGTACGGACTAAAACCCTCCGGTTTAGATAGACACCGGATAGGGTTAGGGTTACATAGAGTCGGTTACAATGGTAGGAGATCTACATATCCGTATCGCCAAGCTTGCCTTCCACGCCAAGGAAAGTCCCATCCGGACACGGGACGAAGTCTTCAATCTTGTATCTTCATAGTCTTGGAGTCCGGCCGATGATGATAGTTCGGCTATCCGAACACCCCCTAGTCCGGAACTCCCTCAGTCCGGTTAGTACATTTGCCAAACTACTGACAAACTAGTTCTCGTTCATTCAACACTATCATATCATATTTACCGTTAGAATCTTCTCTCAAACATGTAGGGGACCGGTGGCTCGACTCCTGCTCCGTCGACCCCAGTCACTCCGATCTTCCAGAGTGATGGTGGTCGCGGTCGCGGTTTTGGCGGAGGTGGTCTTGGCGGTGGTGGTTTTGGCGGAGGTGGTCTTGCTTGATGTCGATGATGATTCCGTGCATGTGGCCGTCGTGCCATGCCTTTCATGTTCCTACTTTTATGATGTTCCATGTCTTGCACTACTTTTATGTTCATGAACTTCCGCCGGTAATGATCTTTATGAAGGAAATATGCCCTAGAGTCAATAATAAAGTTATTATTTATTTCCTTATATCATGATAAATGTTTATTATTCATGCTAGAATTGTATTAACCGGAAACATAATACATGTGTGAATACATAGACAAACATAGTGTCACTAGTATGCCTCTACTTGACTAGCTCGTTTATCAAAGATGGTTATGTTTCCTAGCCATGGACAAAAGAGTTGTCATTTGATTAACGGGATCACATCATTAGGAGAACGATGTGATTGACTTGACCCATTCCGTTAGCTTAGCACTTGATCGTTTAGTATATTGCTATTGCTTTCTTCATGACTTATACATGTTCCTATAACTATGAGATTATGCAACTCCCGTTTACCGGAGGAACACTTTGGGTGCTACCAAACGTCACAACGTAACTGGGTGATTATAAAGGAGTACTACAGGTGTCTCCAAAGGTACATGTTGGGTTGGCGTATTTCGAGATTAGGTTTTGTCACTCCGATTGTCGGAGAGGTATCTCTGGGCCCTCTCGGTAATGCACATCACTATAAGCCTTGCAAGCAATGTAGCTAATGAGTTAGTTACGGAATGATGCATTACGTGACGAGTAAAGAGACTTGCCAGTAACGAGATTGAACTAGGTATGGATACCGACGATCGAATCCCGGGCAAGTAACATACCGGTGACAAAGGGAACAACGTATGTTGTTATGCGGTTTGACCGATAAAGATCTTTGTAGAATATGTAGGAGCCAATATGAGCATCCAGGTTCCGCTATTGGTTATTGACCGAGAATAGTTCTAGGTCATGTCTACATAGTTCTCGAACCCGTAGGGTCCGCACGCTTAACGTTACGATGACAGTTTTATTATGAGTTTATAAGTTTTGATGTACCGAAGATTGTTCGGAGTCCCGGATGTGATCACGAACATGACGAGGAGTCTCAAAATGGTCGAGACATAAAGATTGATATATTGGAAGCCTATATTTGGATATCGGAATGGTTCCGGGTGAAATCGGGATTTTACCGGAACACCGGGGGGTTACCGGAACCTTCCCGGGGGTTAATGGGCCTTAATGGGCCATGAGGGAGAAGAGGAGGGCCGGCCAGGGTAGGCCGTGCGCCCCCCTCCCCCCCTAGTCCGAATAGGACAAGGAAGGGGGCGACGCCCCCCTTTCCTCTTTCCGCTCCCCCCTTTCCTTCTCCATCAAGGCAAGAGGGGGGAGTCCTACTCCCGGTGGGAGTAGGACTCCTCCAGGCGCACCCCTAGGGGGCCGGCCGCACCTCCCCCCTCCCTCCTTTATATACGGGGGCAGGGGGGCACCCTAGAACACACAAGTTGATCTTCGTGATCGTTCCTTAGCCGTGTGCGGTGCCCCCCTCCACCATATTCCACCTCGGTCATATCGTCGCGGAGTTTAGGCGAAGCCCTACGCCGGTAGAACATCATCATCGTCACCATGCCGTAGTGTTGATGGAACTCATCCCGACACTTTGCTGGATCGGAGTCCGGGGATCGTCATCGAGCTGAACGTGTGCTGAACTCGGAGGTGCCGTACGTTCGGTACTTGGATCAGTCGGATCGTGAAGACGTACGACTACATCAACTGCGTTGTTATAACGCTTCCGCTTTCGGTCTACGAGGGTACGTGGACAACACTCTCCCCTCTTGTTGCTATGCATCACCATGATCTTGTGTGTGCGTAGGATTTTTTTTTGAAATTACTACGTTCCCCAACAGTGGCATCCGAGCCAGGTTTTATGCGTTGATGTTATATGCACGAGTAGAACACAAGTGAGTTGTGGGCGATACAAGTCATACTGCTTACCAGCATGTCATACTTTGGTTCGCCGGTATTGTTGGATGAAGCGGCCCGGACCGACATTACGTGTACGCTTACGCGAGACTGGTTCTACCGACGTGCTTTGCACACAGGTGGCTGGCGGGTGTCTGTTTCTCCAACTTTAGTTGAACCGAGTGTGGCTACGCCCGGTCCTTGCGAAGGCTAAACATCACTAACTTGACGAACTATCGTTGTGGTTTTGATGCGTAGGTAAGAACGGTTCTTGCTCAGCCCGTAGCAGCCACGTAAAACATGCAACAACAAAGTAGAGGACGTCTAACTTGTTTTTGCAGGGCATGTTGTGATGTGATATGGTCAAGACGTGATGCTATATTTTATTGTATGAGATGATCATGTTTTGTAACCGAAGTTATCGGCAACTGGCAGGAGCCATATGGTTGTCGCTTTATTGTATGAAATGCAAACGCCCTGTAATTGCTTTACTTTATCACTAAGCGGTAGCGGTAGTCGTAGAAGCAATAGATGGCGTAACGACAACGATGCTACGATGGAGATCAAGGTGTCACGCCGGTGACGATGGTGATCACGACGGTGCTTCGGAGATGGAGATCACAAGCACAAGATGATGATGGCCATATCATATCACTTATATTGATTGCATGTGATGTTTATCCTTTATGCATCTTATCTTGCTTTGAATGACGGTAGCATTTTAAGATGATCTCTCACTAAAATTATCAAGAAGTGTTCTCCCTGAGTATGCACCGTTGCGAAAGTTCTTCGTGCTGAGACACCACGTGATGATCGGGTGTGATAGGCTCTACGTTCAAATACAACGGGTGCAAAACAGTTGCACACGCAGAATACTCAGGTTAAACTTGACGAGCCTATCATATAACAGATATGGCCTCGGAACACGGAGACCGAAAGGTCGAACGTGAATCATATAGTAGATATGATCAACATAGTGATGTTCACCATTGAAACTACTCCATCTCACGTGATGATCGGACATGGTTTAATTGATTTGGATCACATGATCACTTAGATGACTAGAGAGATGTCTGTCTAAGTGGGAGTCCTTAAGTAATATGATTAATTGAACTTAAATTTATCATGAACTTAGTACCTGATAGTATTTTGCATGTCTATGTTTGTTGTAGATCAATAGCTCGCGTTGTTGCTTTCATATGTTTATTTTAATATGTTCCTAGAGAAAATTGTGTTGAAAGATGTTAGTAGCAATGATGCGGATTGGATCCGTGATCTGAGGTTTATCCTCATTGCTGCACAGAAGAATTATGTCCTTGATGCACCGCTAGGTGACAGACCTATTGCAGGAGCAGATGCAGACGTTATGAACGTTTGGCTAGCTCAATATGATGACTACATGATAGTTTAGTGCACCATGCTTAACGGCTTAGAATTGGGACTTCAAAGACGTTTTGAACGTCATGGACCATATGAGATGTTCCAGGAATTGAAGTTAATATTTCAAGCAAATACCCGAGTTGAGAGATATGAAGTCTCCAACAAGTTCTATAGCTAAAAGATGGAGGAGGATCGCTCAACTAGTGAGCATGTGCTCAAATTGTCTGGGTACTTCAATCTCTTGAATCAAGTGGGAGTTAATCTTCCAGATAAGATAGTGATTGACAGAATTCTCTAGTCACCATCACTAAGTTATTAGAACTTCGTGATGAACTATAGTATGCAAGGGATGACGAAAAAGATTCCCGAGCTCTTCGTGATGTTGAAATCGATGAAGGTAGAAATCAAGAAAGAGCATCAAGTGTTGATGATTGACAAGACCACTAGTTTCAAGAAAAGGGCAAAGGGAAAGAAAGGGAAACTTCAAGTAGAATGGCAAATAAGTTGTCACTCCCGTGAAGAAGACCAAAGCTGGACCAAAGCCTGAAACTGAGTGCTTACACTGCAAAGGAAATGGTCACTGGAAGCGGAAATGCCCTGAATATTTGGTGGATAAGAAGGATAGCAAAGTGAACAAGAGTATATTTGATATACAGGTTATTGATGTGTGCCTTACTAGTGTTTATAGTAGCCCCTGAGTATTTGATACTTGTTCGGTTGCTAAGATTAGTAACTCGAAACAGGAGTTACAGAATAAACAGAGACTAGTTGAAGGGGAAGTGACGATGAGTGTTGAAAGTAGTTCCAAGATTGATATGATCATCATCGCACACTCCCTATACTTTCGGGATTAGTGTTAAACCTAAATAAATGTTATTTGGTGTTTGCGTTGAGCATGAATATGATTTGATCATGTTTATTGCAAAACGGTTATTCATTTAAAGTCAGAGAATAATTGTTGTTCTGTTTACATGAATAAAACCTTCAATGGTCATACACCCAATGAAAATAGTTTGTTGGATCTCGATCGTAGTAATACACGTATTCATAATATTGATGCCAAAAGATGCAAAGTTAATAATGATTGTGCAACATATTTGTGGCACTGCCGTTTGGATCATATCAGTGTAAAGCGCATGAAGAAACTCCATAAAAGATGGATTTTCGGAATCACTTGGTTATGAATCATTTGATGCTTGCGAACCGTGCCTTTTGGGCAAGATGACTAAAACTCCGTTCTCCAGAACAAGGGAACGAGCTACTGACTTGTTGGAAATAATACATACTGATGTATGCAGACCAATGAGTATTAAGGCTCGTGACGGATATCATTATTTTCTGACCTTCACAGATGATTTGAGCAGATATGGGTATATCTACTTGATGAAACATAAGTCTGAAATAGTTGAAAGGTTCAAAGAATTTCAGAGTGAAGTGGAAAATCATCGTAATAAGAAAATAAAGTTTCTGCGATCTGATTGTGGAGATGAATATTTCAATTACGAGTTTGGCCTTCAATTAAAACAATGTGGAATAGTTTCACAAAGTCATGCCACCTGAACACTACAGCTTTATGGTGTGTCCGAACGTCGTAATCGCACTTTATTGAATATGGTGCGATCTATGATGTCTCTTATCGGTTTACCACTATCGTTTTGGGGTTATGCATTAGACACAGCTACATTCACGTTAAATAGGGCACCATCTAAATCCGTTGAGACAACACCGTATGAACTATGGTTTAGCAAAACCTAAGATGTCGTTTCTTAAAGTTTGGGGTTGCAATGCTTATGTGAAAAGTTTCAGCATGATAAGCTCAAACCCAAATCGGAGAAGTGCGTCTTCATAGAATACCCAAAAGAGACTTTTGGGTACACCTTCTATCACAGATCCGAAGGAAATATCTTTGTTGCTTAATATGGATCCTTTCTAGAGAAGGAGTTTCTCTCGAAAGAAGTGAGTGGGAGGAAAGTAGAACTTGAAGAGGTAACTGTACCTTCTCCCTTATTGGAAACTAGTTCATCACAGAAATCAGTTCCAGTGATTCCTACAGCAATTAGTGAGGAAGTTAATGATGATGATCATGAAACTTCAGATCAAGTTGCTACCAAACCTCGTAGGTCTTCCAGAGTAAGATCCGAACCAGAGTGGTACGGTAATCCAGTTTTGGAAGTCATGTTACTAGACCATGATGAACCTACGAACTATGAGGAAGCGATGATGAGCCCAGATTCCGCGAAATGGCTTGAGGCCATGAAATTTGAGATAGGATCCATGTATGAGAACAAAGTATGGACTTTGATTGACTTGCTCGATGATCAGCAAGCCATGTTAAATAAATGGATCTTCAAGAGGAAGACAGACACTGATAGTAGTGTTACTATCTACAAAGCTCGACTTGTCACAAAAGGGTTTTCGACAAGTTCAAGGTGTTGACTACAATGAGATTTTCTCAACTGTAGCGATGCTTAAGTCTGCCGAATCATGTTAGCAATTGCCACATTTTATGAAATCTGGCAAATGGATGTCAAAACTACATTCTTTAATGGAATTATTAAAGAAGAGTTGTATATGATGCAACCAGAAGGTTTTGTCAATCCTAAAGGAGCTAACAAAATGTGCAAGCTCCAGCAATCCATCTATGGACTGGTGCAAGCATCTCAGAGTTGGAATACACGCTTTGATAAGTTGATCAAAGCATATAGTTTTATACAGACTTGCGGTGAAGCCTGTATTTATAATAAAGTGAGTGCGAGCACTACCGCCTTTCTGATAATTATATGTGAGTAACATATTGTTGATCAGAAATGATGTAGAATTTTTCTGGAAAGCATAAAGGAGTATTTGAAAGGAGTTCTTTAAAAGAAAGACCTCAGTAAAGCTACTTACATATTGAGCATCAAGATCTATTGAGATAGATCAAGACGCTTGATAAGTTTTTTCAATAAGTACATACCTTGTCAAGATTTTGAAGTAGTTCAAAATGGAACAGTCAAAGAAAAGTTCTTGCCTGTGTTGCAAAGGTGTGAAATTGAGTAAGACTCAAATCCCGACCACGACAGAAAATAGAAAAGAGAATGAAAGTCATTCCCTATGCCTCAGTCATAGGTTCTATAAAGTATGTTATGCTATGTACCAGACCTATTGTATACCTTTCTCTGAATTTGGCAAGGGAGTACAATAGTGATCTAGGAGTAGATCACTGGACATTGGTCAAGAACATCCTTAGTGAGGACTAAGGAAATATTTCTCTATTATGGAGGTGATAAAAGAGCCCGTCGTAAAGAGTTACATCAATGCAAGCTTTTTACACCGATCTAGATGACTCTAAGTCTCAATCTGGATACATATTGAAAGTGGGAGGAATTAGCTAGAGTAGCTCCGTGCAGAGCATTGTAGACATAGAATATTTGCAAAATACATACGGCTCTGAATGTGACAGACCCGTTGACTAAGCTTCTCTCACGAGCAAAACATGATCATACCTTAGTACTCTTTGGGTGTTAATCACATAGCGATGTGAACTAGATTATTGACTCTAGTAAACCATTTGGGTGTTGGTCACATGACGATGTGAACTATGGGTGTTAATCACATACAGATGTGAATATTGGTGTTGAGTCACATGATGATGTGAACTAGATTATTGACTCTAGTGCAAATGGGAGACTGAAGGAAATATGCCCTAGAGGCAATAATAAAGTTATTATTTATTTCCTTATATCATGATAAATGTTTATTATTCATGTTAGAATTGTATTAACCGGAAACATAATACATGTGTGAATACATAGACAAACATAGTGTCACTAGTATGCCTCTACTTGACTAGCTCGTTTATCAAAGATGGTTATGTTTCCTAGCCATGGACAAAAGAGTTGTCATTTGATTAACGGGATCACATCATTAGGAGAATGATGTGATTGACTTGACCCATTCCGTTAGCTTAGCACTTGATCGTTTAGTATATTGCTATTGCTTTCTTCATGACTTATACATGTTCCTGTAACTATGAGATTATGCAACTCCCGTTTACCGGAGGAACACTTTGGGTGCTACCAAACGTCACAACGTAACTGGGTGATTATAAAGGAGCACTACAGGTGTCTACAAAGGTACATGTTGGGTTGGCGTATTTCGAGATTAGGTTTTGTCACTCCGATTGTCGGAGAGGTATCTCTGGGCCCTCTCGGTAATGCACATCACTATAAGCCTTGCAAGCAATGTAGCTAATGAGTTAGTTACGGAATGATGCATTACGTGACGAGTAAAGAGACTTGCCAGTAACGAGATAGAACTAGGTATGGATACCGACGATCGAATCCCGGGCAAGTAACATACCGATGACAAAGGGAACAACGTATGTTGTTATGCGGTTTGACCGATAAAGATCTTCGTAGAATATGTAGGACCCAATATGAGCATCCAGGTTCCGCTATTGGTTATTGACCGAGAATAGTTTTAGGTCATGTCTACATAGTTCTCGAACCCGTAGGGTCCGCACGCTTAACGTTACGATGACAGTTATATTATGAGTTTAGAAGTTTTGATGTACCGAAGATTGTTCGGAGTCCCGGATGTGATCACGAACATGACGAGGAGTCTCGAAATGGTCGAGACATAAAGATTGATATATTGGAAGCCTATATTTGGATATCGGAATGGTTTCGGGTGAAATCGGGATTTTACCGGAACACCGGGGGGTTACCGGAACCTTCCCGGGGGTTAATGGGCCTTAATGGGCCATGAGGGAGAAGAGGAGGGCTGGCTAGGGCAGGCCGCGCGCCCCCCTCCCCCCCCCCCTAGTCTGAATAGGACAAGGAAGGGGGGCGGCGCGCCCCTTTCCTCTTTCCCCTCCCCCCTTTCCTTCTCCATCAAGGCAAGAGGGGGGAGTCCTACTCCCGGTGGGAGTAGGACTCCTCCAGGCGCACCCCTAGGGGGCCGGCCGCACCTCCCCCCTCCCTCCTTTATATACGGGGGCAGGGGGCACCCTAGAACACACAAGTTGATCTTCGTGATCGTTCCTTAGCCGTGTGCGGTGCCCCCTCCACCATATTCCACCTCGGTCATATCGTCGCGGAGTTTAGGCGAAGCCCTACGCCGGTAGAACATCATCATCGTCACCACGCCGTAGTGCTGACGGAACTCATCCCCGACACTTTGCTGGATCGGAGTCCGGGGATCGTCATCGAGCTGAACGTGTGCTGAACTCGGAGGTGCCGTACGTTCGGTACTTGGATCGATCGGATCGTGAAGACATACGACTACATCAACCGTGTTGTTATAACGCTTTCGCTTTCGGTCTACGAGGGTACGTGGACAACACTCTCCCCTCTCGTTGCTATGCATCACCATGATCTTGTGTGTGCGTAGGAAATTTTGTTGAAATTACTACGTTCCCCAACACTTTAGATGATGAACTTGACTATGTTTAAATGATAATGATGAACTTGAGTATGTTTAGATGATGAACTATCATATTTCTGCATAATTCCATATTATTCTGCTTTGAAATGCAATCAAATGAATTGAAAAAGAGAAAACAGGGAAAAAAACTATGCCTACGGCAAAGCCGTCGGCATATATAAGCCCAGGAGTTACCAGGACGCGCCACGTGGCAGCGCTATGCCTACGGCAAAGCCGTCGGCATAGATTTCCATCTATGCCGACGGCTTTGCCGTAGGCATAGCCCTGCCGCTAGGAGAAACCAGGGGACAACACGTGGCAAGGATATGCCTACGGCAAAGCCGTCGGCATAGATTCCATCTATGCCTACGGCTTTGCCGTAGGCATAGCCCTGCCACAAGGAGGCACCACGGAATGCCACGTGGCATAGGTATGCCGATGGCTAGGCCGTCAGCATAGATTTCTACCGACGGCTAGGCCGTCGGCATACCTCTACCACGTGGCATTCCGTGAATTGTCAGCGCTTTTGACGGCGGCGTCCGTTGCCGTCAGACAAAAACACTGCCGACGGCTAAACTATGTCGACGGCTGACGCCCAGCCGTCGGCATATGACCCTATGCCGACGGTCTGACAAGACTACGCTGACGTGATCTACGCTGATGGGTCTATGCCGACGGCAGCCGTAGGCATACCCTGGGCCGCAGGCATAGGCCGCGAGTCTGGTAGTGGGTTGTTTTGCACATGTGCTTCTTTGGGGAGGAAAAGTGGGATGTGTTGTGGAGAGGAGAAGAGGAGAACAAGTGTGTGTGATCAGGCGCATCGAAAGGCAGTGGGAGGTGGCTGATTATTTCTTCTATATGTAGCCATTGGCGGCTAGCGCTGGCTAGAACAAAATTAGACAATAATGAAACTATGCCTACTGTTTTACATACACATTCTAATGTTNACGGCTTTGCCGTAGGCATAGCCCTGCCACAAGGAGGCACCACGGAATGCCACGTGGCATAGGTATGCCGATGGCTAGGCCGTCAGCATAGATTTCTACCGACGGCTAGGCCGTCGGCATACCTCTACCACGTGGCATTCCGTGAATTGTCAGCGCTTTTGACGGCGGCGTCCGTTGCCGTCAGACAAAAACACTGCCGACGGCTAAACTATGTCGACGGCTGACGCCCAGCCGTCGGCATATGACCCTATGCCGACGGTCTGACAAGACTACGCTGACGTGATCTACGCTGATGGGTCTATGCCGACGGCAGCCGTAGGCATACCCTGGGCCGCAGGCATAGGCCGCGAGTCTGGTAGTGGGTTGTTTTGCACATGTGCTTCTTTGGGGAGGAAAAGTGGGATGTGTTGTGGAGAGGAGAAGAGGAGAACAAGTGTGTGTGATCAGGCGCATCGAAAGGCAGTGGGAGGTGGCTGATTATTTCTTCTATATGTAGCCATTGGCGGCTAGCGCTGGCTAGAACAAAATTAGACAATAATGAAACTATGCCTACTGTTTTACATACACATTCTAATGTTTTACATCAATCATATCTAACATATACCTTTAGAACAAACATGTACATTAGACGGTATTGTTGATTCAATTTACTGTTAAATAGTTTCTCCTCCTCCAGCAACCCTTCTTTCATTCTCTAAAAAACAAAGAATTGGTTAACCTTGAAGAAATAAACCAATGTATAGTGGGAATAGAGGGGATAACAAACATGCTTGCGTGGGTTGTTGTTGGTCAGGCTTCCCCTTGTTTTCTTGGCTTGCTAACAATGGAACGGAGGCGGGTGAAGGTCGAGCTAAATGGGAACGCTATGTCTTTTTTAGGTAGTGTAGATAGATAGATTTGTCGTGTATAGTAGTGAACCGGTTGGGACTGGCAGAGTGAATTTTTGATTGGTTCGTTTGCCATGGCAGTGGATCTGTTGGGGAGACACGTGCATGTCAACCTGGCAATGGTTAACCATTACCCACATCCCCGTGGGTAATTACTTATTAGGGTACATGGATGGGCTAGTTTCACTATCCACGGGGAAGTTGTTGGGTCAAATACCTTATACATCAGGTAAGACAGGGACAAGGATGGAATAGCATTACCCATACCTGCAGTGTCAATGTCAGGATTGGGCAATGACCCGGGCTACCCCAAGCTGATTGCATGCTACAGTGCCAAATAGTGACATGTATGCTACGGTACACAAAGAAATTTGAGGCCACACACCAAGGCATGGCCCGCCCTGCCTGGGGCCAGGCGCCTCCACTGCATACCCATTATCCACCTTATCCGTGAAGGCCTTATATGTGAGGCCTAAAATATTAGACCCTAGGTAATTCCACACACACCCACCCAAATTCCTACCATCCCAACTATTTGGCCCAAAGAAAACCCTAAACTAACCACAACACGTGGCCCCAAATGGCCTTACATGTGTTTATTATGCTGAAATAAATTTTTGCTTGTTGAAATGTTGTTGAATGTTCTTGTTGATTGCGTGGGTTTCCCCACGGGGATGAAAACCAGACGGGGCTGGAGATGGGATTTTTTTTATCCCCGTAGGCGAGGACGGGGATGGGGATAGATGTGGGGAGCCTATCTTGGGGATTGAAGGAAATATGCCCTAGAGGCAATAATAAAGTTGTTATTTATATTTCCTTATATCATGATAAATGTTTATTATTCATGCTAGAATTGTATTAACCGGAAACTTAGTACATGTGTGAATACATAGACAAACAGAGTGTCACTAGTATGCCTCTACTTGACTAGCTCGTTGAATAAAGATGGTTAAGTTTCCTAGCCATAGACATGAGTTGTCATTTGATTAACGGGATCACAACATTAGAGAATGATGTGATTGACTTGACCCATTCCGTTAGCTTAGCATTCGATTGTTTAGTATATTGCTATTGCTTTCTTCATGACTTATACATGTTTCTATGACTATGAGATTATGCAACTCCCGAATACCGGAGGAACACTTTGTGTGCTACCAAACGTCACAACGCAACTGGGTGATTATAAAGGTGCTCTACAGGTGTCTCCGATGGTACTTGTTGAGTTGGCATAGATCGAGATTAGGATTTGTCACTCCAATTGTCGGAGAGGTATCTCTGGGCCCTCTCGCTAATACACATCACTATAAGCCTTGCAAGCAATGCAACTAATGAGTTAGTTGCGGGATGATGTATTACGAAACGGGTAAAGAGACTTGTCGGTAACGAGATTGAACTAGGTATTGAGATACCAACGATCGAATCTCGGGCAAGTAACATACCGATGACAAAGGGAACGACGTATGTTGTTATGCGGTTTGACCGATAAAGATATTCATAGAATATGTAGGAGCCAATATGAGCATCCAGGTTCCTCTATTGGTTATTGACCGGAGACGTGTCTCGGTCATGTCTGCATAGTTCTCGAACCTGTAGGGTCCGCACGCTTAACGTTCAGTCCAACTAGGGAAGGGGGGAATCCTACTCCCGGTGGCGTAATCCTACCCGGCGATCCCCTCCTCGTAACCCTGATAAAGAGCGACCACCGGGCTGTATCTGGCACTTGGAAGGGTGTGTTTTATTAAGTATCCGATTCTAGTTGTCATAAGGTCAAGGTACAACTCCAAGTCGTCCGGTTACCGAAGATCACGGCTATTCGAATAGATTAACTTCCCTGCAGGGGTGCACCACATTACCTGACACGCTCGATCCCATTTGGCCGGACACACTTTTCTGGGTCATGCCCGGCCGCGGAAGATCAACACGTCGCAGCCCCACCTAGGCATAACAGAGAGGTCAGCACACCGGTCTAAACCTATGCGCACAGGGGTCTGGGCCCATCGCCCTTAGCACACCTGCACATTGCGTGGGCGGCCGAAAGCAGACCTAGCCTAGTGGTGTTCCAGTCCAATCCGGCGCGCGCCGCTCAGTTGCTGACGTCACAAAATGCTTCGGCTGATACCACGACGCCGGTTGCCCATATCTTGTCCCACGTGGCGGTTAGTGCGTATAAGGTCAACGACCCAACTCAGATCAAATACCAAGATCTCGTTAAGCGTGTTAAGTATCCGCGAACGCCGAACAGGGCCAGGCCCACCTCTCTCCTAGGCGGTCTCAACCTGCCCTGTCGCTCCGCCACAAAGATCCACTCGCGGGTGCTCCACAAGCCGACCCGACTTTAGTCACCACATGTATCATGTATAAAGTATATAGAATATACCCGTGATCACCTCCCGAGTGATCACGGCCCGATAGTATAGCACAGCAGACGGACAAGAATGTAGGGCCACAGATGGAATACTAGCATCCTATACTAAGCATGTAGGATTGCAGGTAAAGGTAACAACAGTAGTAGCAAGGACAGGCTATGCATCAGGATAGGTATAACGGAAAGTAGTAACATGCTACACTACTCTAATGCAAGCAGTATAGAGTAGAATAGGCGATATCTGGTGATCAAGGGGGGGCTTGCCTGGTTGCTCAGACAAGAAGGAGGAGGAGTCGGTGACGTAGTCGACCACAGGGGCATCAGCATCGTCACGGGGTCTACCGGAGAGAAGAGGGGGGAGAAACAGTAAATACATAGCAAGCAAGTGCATAACAGGACAACAAGCAGAGCTAGACGTGTTCTACGCGGTATGAAGTGATACCGGTGAAGGGGGAAAACATCCGGGAAAGTATCCCCGGTGTTTCGTGTTTTCGGGCAGAAGAGATGGAGGGGGAAAGTTGCGAGTTTGACATGTTAGGGGTGTGTGGCGGACGAACGGGCTGCGTATCCGGATTCGTCTCGTCGTTCTGAGCAACTTTCATGTAGAAAACTTTTTCAGCTGAGCTACGGTTTAATTTCTATTAATTTTCAAAGTTTTATTAATATTCTGAAATTACTAATAATTCGAAAATAAAGACTAAAAAGCTATGGGTACCCAGCTCTGCATACACGGAAGTGTACTAGAGGCTGACAGGTGGGCCAGTCTGCAGTTGACTGGTCCACGCCTGACTGGTCAAAAAGCCTAGTGGGACCCCGATGTCAGTGACTAAGATTTAATTAACACATTATCTATTTTTAAGGGTTGGATTAGTTAAGCTATGGGCCCCACTTGTCATAGGGCTAGGGTTAGATTAATTAGGGCCATTAGTGGCTTAACCACGTGGCCACGTCAACACTTCACGGCGGCTAACCGCCGACGCTAAACAGGGGCGGCAGAGCTCGTCGGCCGGCCATCTCCGGCGACGGCTGGAGCTGTGGGTGGGCTCGGCAGGCGCATCGCGACGAGGGGCACCGGATGGTGGCCATGGGGGCTGCTGGAGGTGGGCTGCAGGGGCGCCGACGTTGAGCGGAGCAGCGCGGGGCTCGGCCTCGCAGCGGGCACGCCGTGCGTAGGGAGCAGGGCGCTGTCGCGGGGAGCGACAAGCGTGAGCGGGCGCCAGCAAGCGCGAGGCCAGAACATCCCAGGGGCCAGGGAGCACGACGGCGCAGCAGAGGGGCCGCGTCGACCGCGAGCTCACGGTGAGCTCGAACAAGGGGAATTCACGGGCGAATGGAAGCACAGGGGGTCAGGGGAGGAAGGTAAGCTCACGGGGCCCTGTAGTCGTGCGAAAGCGAGCTCGGGGAGGGCTTGCCGCAGTCAGAATCGTCGGCGAGGTCGACGACGTCCGAGGAGGAAGAAGACGGCATGGTGGTGATGCAGTGGTTCCGGCGTGGTCTCGTGGGCGAGGGAGACGTAGTGGTCGACGCGGGATCTCCAGGACTAGTCGGAGGGGCGTGGGGACGACGGTGGCCACGGCGAAGCGAGGTCATCGGAGACGGGCGCGCCGACCCTTCCTCCAGATCGGCAGAGGGGGAAAGGTGGATCTGGGCGAGAGGGGCGAGGTGAGTGGGGTTGAGTGGGGAGGTGGGGAGACCGAGGAGGCGCGGGGAGGCGCCTTATCCCCTCCCAGCGTCGGTGCCGGCGAGGTGGTCGGGGGCAACCCGCCCCTGTAGCGACCCGGTCGCATGAACAGGGAGAGGGGAGGGATCGCCAGGGTGGGCCGGCTGGGTTGGCCACTTGCCCGACGGGCCAAAAGCACAGGGGGTTTTCTCCCTTTCCTTTTTTTTGTATTATTTCTTTTCTGTTTGATTACATTCATCAATCTATTTTAGTTTTGTAAAATATTTTAGTAGTACCTAAATTAGTTCTACTAATTACAACACTGCCACAAAAAGTTTAAACCTCAAATAAAATGGTTTAATATTTTATAATTAATAAAAGGCATTTATCTAATTGTTTTTGCTACTGTTTTATTTAGTTTAGTGCATTTAAATATTTTTGTAAAGACTTGGGTTACCCACCTATATTACTTATGAATTATTTGGCACATCCCGAACATTTTAGTTTTAATATTTGAAAACCTTTATTTCTTTGACTTGATTTTGAATTCGAATTTGAATCGATTTCGAACCAACATGAGTTTAACAACAGTAATCGTGGTGATGTGGCCATTAGTAGGGAATTACTGTAGCTTGATTATCCGGACGTCACAATCTTTATGCATCTTATTTTGCTTAGATCGACGGTAGCATTATAAGATGATTAGATCGACGGTAGCATTATAAGATGATCTCTCACTAAATTTCAAGGTATAAGTGTTCTCCCTGAGTATGCACCGTTGCTACAGTCTTCGTGCTGAGACACCACGTCATGATCGGGGGTAATAAGCTCTACATTCACATACAACGGGTGCAAGCCAGTTTTCACCTAGTTTTCTTGCGTGCTAAGCATGGAACAGAGACGGGTGAAGGTTGAGCAAAATAGGAACATTATGTCTTTTCTAGGTAGTGCAGATAGATTGATTTGCCATGTATGATAGTGAATCGATTGGGATTGATGGAGAATTTTTTTTTATTGATGATCGATTTATTTTTTATGATCGTGGATATGTTGGCAGACACGTGGGTGCATCCTAAAAAAAGGAAGGAAATGTGGTTGAATTAGAAATTGCCCAACCAGGTGGGGGTTGCAGTCAGTAAATTAAAAGGAAATGGAGAATCGTGGAAAGATCCCACAATCGGTGGGGCTCAGGGGATTGAACGACTTATAGACACCCTTTTAATAGTAGAGATTATAGAGGGAATAGCGGGGAGAAGACGTGCATGGCGGTTTTCCTCTGGTTTTCTTGGTGTGCTAAGCATGGAACGGAGGAGGATAAAAGTTGAGCGAAATGGGAACTTTATGTCTTATTTAGGTAGTGTAGATGGATTGATTTGCCGTGCATAGTAGTGAATCGGTTGGGGCTGCTGGAGACAATTTTTGATTGGTGATTGATTTATTTTTTTCTGATAGTGGATGAGTTGGGGAGACACATGAGTGCATCCTAAAAAATGAAGGAGATGTGATCGAATCAGCACTTGCCAAACTGTATGGGGTTGCAGTCGGTAAAAAATAGAGATCAGTAAAAGGAAATAAAGAATCATGGAAATATCCTTCAATTGGTGGGGCTCGGGGGATGAACGATGTACAAACTCACTTTAATAGTAGAGATTATAGAGGGAATAGAGGGGAGAAGACCTGCGTGCCGGTTTTCCCATGGTTTTCTTGGCGTGCTAAGCATGAAACAGAGGCGGATGAAGGTTGAGCGAAATGAGAATGGTATGTCTTTTTTAGGTAGTGAGATTGATTGATTTACCGTTTATGGTAGTGAATCGGTTGGGGCGGCTGGAGACAATTGTTTGATTGATGAGTGATTTTTTTTATGGAAGTTTATCGGTTAGGGAGACACGTCAGTGCATCTTAAAAAGGGAAGGAGATGTGATTGAATTAACACTTACCATATTGGGTGGGGTTGCGGTCAGTAAAAGGAAATAGAGCATCATGGGAAGATCCTTCGATCGATGGGCTCAGGGGATGAACGACGTACAAACATCCCCTTTAATAATAGAGAGTATACAGAAAATAGAGGAGAGAAGACGTGCGTGGCGGTTTTCCTGTGGTTTTCTTGGCGCACTAAGCGTGGATCGAAGGCGGATGAAGGTTGAGCGAAATAAGAACGTAATGTCTTTTTTGGTAGTGTAGATAGTTTGATTTGTCATGTATGATAGTGAATCGGTTGGGGCTGTTGGAGACAATTTTTGATTGGTGATTGATTTGTTGTTTATGGCAGTGTCACATGTCCCCCCAGCAGATCCAGCATCCTAAGAAAGGAAAGGAGATGTGATTGAATCGGCATTTACCAAATTGTCCCCTTAATAGCAGAGATGTTGTACAGTAGGGAAACAAAAGTCTACAGTGGGCATCCCCAGTTTGCCTATTATTGAATGACTTGCACTACGTGAGTTTTCGTGGCGTGACTTTCACTAGTAGGTTCTCTTGTCCATACGCCACCTACCATGCCAGATCAAGCCCCACCGATCAGCCTATCTCAAGGAGAATGAGAAGAAAATCTACAACGCATCCGTTTGTCTGACCGATGAAATGCCCGCCACCGTCAGACACCGATGACTGGCAATCACAGAGTTTTACACGGTGGTGATCATGCCCCTCAGTGACTGATCGGTGTAGCGTATGTACGTGTCCGTCTCCCCTATATAAATACCTTCGGCTAGACCAGTATCAACTCCACAAACTGATCACCTCCTACAGTACCACAGTTTGAAGAGATGACGTTCGGGCAAGAGGCCATGGAAAAACTATCGCAGGAGCTCGTCGGCGGGCACGATCTCAACGCGAGGCTCCTGGCATTGCTGCGCCGCGGACCCCTCGACGGACGTGGGCAGGAGGCGGCCGTCGCGATGAGCCAGGAGCTCTCCCGGGTGTTCATGGTGTCTCTGTTCATGCTCAGGCCCGGAGACAGTAGCAGAATGGCGGCGCCGGGGGCGACCATCACTGAGGGTGGCATCGATCAGCGGACTCCGACAAATGATATTCCTATCTGGTACACTGCAGGCCTATCCGCCTTGTCACCTTTCCTGGCTATAGTCTTCGCTGCTTTCCACGTGTACGTGATTTGTCACCCTGCTGCTGTTTTCATGCATGGAACAATACAGTGGTGGAGAAGAGGTTACTCCTACAAGGAAGGGTAGAGGAAACGGGGTCACCAGCAAGGAGATTACAGCCTCGCCTCATACTGATGGTTACCAGTGGAGAAAATACGGGCAAAAGAACATTCAGAACAGGAAATTTGCAAGGTGAAGTGCTAATTAATTGAGCCCTCAAATGATCTTACGTGGTGCCATCTCTTAATCATCGCGGATACAATCCATATGGATGATGATGAGTGGACCCAGGAATTCTTCACGGGATGTGCACACATCAATTTTTTTTGAAACTTTAAAAAACATCCGAAATGTTAACTTGAATTCAGAAATTGCAAGCTATCAAAATTTTGAACTTTCAACAATTTAATATGGTTTTTTCAAACTTTAAAATTATGCAACTTTGAGTCATTTGGGATTGTACGGGGAAATCCGAAAAGGAAAAGGCAACCACACACGTGGGCCCCACCCCTTGTTTTTCACCCACTAGTCTCCACCAAATAGTCACCAACATACTCCCCCGTTCCATAGTATAGTGTATGTTAGGTTTTTCACATGTAGACATGTTTGCTCATGTTTACAGAAAAGCTATCCACGTCTAAAATAATAAATAGGTAAAATATAAAAATACACTTTGTGATGAATTTAATGATACTAATTTTGCATTGTGGAAGTTGGTATTTATAACCATGGTCAAATATAGACATCTTTTACTCTTAAAACTCATGTATATTTCATAAATTCAATGTCGACACAATCACACAACTAAACTCTACCAAACTTGAGCAGGAGGCATCAATAACAAGAAATAACTTGACTAACAACAAATATGACAGGAGGACACCAAAATAAGGAGACACAAAAGATTTACATGGAAACCCCTTTGTAGGAGAAAAAAACAAGGGCGAGAACGAGCAAGATTCTAGAACTAGCATATTTCTACTATAAAAATAAATCAGGTATGAGGTGAAAGCCAACAAGTGAAAGCTCTTCGGATCTCCAATTTTCATACTTCGATTTTGAAGATTTATAGATCAGATTGCCTCGCTCTCTGGCACTCTAAACTCTCTTGAGAACATAAAAGCTCAAGTCCATATATCGACAACTTTGCACAAAGCTCTATCCGCCAGCTTCATAATTATCTCAGGGGTAATGCTACATCTACAAAAGGTTACTTAAATTTTTTACAAGCAAGCTGATGTGGAGGATTTTGATTGGTAGGACCAGCATTATTGTTATCCCAGATATTTACTAGTTCACCGTACACATGCCGAGCAACCTGACTTTTCAAATGATGAAATAAGAGCTGTATTTTATCACAAGTTTCTCTTTTTTTCTTTTGCGGGATTTATCACAAGTTTCAGCATGCCCTTTGTCTTCGGTTACTCACACACGAATTATGAGAGGACGTCTTCGTACCCGTTCTTAACTGAGCCATGAGGTCCATGCATGTATACGCGTGCAGGTGCTACTACAAATGCATGTATAGCCATGACCGCGGCTGCAGGGCGAAGAAGACGGTGCAGCAGCAGGATAGCAGCAGCGGCCGGCGTCCCATGTTCCAGGTCACCTACGTGAACGAGCACAAGTGCCAACAAGAAGTAGTGCTTCCCAGAGAATCTATCGGTGGTAACAAGCACACGGCAAGGAGCGGCCATTTCGATCCTCAACGCGCCAAACTGGACGACGACGTCATGACCTCGTGCCTCGCCATGGTCATCGGCGGAGCTGCGCCCGCAGGTCTATCGTCCTCGTCCTTGCCGCCGCCGGTCGTAAGAGCGAGCCCCAGTGGTCCGGTCGGCGGGCATACGCCGGGCCTGCTGGACGTGGGCATGGGCCTGGGTGAGACGACGGTGGCGGAGATCTCGTGCCGCTCTCCATTTGCTCCCGTGAAGGCACCTGCAGCTCCGTCGTCGTCGTCGTCGTCGTCTCCGCCCGTGGAAGCGATCAACTCGAGTGATCCGACGCCGGCGGGCGGCGGACTCCCCCGGAGCACGGACGCTATGGCGATGGATGAAATTTACTTTCCGTGCGGCCCGCTGTTTTCTCCCTTCGCGGCTCAGTCGAGCATCCATTCGGTCGACGTGCCCATGGCTGTTGCCCGGTTCACGGACACCGACTCAGCGTGGCCATACTACTCGTGAATATACGTCGCCGGGCACCGTCACCGACATTAAAAACCATATGCATATGTGTGCACAGAATGTCACTGACGAACATCAACATGCGGTGGACTACACTATATATACATATTGTGTACACATGGTATTTCAGTTATTTTAACTGCTCACTGCAACGCTCGTATATTAACTTGTATTTTTCTTTCTTGAGGAGATTGTATGTATATATGCCCATAACTATTGTTTATATTTACCTAAAACTTTGTTATTTATATTAAACATAATGTCAATCTGATTCTAGGAGCATGAATTATGCTCATCTGGTATTTATAAATTGGGCTCTGTATCACTCAAAATGTTGATTTGAAATTTGAAACTTTGTCTACCAGATTTATGGTTGACAATGGGAAAAAAATCCGTACACCGAGTGAGAGTCCAAAACGGACATGGAGTATTTGCTCCTGAGCTCAAATGCTCCCCAATGAACACTATAATCAAACAAATAGTATTTTTTTAAAGAAGTTCTGATTTTCTGTGGTAAACTTTGATAATGTTTTTTTGTGTTTGCAAAAATGTATCGTGAAATACTTTTGAAAAATGTATCATGAAATGACATTCGTGAAAGTCCTGGCAAAAAGAACAAAGTCAATGCTCCAAAAATAAGTTTGAGCGGAAGAGGACTTTCGGTCCAAAACTAGCATTAGAATGAAATTAAGCCCCATGCAATCAAGAGATGGTGACTATGATTAATTCTAACAAGAGTGATGTGTTCAATTAAACCAACATAAGTTTTTTCTCCTACCGGACACATTAAATGAATCATTGACTTTGTCACAAAAGTTAAAATGAACAGTGGATCAGATTAAAGTTCACAAGTTTCTATGTCAGTGGGTATGTAGCAGTGTGCTGATCCATCTACCATCAGTTATTTCCATATACGGAATGTATACTTCTAGCAATACTAATAGGGACGCATCCAAATAAGTATAGTTGGTGAGATATGGGGGCATATCTATGAAATACTCCCTCCGTCTTGTAATATAAGACGTTTTTGTAAGTTAACAAAACTTGTA
>LR880967.1:920487094-920512100 GCA_904067115.1 Aegilops sharonensis
CTTTTCTTTGGGTGCTAAACGTCGGCCTGAACCATTTCACTAAAAGAAACATAGTACATTTACATAGCAGATTCTTGATGATCGTTGCGATGCATATTTGGTTCAGGCTCGTCAAGATTGAAGCAAACACTTGCCGCAAAAAAGTTGAAGCAAACACTGTTGCTTGTTGAGTTAGTTTTTTTTTTTTTTTTTGACAATCTGCTTGTTGTGTTAGCTAATCTAGCTAACAAGTACTCCCTCCGTCCGAAAATACTTGTCATCAAAATGAATAAAAAGAGAGGTATCTAGACATATTTCCGTTCTAGATACATCTTTCTTTATTCATTTTGATGAAAGTATTTCCGGACTGAGGGAGTAAGCAGTGGCGAAGCCAGCGTGGCCCACCTAGAATTTGGAGAATTTTCTTTTTAGTGTGTACTAATTTAACCCAAAGGATTAGCTTGAATTTATTTTTTAAGGCGTGAACACCCTCCATTTCTTTCCTGGCTCCGCCGCTGGGAGTAAGATATATACTCCATATGTATGGACAGAGAATGAATACCTGGGATGAAATTGTACCTCTTATCTCATGGTAAAGAGATAGGTGGCACAGTTGCATCGAGGTATTTTTGCCATAAAAAGAGGACCCCTGTTAGCCAGTAAACGTTCGCTGGCTAGCATGGCAACTGTGGACGTTTTTTCTGATATAGTAATTTTAGTTATAGGGGTGGCAATTTTTCAGACTAAACTGACAATTCCTTTCTAAAAAAAGCAAATTTTTAAATAAATTATCACCGTTTGATCTCGATCAAACGGCTGCGAAGACGTTCGTGCTGAGAAAAACAGGGTGCTCAGGTCTCCACGACGGGTATCCGATGGGTGGACCGGAACTGGAACCCGAACCCAACAGGGAAAAGGTCGGCGACGCGGGGTTTCCAAAAATCAAGGAACCGACATCACCATCGCGCTGTAGGCAGTATATATATAAGAGGGAGAAAAAAAGAGAGATACTCCACGCCGTGCCGCACTAACCCTACCTCCACGCCGGCTTCTTCCCCGGCGACCCCTCGGTCTCGCCGGAGCAAAGGGAGAAGAACTGCCTGCCACTCGCGCGGCCACCCGCCCAAGGTAGCTTCACGTCTCCCCCTCCCTCTCTGTCCGGGGCTGGCCTTGGCTCTTGGCTCCCAAGGTCACCGTGGATCTTAGCATCGTGCCTGATGATCTTGAACGGGTGAGCCGTGGTAGCTTGCAGGCCTGTCCGTTCAATCCGGCATCCTCCTGCCACCTCGAGGAAGAAGCAATGCCGGCGGCTGCCCATACGTTTGACAGCGACGACGACGACGACTTCGACGGCCCAGTCTCCTTCAAGAGGCCGAGTGCCTCTCTGAAGCAAAACAACATGCCCACCCCCTCATCAGGAGATTTACAACATTGTCAAAAGAGTGCACTGGAAAGGCCTCATGTGGAAGATGTCCTCATGGCGGATACCGATGATTCAGACGACGATGACGTACCACTTGCACCGAGGAAAAAGGCTGATGACAGGAAATTCAAGAGAATCAACACATGCAGTGCCGATTCAGATTCAGAAGATGATGAGAAACCACTCTCCGCAAGGTTGTTCAAAGACGCCGCCTCACCAAGTGGAGGCAACGCCGCTTCTGACGATGATGATTCGGAGGATGATAAACCATTGGCTGCCCGTTTTTCACTCGTTACTCGGAATTCCGTGGACATGCCGATCGAACCTAATAACGAGGCGTTGAACAGCAGTGCAAGTAGTGCTACCCGAAATTCAGTCAAGAGGCCATGTGATAGCAATATTCAGCCAAGTTCAGCTCTTAAGAAGTCAAAGTGTACAGACCGTTCTGCCTCAGCAAGTTCAGAGGATGATGGAAGTGACAACATACCTCTCGCACGAAGGCTGACAGTCGGCGAGCCTTCAAAAAGAAAGCTGCCTGCAAAGGATATTGTGACGAAGAAAAAGAAGAGTCCTTCATCTTCTAAGGACAACCAGAAAGTAGTAAAAAGGAATACAAAGAAACTAATGAGAAATTCCCGGTCCTCGAAGGCAACGAAGGTCCGTGAAGTGTCCGGCGGTGGAAAGAAATGGTCTACTTTGGTGCACAATGGTGTTATCTTCCCCCCTCCGTACAAGCCTCACGGTGTCAAGATGCTATACAATGGAAAACCTGTTGATCTGACCCCAGAACAGGAGGAGGTGATATATATTCAGCATTGACAGTTTACTGCTTTGTTTTTCACTACTTCAGTTTCGTAGCAATGAGGATGATCAGGCTACTTCTAAATATCAAGATCATGATTCTGTCTTTTTGTTCCTCCGCTAATTCTCTGCTCTGCAGGTTGCAACCATGTTTGCTGTGATGAAAGACACCGAGTACGCGTCCAAGGAAACATTTATCAACAACTTCTTCACCGACTGGAGTAAAATTCTTGGTAAAACCCATACTATCAAAAAGTTCGAGCTTTGTGATTTCACACCGATCTATGAATGGCACCTCCAAGAGAAGGAGAAGAAAACACAGATGACTTCAGAGGTAGATTTCTATGAATTCTGCAGAATGAACATATTGTTCTGATCTCCAAAAATTCTCAGAGTTTGATGACTACAAGATCTCCAAGAACACAGATTTATCCTGCCACCATCGATCATCTGAAGTATTTAGTCCTTGTAACTCTTTTTTGACAGGAGAAGAAAGCATTGCGGGAAGAGAAAGAGAAACAAGAGAAGAAATTTATGTGGGCTTCCGTAGATGGTGTTGAAGAGAAGGTCTTTTTTTCATGGTTTCCGAATATGACTTGGGCTTTTATAAATCCTAGAATAGATAGTCCACTCTTTTCCGTCGGGGACTATACACATATGCCACTAGTCTCAAAAGCATATTCAGATTTCGCCATTATTTTTTCGATAAATTAAGATTTTTGCACTGCATGTGGAGAAATGATAGGTTAGTACTATACAAAACGATGGATTTCCTCAGTGGAAGTGAGACTTGCATTGTTGTTCATATTCTTCTACATGCATATATATACCAGTTTGGCTACTGAGCAAACTGACATGTTTAATTGCTTCAGGTTGGTAATTTCAGAGTAGAACCACCTGGCTTGTTCAGGGGACGTGGAGAGCATCCTAAGGTACAGATTTGCAAATTTTTAACCACATAAGTGTTTTTGTTTTACTTCAAGTGAGGGCCTTCAATTAAGGCTCTCTACTGAATTGTTTTAGATGGGAAGGCTGAAGCGACGCATCCGACCAAGTGATATTACAATAAACATTGGAGAAGAGGCTCCAGTCCCAGTGTGTCCTATACCTGGAGAAAGGTACCCTGGAATTAAAGTTATTGATGTTATTGGAAAGGAGTATTTGTGAAGGGGCTTCTAGCATGTATAAATTCATGATTGGTAATGTGTTCTGCAGCTGGAAAGAAATTAAACATGACAATACTGTTACATGGTTGGCCTTTTGGAATGATCCGATAAACCAAAAGGATTTCAAGTATGTTTTCCTGGCGGCAAGCAGCTCCCTAAAGGGGCAAAGCGACAAGGAGAAATATGAGAAGGCCCGGAGACTGAAGGTGAGGAAGTTAGTTTTGTGATTCATATAGGTTTTCTGTCCCCATGTAAAAATAATAATAATGCTAATTGTGTTCATATGGCTATGGCAGGATCACATAAAGAATATTCGTGCAAATTACACCAAGGATTTCAGGAGCAAAGAGCAGGTGAAGAAACAAATTGCAGTGGCAACATACCTTATAGATAAACTAGCCCTTAGGGCAGGGAATGAAAAGGTATATCCTACTGGACTTATCGTTACTGAATGATATTTCCATTTTATTCTAGACGGTCGTGATAGTATGTATGTTGGCAATGCATTGTGTATGCCCCTAAAGGTTGTTGCATAAAGTGATACACAACTGTGCTATGTTTTTATGTAATATATGTATGTCCTGTCAGCATCACTGACATCATTATCTGAAATAATCCTTTTGCATCAAGATTACTCTATAAAGAATTAGCAGACACAAATAATTTACATGATGAGACATTCGCTGACAATCAATTCCTTTCTGCATATATCCTTGTATTTTTTTGGTAATAATCCACTTAGCTTTGAACTTCATTGACATATGTTCTCATGCCACTTCAATCCTTTTTAGGATGACGATGAGGCCGATACTGTTGGTTGTTGTACGCTGAAGGTTGAAAATGTTACTTGTCTGCCCTCAAACAAGTTGCAGGTCTTGATCTTTGTTCTCTATTCTGGTACTCACTATATGGAAAGTAAATTTTCATGTTATCTAATGTTCGGTCAATTTCTTTTCAGTTTGACTTCCTTGGTAAAGATTCTATAAGATACTTGAATACTGTAGAGGTTGAACCACCTGTATACGAGGCGATTAAGGAATTCTGTGCAGGTATCTATCTCCCAATGCTCTTTTCCCATCCCTCCATCTCTTCCTGCCCTAGACAAATGTTATTGACATCTGTTCTGCATACCTGTTTTCTAGGTAAAAATAAAGGTGCGCATGTCTTTGACAAGCTTGATACAACTAAGCTAAATGCTCATCTCAAGGACTTAATGCCTGGCCTTACTGCAAAAGTCTTCCGTACATATAATGCTTCTATCACTTTGGACGATATCGTAAGTTCAATGCAAATTTCACTGTCTTGTACCAGGTCTTTGTTCTCTACTTTTATGTTTACACTATTTAATCTAAGGGCATGATGAAGTGATTAGCTGAAGTTTGTCGTGAGTAAAACAATTTAGTAGCGTATGTTTTACTGCTTTATTTTGGTATACTGTAATATTCATGGCTGCAGCTCAAATGAACAACAGACATTTTGTTTGTCAATGACACACGCAGAAATCGTCAGCATTATTATGTGCCATGTGATTACGATGTTATGTCATCATATATTTTGGATCTGAATAAATATATGTGTGTGACTGTATTACAGTTGAATGAAGAAACAGAAGATGGGAGCCTTCTTGAAAAAATTAATGTCTACTCCCGAGCAAACAAACAGGTAAAGTCTGTCACTCATGAGGAAAAAAAACTTGCATATTCAGTACATCACTCTTATTGACTATCAACGATGTTTCTCGTTTACTCAGGTTGCCATAATCTGTAACCATCAGCGCGCAGTCCCAAAATCACATGATTCCCAGATGACTAAGTTGAATGAAAAGATTGATGAATTAAAGGTTGGTTTATGGTTGCAAATGATTAGATCAAATTTATGCTAGTTTAATGTGGGTGCAAGTGATTGCCTCAAATTTATGCTTGTCCTCTAAACTTTTGACTGTCATTTGGTTCTTTTCTCCAGGCCCAGAGGGATGAATTGAAAGCAGACTTAAAGAGAGCGAAGAAAGGAAAGCCTCTAGCCGGTGATGAAGATGGGAAGCGAAAGCGAAAATTGACCCCTGAAGTGTACGTCTCAACCACAGATATGTCATGTTTTCTACTTGCCTGAACATAGAGTGGAGACAATCTCATAAACCCACTTGCAGGTTGGAGACTAAGATCTATAAAATTGAAACCAAGATCAAGGAAATGGATATCGCTAAGACGAACAGAGAGGAGTTGAAGACAGTAGCACTAGGAACATCAAAGATCAACTACCTTGATCCTAGAATCACCGTGGCGTGGTGCAAAACCCATGAAGTTTCTATTGAGAAGGTATTACAGTCCCTTGGATCTCCTCTTGCTTGTATTATAGTTCTCAGCATCTCTGCTCCTTGACCATCCATATATACAAGAGATAAAAAAAATAGATTATCAGTTAATCTATAGACATAAAGCCATATAAACCTTCCTTCCTATAAAACTAAGCGTTGTTTTATTTATTTCATAGTCGAAGTTGCATTCCAGTGCAGGTAAAAATTAGTTCTACTTTATACTTGTGCCTTGATTTATTATTTCAAACGACTAATTTGATTAATCGTTATCATTTGGTAGTCCTTAACAGAAGCTGTTTTTCTGTGTGTGTGTGTGTGTGTGCGCAGATTTTCAGCAAGACGATTCTTGCGAAATTTGGATGGGCGATGGATGTCGACCTGGATTTCAGATTCTAAGGGATGCCTAGCCAGTTAGTGAATCGAACAGTCTTCCAGCCGACCTATCCCCGACGGCAATCGCAGCTAGGAAAGAAAGAGCTCCCCGAAAGAAGGAAGCTCCAGTCATTCTCTGTGTAGGCTCTGTTTTTGCCTTGTCCTGTGCTTGCCATCTTTCGATTGCCTTGTATGCTCTTGGCCCGATGGATTTTAGCAGAATCTCAAAATATATAGATGACGGTGTGTGCATGTGCTTGAGAACTGCCGACTGATTTTTATGGAAGAAATGCTACAATGTGCAAATTTTGACAGAGTACTTTACTGGTTGTGCCATGCTCTTCATGTATTCTACTCCCTCCGTCTCAAAATTCTTGTCTTAAATTTGTCTAAATATAGATGTATCAAGTCACGTTTTAGTATTAGATACATTCGTATCTAGGCAAATCTAAGACAAGAATTTTGGGACGGAGGGAGTATATACAAATTCTAACAAGAATGCACCGGCGGTGACTGAATTTGGTAGTCTGTATTTTGAAAACTTCAAATTACATACAGTTGTGGGAAGCGTTTTTACCTGATCCAAACTGTGTGCTCCCATCCCCAACTATGAATGGTGTCTATGTCGGCCTCCGTCGCCGCTCAATGCTTCGTCTGCCTACTAGCCAGATACTGAATCTCGCCAGCTCTGCTCGCCCGGCTCCCTCAATTCCGCCGGCTCTCCTCCATTCTCCTGCGCGGTGACGGGGGTGGGGGGAGGCCGCCTCCTCTTTGCGACGAGGCACGGCCGCAACCCTGCACGGCGGAGAGCGAGGCCGCGCTGGTATGGTCGCCAAGATTGCCGTGGCTCGCCTCGGACAGCGCCTTCCAGGCCGCGTACGTGTAGACGGCTGACGCGCGCTCCAAATGGCAGGGCTCAAGGCGGTGGCTACCCGAGTGGAAAGGCGGGCGCGCGGAGGCGCAGACGGTGGGCGGGGCGACCAGCACGGGCACCGGGCACGTACTTACTGCGGCGGCGAAGGCAGCTGGGCGGCGCGCCGCAGGGCGTGCGGCGGCCGGCGGAGATTACTAAAAGAACAAACATTACGTCTCTATCTAAACTTGTATCCAGGGACTTTTGTGCAAATTGGGTGAACAAGCTTATGTTTTTTTTTTTTTTTGAGAACAGCCTACAAGGCCTAAACAAGCTTACAGGTTGGGACGTTCCTTTAAGACTAATTCTGCAAGCTCCTCTGGGACGTTTGCAAAGATCTTGCTCTCTCTCTTGCTTCTCGCATAAGCTGCCAGTTCGTGGGCCACCTTGTTGCTGTCTCTCCTGACCGCCGACCAGGTAATTGAGCTAAACACAGTGGCCTGGTTCTTGATATCGATTACAAAGTGGAATAGACGCGATCTGTCCGGGATGTTCTTCTGCAAGCGGTTTATCAAGGGCAAATAGTCAGACTCAATAATGATTGGCCCACGATAGTGAGTGCTTAACTCCTTCAGTCCCATCAACACTGCCTCTGCCTCTGCTTCCTCTATCCCTGTACTGGGATTGATCTTTCAGCATACCGACATCGCGACCAAACCCTTGTAATCCCTTGTAATCATCCCGAGACATGTCATGTCTCTGTCACCCACAAACAATGCGTCAACATTCATCTTCCAACTATCAGGCGATGGAGGGTTCCAGCGGGGTATCTCATTCGATGTGTGTGCCCGCCCACTTGGCAGCATGGGGAATAGGCTAACTTTGCCCGCAGCATCCGGTTCAGGTCCCAAGGCAAGCATGATTTCCATCTCGTAACGCTGCAGGAAATCCACCGACACAGACACCAAAGCTTTCCCATCGCCATGAACGCAGTCTTCACGGAGGAACCACGCTCTCCACAGCAACAGAAGAATCCTACCGCGGGTCCTCATATCACAAGTATCCAGAAGACACTGCAACCAATTAGGGCCAAAGCTTATGTTATTTTTATCTTTCCGAGCGAGTTTTATTGAAATAGGCTTTCGCTCAATTTTTAAAAAGGGCACCATAAGACCTTGCTCTTTTTTAACATCAGTAGAGAAATGCATACATGCATAACCTACCCCTTAACACGAGATCAGGCTTGCATGCTCCCTCTTCATGCTCCCATCCGTGCTCCCACCTCATCCTACGGTTGTCTTTTTTTTTTCTTTTTTAATCTAATCATCTCCCTCCCTGATTTTAAAGGGGTGGAACCGGATCTTATTTTCTTTCAATCAAATCAAGCCACATATGCGGAAGCACGGATGGGCGCACGCGAGGGGTGCATTTCTCTGTCTTACCAAGATTCACCTAGTGAATTTTCTAAAAAGAAAAGAAAAAGAAGAGATCCTTTTTTCTTTTCTTTTGAGGGGTAGAAGAGATTCACCTACTAGTGACGGACATGATTTTGACGGGTGAATATTCAAGCGCGAGCTGGAAGCCGGCCTGGCACGTCTGTCCAGCACGGCACCGCGCAACTCAAAGTAAACGCTATCGTCACGCCACACGTGGCACGTCGCCGCCGTGGAGCGTGCCGATAGAGAGGCCCTCACCTCAGCTCAGCCCACCCAAGCCCAGCCGCCGCCCTCAGTCGAGGCAAGCCGAGAGGGAGAAAAAAAAAATGCTGCAGGTGGAGGAGGCGCTGGCGGCGGTGCTGTCCGCCGCGGCGGCCTGCCGCGCCGCGCCGTCGGCCGTGCCGCTGCTCGACGCGCTCGGCCTCGTCCTCGCGGAGGACGTCCGCGCGCCCGACCCCCTGCCCCCCTTCCGCGCCTCCGTCAAGGTCAGTCCCAGCCGAGTCAACCACCCCCCTCCCGCTGCTCCGTCTGAGGTGAATAACGGCCGTCTCCTGCAGGACGGGTACGCCGTGGTGGCCGCCGACGGGCCCGGGGAGTACCCGGTCATCGCGGAGGCCAGGGCCGGCGACGACGCGCTCGGCGTGGTTGTGACACCAGGCACCGTCGCGTACGTCACGACCGGAGGTGCGGCGGCGGCTAACTACTACGCTCTACCTACCTCTATCCGGTGCTGCGTGCGCTTTTGGTCGAGCTGACGATGCGGCTGTTGTTGGTGTATTGACTATTGAGCAGGGCCGATTCCCGACGGCGCGGATGCCGTCGTGCAGGTGGAGGACACGGAGCAGGTCGCTGCCGCCCCGGGTGGGTCGAAGAGGGTCAGGATCTCGGTGCGGGTACCCGAGGGGCACGATATACGCAGCGTGGTATGTCAATTTTTTTCATCCTTTTGTCAGTGCTTCCTTGTTTTAGGTGCTCTCTCTCGGTTTATGGGGATTGGCCACGGGTTGTGAGACTATGAATTTGATGGATTGCTATAGCCCATGCACTTCAGCTGAGTCAGCTGCGCCTAAATTCAGTTTACATGTTTGACAGGATTACTGTTTCATCTCTATTGTAACGAGCTCTCCTGTGTTTTGGAGAGTAACCATGGGTTCAGATTTGTGATGCTATAGCTATGGTCCATGCGCTGTTGCCATATCAACTGCATCCAAATTCAGCTTGCGTGGTTGTCCTATTTGAGTGGATTATAACTGTTTCATCTCTTGTCTTGGAAAGTGGAAGCAAGATTCTTGTTTATAATCTTGTAAGGGGATAGTTGTGGTACAAACTTATATCAATTGCCACCACTATTCGTACAGAACACTCAATGCAATAAAAGATCTATGAAATGTTGTATGCACAATTAGGCATTGTCTAGTAACACAGCTTCGTGCTTTCTCTATAAAGATGGAATACAATCATCTGTGTTGAAGTTTTCTTGGTAACCAGTGTGTTAGTTATCTGAATGTATAATTTCCAGGGATGTGACATAGAGAAAGATTCTATAGTGCTAAAATCTGGTGAGAACATAGGTCCTGCAGAAATTGGGCTGCTTGCAACAGTGGGAGTAACTACTGTCAAGGTGAATATCTTCTGCCTGATGTCACCAATTATATATGAGAGTAAAACGTATAATGCACTAATGCAGCATTCTGTGTTTGCATGTGCAGGCATACCGTCGACCAACCATTGCTGTATTTTCTACAGGGGACGAGTTAGTTCAGCCAGCCACTGCAACTCTCAATCGTGGTCAGGTTATTTCTACTATTCGACAACGTTTGCGTCCTTCACATTTCTTTGCATTCCATATTTACCAACATGCATGACCTCTCTGCTTCAAACTAAAATTTCAGATTCGTGATTCTAACCGCGCCATGCTACTTGCTGCTGCTATTCAGCAGAAGTGTAAAGTGGTTGACTTGGGTATTGCAAAAGATACTGAAGAAAGTCTTATGGAGCATATGGATGCAGCTCTACGTTCCGATGCTGATATAATCCTTACTTCTGGTGGTGTTTCCATGGGTGATAGGGACCTTGTCAAACCTTGCTTGGCAAAGATGGGTAAAATTCACTTCGAAAAGGTAACCTAGAAATCCTTCTGGGGTATTGTATACCAAGATGTTGATAAGCAGCATCAGCCTTATGATTGTATTCGTTTCCTGTATGCTGTTGGATAACCATTGAAAGCAGTTATGTTTGCAAAAGATACCTTTTAAAATCGATACCGCCATATCTGTCCATTTTTCTCCAATGATTTTAATCATTTGCTGTATGTGCATGCAGATCCAGATGAAACCAGGGAAGCCATTGACATTTGCTGAGATCACATCAAATGACCCAACAAAGCCATCCAAAACAGCTCTTGCTTTTGGCTTGCCTGGAAACCCAGTGAGCTGTATGGTTTGCTTCAATCTCTTTGTTGTTCCTGCAATACGTCTTGTCTCTGGTTGGTCAAATCCTCATCTGGAGAGGTAGTTACCCTTTGTGCTTTTTATTTGTTTTTCTTTCAGCATTTTGTTCTTCATTTTCCACTGATGAGACTTTTTTAGAGTGCATGTGCGAATATCACATCCTCTAAGAGCAGACCCACATCGTATGGAGTTTCATCGTGCAGTGATCAGATGGGTGCTCGACGATGGATCCGGTAGACCAGGGTAGGAGTTATATTTTACCATGGCAGCCTGATGTTTCATTAGACCATATTTGACACCACGTAAGTAAATGTATGTTAATTTATTTTTGGCAGTTATGTTGCTGAGAGCACTGGCCAACAAGCTAGTAGCCGCCTTCTAAGTATGAAATCTGCAAATGCCTTGCTGGAAGTGCAATCATCTGAGCAGATATTGGCAGCTGGAGCATCTGTCCAAGCTATACTTATTTCTGATATAACTAGCCCTCCTCTGGATAAGCTGCCTGCTGCTTCCAGCCCCTTATCATCTCATCTTGTTTCTTCTGCAAAAGGTGCTTTGGCGGATGCACCACAGGTTGCAGCTTCTCAGAATGCTGAAGTTAAAGTAGCAATTCTGACTGTTAGTGACACTGTTTCTTCTGGAGCAGGCCCCGATAGGAGGTATTTCCTTAAGTGCAATACCTTTTTCTTCAGTCTTAAGTTCTATTGTTTGTGATTTTGTTCCCACTCTCAAAAGACATTAGAAAGAAAAAATCTGTATGGTATGCAGAGTACATGCATCCTGATACACCTCTTTGCCTCAAGCTGCAAATGGGTCACTCTTGATGCAAAATGAAATGAGTCAAATTACTGTCTATTCCTTGCATGTTCACATAAGACGATGATGTGTTTCAGTAAGGACTCCACATTTCACAAATTTATCATCGTACCTAGGCCTCAAAATTTGTACTCTTTGCAAGTACGTGCATCCTGATACACCTCTTTGCTTCGAGTTGCAAATGGGTCACTCTTGATGCAAAATAGAAGAGTCAAATTACTGTCTATTCTTTGCATATTCACATAAGATGGTGGTGTGTCTCAGTAAGGACTCCACATTTCACAAGTTTATTATCATACCTAGGCCTCAAAATATGTGCTCTTTGCAAAGTACATGCATCCTGATACACCTCTTTGCCTTGAGTTGCAAATGGGTCACTCTTGATGCAAAATAGAAGAGTCAATTTACTGATGATTCTTCACATAAGATGGTGATGTGTCTCAGTATGACTCCACATTTTACAAATTTATTATCGTACCTAGTCCTCAAAATTTGTACTCTTTGCAAATTACGTGCGTCTTGATACACCTCCTTGCCTCGAGTTGCAAGTGGGTCACACTTGATGCAAAATAGAAGAGATGATTAACTGATGATTCTTCACATAAGATGGTGATGAATTTCAGTAAGGACTCCACATTTCACAAAGTTATTATCCTTTCTTGGCCTCAAAATTGCGGATTAATCATAACTTCCGTTTATTCTTCGTGATGTGAATCATGCTTCCATGAAAAGTAACTTATTTCATTGTTATTTCGTCTCTCTTATCATCCCATCTGTAGTGGCCCAAGAGCTGTATCTGTAGTGAACTCTTCATCGGAGAAATTAGGGGGAGCAGTTGTTGTTGCTACTGCTGTGGTTCCAGATGAAGTGGACAAAATTAAGGAGATTCTGGTGAAGTGGAGCGATATTGACCGCGTTAACCTCATCTTGACCTTAGGTGAAAATTTTATTTTGAAGAAATTGCTTAGGTCACATGATCTCAAGATTCCTACTCACGCTAGCATCTACTTCCTGGTAAATGCAGGTGGCACTGGCTTCACACCTAGAGATGTTACTCCAGAAGCAACTAAATCTGTAATAGAGAAAGAAGCACCTGGCCTTGCGTTTGTTATGATTCAGGAGAGTTTGAAGGTGATGACAACGTTTTTTACAGCCTCTTTGGTTTAACATATCAGTTCACTTACTGACTATTTCCATAGATCACATCTAATTGCTAACCCTATATAGATGACATAAAAAACAACTTTCCCCAAATATGTTTAGTGTCTTAAACTTGACAGGATTCAGATCCTTTTGTTCTGTACTGATGGTGTTTGCACTTTTCTGTTCGGTACAGGTGACACCATTTGCGATGCTATCCCGAGCGGCGTGTGGGATAAGAGGATCGACACTTGTATGGACTGAAACCAAAGAATGCTTCGTAATTTCAAAATTGTAGGTTCTGAAACGCTCACAAGAGTTCCTTTTTCCAGATCATCAACATGCCCGGCAACCCGAATGCCGTCGCGGAGTGCATGGAGGCTCTTCTCCCAGCGCTGAAGCATGCCATGAAGCAGCTGAAGGGTGACAAGAGGGAGAAGAACCCCCGACACATACCTCACGCCGAAGCCACACCAGTCGACCAGTGGGAGCGCAGTTTCAGAGCTGCATCATCTGGCGGTGGCTGCTCATGCGACCCCTGATCGGTGCTCATCCACAGGTGGTGGAACACTCATGGGGAACCTGCTTTCGTGATCCTGCTGGCTGCTGCATCCAGTTTCAAGATGAATCGGCGATGGTTTTGGTTTTTGTCGTTATGGCTATTTCGTGACTCTTGACATTTGAGGACCCGTGTGTATGTGCTACCAATAAAGCAGTGAGAGTTTCTTTCTGGTCTTGTATCTATCAGTCTATTCTCTCACAATCACAGTTGTCATTTTGCGTGTATTATACTGTAACGTAGTGTTGTGATCCATGGAAATAAAGTGAAGTACACTTGTTAAGAAAACAATGTAATTCTCAGATGCATAGAACCAACCAAAATGGCACCAAAAATATTTGATCTTTGACAAACGAAAACTAGTTAATCACGAGTGACTGTATAAATGCTTAGAGAAGAAGATAAACTTTCCAGTAAATAAAGCATTTGCTGTACACAAATTTGTGATCTGGAAAGCATATTTTCCATAGGTAAACATTTCAAATTGTTAGCTAAAACGAAAATAAACGGGACACGAGAGCACACGGATTTTTATGTGAAAACCCTTGCGGGAGAAAATCACGGACACACGAAGGCTGGGGAAACCTTATTTCATCTTCAGAGAGCCGCCGCCACCTCGTCTCTCTTAGCAGGACACAAACCCTAACAAAACTCAAAAAAACCTGAAAAAACGAAGCCTTCCCACCGCTGATCCACCGCGCCTCCATGGCCCTAAGGCCACAGAAAACGAGGTGGACCGACGGCGTTTTTTTTTTTTTTTTTGGCTTTTGCTTTTGCTTCGGACAAACAGCTACGAGCAACAAGTCGTCTCAACGTACTTTACTTGATCTAGCATCCAGCTGCCCGGGCGTGCCTTTTCGTAAGTTCGGGAGATAAATCCTCGCGTGGTGTGGCGTGCATGAGTGATGTCAACCCTCAGTTCTTGGATCAGTGATTCAGTCTCAGCGGAGTGGAGCTGGGTCGTCCCTTCCCTTTCCTTGCTTAGTAATCAACAAAGAGGACGTAATCATAAGTAAGACGAGTTTCACACTGTCTCATTGCCCGGCAAACAGCGATCCAGCAGCACCGTACACCGGCCGGCCTCTTCCTGCTCCTCCGGCCGGCATACTTGCAAGGCAAAGGCAATGGCAATGGCTTCCCCTTCCATCCTCTCCACCCTTCTTCTCTTCATGACGCTCTTACTGCATCTCAACATCTCTCCGGCGACGGCCTTCTACCTCCCCGGTAGCTACCCGCACCGCTACCTCCCCGGCGAGGCCCTCGCCGCCAAGGTCAACTCCCTCACCTCGCCGTCCTCCAAGCTCCCTTTCCCCTACTACTCCCTCCCCTTCTGCGCCCCGCAGGGCGGCGTCAACCGCGCCGCCGAGAGCCTCGGCGAGCTCCTCCTCGGCGACCGCATCGAGACGTCGCCGTACCGCTTCTCCATGCTCACCAACAGCACCGCCGCCTTGTTCCTCTGCCGCACCGACCCGGTCTCCCCCGCCGCCGCCGACCTCATCAAGTCCCGCATCGACGACGCCTACCACGTTAACCTCCTCCTCGACACGCTCCCCGTCGTCCGGTTTGTGAATAACCCGATCGCGCCGGACGTGCTGCTCCGGTCCACGGGTTTCCCAGTCGGCGTGCGGGCCGACGACGGGGAATACTACGTGTACAACCACCTCAGGCTCACGGTCCTGGTCAACAAGCAGAAGAATGGCACCGCCAGGGTGGAGGCCTTGATGGCCACCGCCGACGCGTCTGAGCTCATCGGGTTATCCGGCGGCGGAGGCGGTGGTGGTGGGTACACCGTCGTCGGGTTCGAGGTGGTGCCGTGCAGCGTGGAGCACGACGAGGCGGCCATCAGCGACAAGAAGATGTACGACGGCTTCTCGTCCAAGGCGGCCGCCGGGTGCGACCCTTCCGTGGTGGGCATGCGCGTGCAGGCCAACAGGCCGCTGGCCTTCTCGTACGAGGTGGCCTTCGTGGAGAGCGCCGTGGAGTGGCCGTCGCGGTGGGACGCGTACCTGGAGATGGGCGGCGCCCAGGTGCACTGGTTCTCCATCCTCAACTCCATCGTGGTGGTGGCGTTCCTGGCGGCCATCGTGCTGGTCATCCTGCTGCGCACGGTGCGGCGCGACCTGGCGCAGTACGAGGAGCTCGGCAGCGAGGCGGCCCCGCACGCCGACGACATGGCCGGGTGGAAGCTCGTGGCCGGGGACGCTTTCCGGGAGCCCAGCCACCCGGTGCTCCTGTGCGTGATGGTGGGCGACGGCGTGCGCATCCTGGGCATGGGCGTGGTCACCATCCTGTTCGCGGCGCTCGGGTTCATGTCGCCGGCGTCCCGGGGCGCGCTCGTCACCGGCATGCTCTGCCTCTACCTCGTCCTGGGCCTCGCCGCCGGGTACACGTCCGTGCGGCTCTGGAAGACGGTGCGGCACGGCGACGTCGCCGGGTGGAAGGCCGTGGCGTGGCGGGCCTCGTTCGTGTTCCCGGGCGTCGGGTTCTCCGTCTTCACCGCGCTCAACTGCGTGCTCTGGTACAACGGCAGCACGGGCGCCGTGCCGTTCGCGCTGTTCGTGGTGCTGATCCTGCTCTGGTTCTTCGTGTCCGTGCCGCTGACCCTGGCCGGCGGCCTGCTGGCGTCGCGCGTGCGCGGCCACGTGGAGTACCCCGTGAAGACGAACAAGATCGCGCGGCAGGTGCCGGCGGCGCAGTGCTCGCCGTGGGTGTTGGTGGCGGTGGCGGGGACGCTGCCGTTCGGTACGCTCTTCATCGAGCTCTTCTTCATCATGTCGAGCCTGTGGCTGGGGCGGGTGTACTACGTGTTCGGGTTCCTGCTGGTGGTGCTGGGGCTGCTGGTGGCGGTGTGCGCCGAGGTGTCGGTGGTGCTGACGTACATGGGCCTCTGCGTGGAGGACTGGCGGTGGTGGTGGCGCTCCTTCTTCGCCTCCGGCTCCGTGGCCGCCTACATCCTGGGGTACGCCGTGTACTACCTGGTGTTCGACCTGCACAGCCTCAGCGGCCCGGTGTCCGCCGCGCTCTACGTCGGGTACTCGCTGCTCATGGCGCTCGCCGTCATGCTGGCCACCGGCGCCGTCGGGCTCGCCGCCTCCTTCTGCTTCGTCTACTACCTCTTCTCCACCGTGAAGCTCGACTGATCGATGACCCCCAGTTTCCTGTCATTTTAGATTTTTCTTTTGTCTGACGGTAAAGTTTTTCAGACTCATACGCATACCGAGTTTCATTGTTACTCGACAGTGCCCAGCTGAGTTTATCTTACTCTGTGTTGTAAAAGGTCCTCGTCGATGCAAAAATAATAAACAGGGATGAACCCCCTAAAAACACAAATAAGAACAGCTTGGAATGTTTTTTTTGAAGTAACACGAACAGCTTGGATAGAGGGCGTATCTAACGATGAGCTCGTTTACAACTTCGTCTTACAGCGCATCTCCAACAACAACCCTATAATAAATTAATAAGGCATCAAAAAATCATGGTGGTGGCGTTCCTCGCGGGCGATTGTAATTTCTGACATTGGGAGTTGGAATACGTAGCTTATCTTGTTGATAAGCGCTTCCTCGTCGGCAATGATGCAGTAGACGCAATATGTGCTGCTGAGGGTAGAAGGGAAGAGCTGAATCGAGTAAGGAACAGGGGCTTTGCGGGTGCAATGGATGAAAGAGCTGATCTTGAAGGTGCAGCTGGAATGCATTGAAGGGAGCACACATGGGTTGCGGCCGGAAGGGAGCAAGCATGGGTTGCAGGTAGCATGAGCAAGCAGCAAGCTGAGGCTTTGTTAGGTTTAGGTAATGAGATGCTCATGGTGTTGAAGGCAATGATGGCGCCATTATGCTGCTAGCTTTGGCTATTCTAAAGAAATGATGAAAATTGTAGTTCATGAACTACATGTCAGTGTCAATGCCTAGTTTGTGTAGTTGATGAACTGTCATTGTTGAACTACATGTCAGTGCCAAATGCCTAGTTTGTGTAGTTGATGAACAAATGGCCCGGGTGTGGTTGATCTTGTAATGATGGTAGTTTGTTTAGGTCAATTGCAGTGATCATATTTTGGTTTGTATGACCTGTTGTTGGAGTTGGTGAAGTTTGTAATGCAATTTGAAGTTAATGGATCATATGTTGGTCTTTAAAGAGCTCATCATGTGTTGCTATTTTACTCTTGGTTGCTATTTTACTAACTGTTATGTGTGTGTGCCATGGAAACCGGGAAGCAGATATAAATATGGATAGAAATTTGAGAGAAAACATGTTACAATGGTGACCTAACTTTAAAGAAAAATATATATTGTGCACAAGGTATATGCTTCCCAACTTTAACAGAGAAAACATTTGTATGCTATGATGACCTTTTGGCATGGTCTCAGTACACTCATTTCAGTTTAAAGCAAAACTATATGTATGCTATGTTGGCCTTTTGGCATGATCAAGTAAACATTCTAAGAAAAGCATAGTTATAACCATCATTCAGAAGTACCAAGTATCCATCATAACAAAAGCATAGTCATAACAATCATTCAAAAGGACCAAGTAATGATTAGAAAATGATAAACAATTTATCCATACTCATGTGCACACATCAGTATGGATCAGTTATAACACTTCTCATCATTCACATCTTATTACATGATGCATTAGAGCATAAGAACTAGAAGAGAGCCTAGTCATCTGAAGATGTCAAACATTGATGTCATGTTGGTCTGCTCGGGCAGCACTAGCTCATCATCTAATTGATGCTCTGAACCAGCAGCCCTCTTGCCAATTGAAATGCTAGTAGCCTAAGTTCCTCCTTCCTTGAATTAGTAGTAGCTTGATTTTCTTCTCTTCTTTTTGCTGCATCAGCTTCTTTCTCTGCTCTCTTCTTTGCAGCAGCTTCCTCTTTTTGAGTTTTCTTCTCAGCTTGTTGCCTTGCTTTTTCTCAACAGCTATACTTTTCTTGGTATGGCTTGTCTCTGCTTGAGCCTGCTTTGCTAATGCAACTTGTTCTTTTCTCTTCTCTCTCTTCTCAACCAATGACTTACTCTTCCTCTCTGCTTCTAGTTCTTTCTTCTCTTCTTGTTGATGTCTCTTTCCGGCAGCGCCATCTGCCTTCTTTCGTTGTTCTTCTCTTCTTGCTATAAGCATTGCTTGTTTCCTATCTTCCAACTCCTTGTCTCTCTGCCTCTTTCGAGCAAGCAACTTCTTGGCCAAGTCACCTTGTTGGATGGTGCTTGTGCTCCCCTGGTTGCTTGTTCTACCTTGGTTTTGGTTGAGCGAGACATGGGCTGCAGAAATGAATGTTGATTCTGGAACATACCTCTTGCAATTACTCTTGGCACATTCATATGCATGAGAAAAGAGATGTACATACTGCACTTTAGATAAACCAAAAGATGTTCTATCACAATAACTATAGTTATCCAACCACATGAACAACCATAAGAAAAAAGAGATCAATCATAGGGGCTTGAATGAACTTACATTTTGAATCATAAGATCTTCTATGACATGATTTTTTGAAGGGTTGTGCTCCTCATGGAGTCCAAGCAATATCTGTAGTTATCCAACATTGCCAGAAAAGGCAAAGATTGGAAGGATTTGAATTTTCAAGTTGCAAAACCAACCCGAGTAATGACAGGCTCATCATCTCCCACATTTCCTTTAGGTGGTGCATTTGCAGCTTGATCATCTCCTTGTGGTGGCGGAGCTTCGACATTACCATGTGGTGTTGGTGGATCTTGCACATTTGGAGGAGACAGACCTGCCTTCAAGTACCTGCAGCCTTTGATATTGTGATCTTGCTTCCACAATTCTTGCAATGCATGATCACACCATACCTAGACATTTTTCCCTCCATTGCAGAAAACCACTTCACCTGGTGCTTTTCTTCTACTCTTGCATGGCCTTCCTACCAGCTTCTAGTAGAATGGTGTCTTAATTGGTGGCCCATTCATCTTCTCCCATTTTGTCTCGTCTCTACATGGATAGATGATGTTGCTGTATGATTTCTTGAACATGCTAATAGAATAGCATTGGTCTACTAGTCTGGGGGATCCACTCTCTCATATCTAGCAGATGTTATAGCATGTACACATGGTGTGCCACCCTACTGCCACCTCTTACCGCTACACTCATTGGTGTGCCAGTCAACAAGATAGTCAATGCCTCTGTCCCCCACCTGAAACAATCCATCCCCAGCCCCATCAACATAGCATGTGTTTGCCCATTCTATTAGCTTGTCAACCTTTTTCTTGATCTTAGGGCATATGCCCCCTTTTCATCTTCTCTCTTGTTATCTATTTGGTGTAGTGCCTTTGCATAAATTGGCCTTTAATTCTTTCAACTTAACTGTATTGGTAGCTCTCTGTACTTGTCTGTGTAAATCAGATAAGAGTAAGTATCTAACTAGATTGGCAAATAACATAGCAAGGCAAATAAAACATCAATGTAGCTAGTTCTTACTTCTTAAAGACTTCGCAATTGTTGTTCAGCAAAATATCACACTTGGGGTTGATCACTTTGAAAAGCTCTAACCAAAGTGTGTGGTTAGCAGTTCTGGGTTGATTAAGATACTATTCTGGTTTTTGTTCGGGTAATTATTGGTGCACTGTCTATTGATGTCGTGGTGTAAAAAAGGACAGTAATCGGTTAAGGACTTTTTTCCCACGTGTTACTACTCATGCAAATATTCCGGTCTACTATTTTGTGCCTCAGCAACACCATCATTGGAAAGGATCGGGAGACGATTGAGGTGGGTTTGCATCAGTACGCAAGTGAAGAGTAATTATGTGTAGAAGAATCTTAAATCTTAACCCTCTATATAAAGACGCAAGGATGGAGGAGGGGGAGAGAAATGATTGTATTTTTTTTAACAACGGGTGTATTTTTGTCTTTGGAAACACTATTCACACTAGGGGTATTGTTTGCTAGACATTGGTCACGTACGGGGGTACGGTTTACGCGGGGTACTGTTCATTCGCAATTGCCTTTTAACAAACACTGTTCACTGACTTGATCTTGTGCTCTGTGCAAGTATGCCACACCTTATCAGTATCGCCACAGTTTTCCACGAAAACCTAAAACCCCCTGGCGAGGATTAGGGTTTCGGTGGACGGAAACGGCGCTTGTCGGATCGATCCGGCGGGGCGCCCACTAGTTCCGGCCGGAGATGGCTTCACCGGCAGGCAGCAAGCAGCATGAGGCGGACCCTAGCTCCTCGCGGTCGGACAGGGCTCGACTTGAGGAGGCATTGGGGAAGCTCAGGATCACGGATGAGGAGGCGACTCCTCTAGTCGTCGATGAAAAAGAGGAAGGAGAAGCGCAAAAGTGGCTCCTGGCGGGCAGGGTTCTGCATAGGAAATTGCTTCACGTCCAAACCATTGCAAACGCGCTCCGTCCCGCCTGGGGAAACCCTAGGGGGTTGAAATTCAGATCGATGGGTGAAAACACGTTCGTGGCGGAGTTTGAGACGCAAAGAGACCGTGATCGCATCTGGAACGGTTCACCATGGCATGTAAGCAAGAACGCTGTTGTACATGCTGAATTTGAGGACAATATGCGACCTGATGAGGTCCAATTTGACCGGCTCCATCTATGGGCTAGGGTCCCAAACCTCCCCTACAATCTCAGAGATGATTCTTGGGGTAAGTTGATTGCACAACAGATCAATAAGGATGCTACCTCGGTCCAGTTTTGATAATGTCGGAGGATACCTGAGAGCGAGAATTGCACATGATGTTAGTAAACCTTTGAGGAGATGGATTTTGATTGATTCTGCCAAACAGAAGAAAACAAATCTTTATGATATTCAGTACGAACAAGTTCCTCAGTTCTGTTTCTCTTGTGGCAGGCTTGGCCATTCAGATCTGTTTTGCCCAACTCCAGGACCTCGTGATGAAAAGGGTGATCTGCCCTTTGGTTTTAAGTTGAGGGCACCTGAGGATTGGAAGACGGCTGCATCAGGGGAAAGTTCGAGCAAAGAGCAATATTCAGGCCCTAGCAGCCAGCATGAGTCCAAGAATTCTAGTAATGCTGGTAAAGGAGGGGCAAAGGTGAACTCCCATGTCAAGAATAGACCACAATCCAACAAGAGGAAAGAGGGACCGCAACAAGTTTACCGGCGTGTTGAGGGTGCAACACCACTGCTACTGACGGATGGCTCAAAGGATGGACACTGAAAATCTTTCGGAGTTGGATGCTGAAAGTGCCAAGGAGGGAGATGAGAATGCGGTTGAGAGAGTACCAAAAAAGAAAAAGCCAACACCTGACAACTCGGCAATGTCTGCAGAGCAGTGCTACCCATCCCAATGAATTGCATCAGTTGGAACTGCCGGGAGCTTGGGAACCCCGAGGCAGTTCGAGAGCTTCGCCGCTTGGTGAAGCAAGAAGGTCCTGCCCTGCTCTTCGTCATGGAAACTAAAATCAGGGCTAAAAGAGTAGAAGATTTGCGATACAAACTTGGTTTTGCGGGATGTTTTGCAGTGGATAGTGTTGGATTTAGCGGAGGAATTGGCCTCTTCTGGTCTAATGATGTCAATGTTGACCCAAAAAACTATAGTAAGAGTCATATTGATGTGCTGGTAAGAGTCAAGGATCAAGCCTCCTCGGAGTGGAGATTCACAGGATTCTACGGTTCACCAAGAGTTGAAGATAGGCACCATAGTTGGCACTTTCTTCGGACATTGCATACCCTATCACATTCCTCCTGGATATGTATGGGTGACTTCAACGAGACCTTATTTGGAGACGAGCACTTTAGCCAGACGGCGCGGCCGGAATGGCAGATGAAGGCATTCAGAGAAGTCGTTGAGGATGTTTCCTTCCAAGACCTAGGCTAGTCTGGAATGCCTTACACATGGGATAACAGGAAAGGTGGACACCAAAATGTTAAAGCAACGCTGGATCGAGCTTTTGCTAATGAAGCCTTTCGACAGCGCTATGAGGATATACGAGTGAGACACATCAATGCTACCGAGTCCGACCACTGCTTTGTGGTGGAAGATTTTCATGGGACGAGGAAGACTGATGGTTTACCTCGGGCAAAGTAATTCAGATATGAGACTGTTTGGCAAACTCATTCTGATTATGAGAAACTAGTAACAGACACATGGAAAAAGCAAGAACATGCACCAGGCTTGCAAGGGATTGTAGAGTCTCTCAACGCTCTACAAAGGGAACTTGAGCCATGGGCGGCAAAGGAATTCGGATGTCTCGCTAGATCAGTCAGGCAACTTCAGAAGAAACTTGACAAGCTGCGAAGACAGTCCATAGGACATGGCCCTTCGGATGAAGAAAAAGCCACTGTCATAAAATTACGTAACATAGGGTATTTCCAGGCTCAAGCTAACATAGGGCTACGGCAGCGTTCCAGGGTCTTATGGCTACGGGCGGGTGACCATAACATAGGGTATTTCCAGGCTCAAGCTAAGCAAAGACAAAGAATGAACAAAATTCATGGTTTGAAAAGAGCTGATGGCTCTGTTTGCGCCAACAAAAGTGAAGATAAGCAGGAAGTGCAGTCGTTTTATCAAGCACTATACACTTCTCAAGGAGTGACTGATACAAGCGAGCTGCTAGATCATGTTCCGGTGAAAGTGACGCCGACGATGAATGACATGCTGGAGAAACCATACGACGCACAAGAAGTCCAAGTTGCCCTTTTTCAGATGGCCCCAGCAAAAGTACCGGGGGTCGATGGTTTTACAGCTAGCTTCTTCCAACGGCATTGGCATTTGTTGAAGGATGACGTGACTCATGCCGTTTAAGTTTCTTAAATGGGGGAGACCTACCGATAGGCTTAAATGATACTTCCATTACCTTGATCCCCAAGGTACGGTACCCTCAATCAATTTCTCAATACCGCCCCATTGCCCTATGCTCTGTACTTTATAAGATAGCGGCAAAGGTTATTACTAACCGATTGAGGGGTTGTATTACTAACCGATTGAGGGGTTGTATGGATGAGATAATTAGCGAGGAACAAAGTGCGTTTGTTCCTGGGCATTTGATTACTGATAATGTATTGGTGGCCTTTGAGAGTGTGCACACTTTACGTCGGAGGAAGAAAGGCCAAAACCATGCATGTGCAGTGAAGCTAGATATGATGAAAGCGTATGATAGAGTGGAGTGGCACTACCTAGAGGCCATCATGGCGAAGCTGGATTTCAGCAGGGTTCTGATCAGTTTGATTATGAAGTGTGTGACCTCTGTGCGCTTCTCTGTCAGGGTGAATGGTGAGCTACAACCCTACTTCACATCCTCTAGGGGGCTTCAGCAAGGGGATCCCGCGTCACCATACCTATTTCTGCTCTGTGTAGAAGGGTTCTCGTCGCTACTCCCATATCATGGAGGACATATTGACAGGGGAATTAGGGCGAGCATCCGTTCACCATGGGTCAATCATTTGCTTTTCGCAGATGACTGCTTGATCTTTCTCAATGCCAATTCCCAAAGTGCGGAGAGACTGAATGACATTCTGTGGATCTACGGTGAAGCTTCCGGTCAATGTGTGAACAAGGACAAGAGTGCTATTTTCTTCAGCCCGAACACACCCAGATCCACCAGACAGACTATCAAAGGAACACTAGGTGTCATGGTAGAAGTGTTCAGCGACAGATACCTTGGCTTACCTACGGCGGTTGGACGGATCACGAGTGGCACCTTTGAACACATCGGTGAGAGGTCCAGAAGCAAAATGCAGGGTTGGTCGGAGAGGCTCTTTGCGTGCGTCGGCCGAGAGATACTCATCAAAACTATCATCCAGGCTATACCCACATACAATATGAGATGTTTCCTCCTAACAAAAAAGGTTTGTGCAAAACTCGTATCAAGCATGGCACGGTATTGGTGGAGTAGCTCAATCGACAAGAGGTCGCTCCATTGGGTCTCTTGGAAGGAGCTAACTAAACCGAAATGTCAGGGAGGCATGGGCTTCCGTGATCTCCATTTGTTCAAACTGGCTCTTCTAGGCAAACATGGGTGGCGATTCTTGACAAACCCAACGTCACTTTGCGCAAGATTTATGAAGGGCAGGTATTTTCCAGATTCTGATTACCTACAGGCTTCTGCACCCAAGGCGGCGTCAGCCACTTGGCGGGCTATCATAGCAGGGCGAGAGGCATTGCTAGCAGGAATTGTTGTTGGAAATATGCCCTAGAGGCAATAATAAAATGTTTATTATTATATTTCTTTGTTCATGATAATAGTCTGTTATTCATGCTATAACTGTGTTATCCGGAAATCGTAATACACGTGTGAATACATAGACCACAACATGTCCCTAGTAAGCCTCTAGTTGACTAGCTCGTTGATCAACAGATAGTCATGGTTTCCTGACTATGGACATTGGATGTCATTGATAACGAGATCACATCATTAGGAGAATGATGTGATGGACAAGACCCAATCCTAAGCATAGCTCAAAGATCGTGTAGTTCGTTTAGCTAGAGCTTTTCCAAGTGTCAAGTATCATTTCCTTAGACCATGAGATTGTGCAACTCCCGGATACCGTAGGAGTGCTTTGGGTGTGCCAAACGTCACAACGTAACTGGGTGACTATAAAGGTACACTACGGGTATCTCCGAAAGTGTCTGTTGGGTTGGCACGAATCGAGACTGGGATTTGTCACTCCGTATGACGGAGAGGTATCTCTGGGCCCACTCGGTAATGCATCATCATAATGAGCTCAATGTGACCAAGTGTCTGGTCACGGGATCATGCATT
>LR880967.1:920520516-920561114 GCA_904067115.1 Aegilops sharonensis
AGACTTTCTCTCCCGTAGCGAAGCTGAAGTCCGTCCGAATCATGTTAGCAATTGCCGCATACTATGATTATGAGATATGGCAAATGGACGTCAAAACGGCATTCCTTAACGGCCATCTTAAGGAAGAACTGTATATGATGCAGCCGGAAGGTTTTGTCGACCCTGAGAATGCTAACAAGGTATGCAAGCTCCAGCGATCCATTTATGGGCTGGTGCAAGCATCTCGGAGTTGGAACATTCGCTTTGATGAGATGATCAAAGCGTTTGGGTTTATGCAGACTTATGGAGAAGCCTGCATTTACAAGAAAGTGAGTGGGAGCTCTGTAGCATTTCTCATATTATATGTAGATGACATACTTTTGATGGGAAATGATATAGAACTTTTGGATAACATTAAGGCCTACTTGAATAAGTGTTTTTCAATGAAGGACCTTGGAGAAGCTGCTTACATATTAGGCATCAAGATCTATAGGGATAGATCAAGACGCCTCATAGGTCTTTCACAAAGCACATACCTTGATAAGATATTGAAGAAGTTCAATATGGATCAGTCCAAGAAAGGGTTCTTGCCTGTATTGCAAGGTGTGAAATTGTGCTCGGCTCAATGCCCGACCACGACAGAAGATAAAGAAGAGATGAGTGTCATCCCCTATGCCTCAGCCATAGGGTCTATTATGTATGCCATGCTGTGTACCAGAACTGATGTAAACCTTGCCGTAAGTTTGGTAGGAAGGTACCAAAGTAATCCCGGCAAGGAACACTGGACAGCGGTCAAGAACATCCTAAAGTACCTGAAAAGGACTAAGGATATGTTTCTCGTTTATGGAGGTGACGAAGAGCTCGTCGTAAAGGGTTACGTCGACGCTAGCTTCGACACAGATCTGGATGACTCTAAGTCTCAGACCGGATACGTGTATATTTTGAATGGTGGGGCAGTAAGCTGGTGCAGTTGCAAGCAAAGCGTCGTGGCGGGATCTACATGTGAAGCAGAGTACATGGCAGCCTCGGAGGCAGCGCATGAAGCAATATGGGTGAAGGAGTTCATCACCGACCTAGGAGTCATACCCAATGCGTCGGGGCCGATCGCACTCTTCTGTGACAACACTGGAGCTATTGCACTTGCCAAGGAGCCCAGGTTTCACAAGAAGACCAGGCACATCAAGCGTCGCTTCAACTCCATACGTGAAAATGTTCAAGATGGAGACATAGATATTTGTAAAGTACATACGGATCTGAATGTAGTAGATCCGTTGACTAAACCTCCCCCTAGAGCAAAACATGATCAACACCAGAACGCTATGGGTGTTCGATTCATCACAATGTAACTAGAATATTGACTCTAGTGCAAGTGGGAGACTGTTGGAAATATGCCCTAGAGGCAATAATAAAATGGTTATTATTATATTTCTTTGTTCATGATAATAGTCTGTTATTCATGCTATAACTGTGTTATCCGGAAATCGTAATACACGTGTGAATACATAGACCACAACATGTCCCTAGTAAGCCTCTAGTTGACTAGCTCGTTGATCAACGATAGTCATGGTTTCCTGACTATGGACATTGGATGTCATTGATAACGAGATCACATCATTAGGAGAATGATGTGATGGACAAGACCCAATCCTAAGCATAGCTCAAAGATCGTGTAGTTCGTTTAGCTAGAGCTTTTCCAAGTGTCAAGTATCATTTCCTTAGACCATGAGATTGTGCAACTCCCAGATACCGTAGGAGTACTTTGGGTGTGCCAAACGTCACAACGTAATTGGGTGACTATAAAGGTACACTACGGGTATCTCCGAAAGTGTCTGTTGGGTTGGCACGAATCGAGACTGGGATTTGTCACTCCGTATGACGGAGAGGTATCTCTGGGCCCACTCGGTAATGCATCATCATAATGAGCTCAATGTGACCAAGTGTCTGGTCACGGGATCATGCATTACGGTACGAGTAAAGTGACTTGCCGGTAACGAGATTAAACGAGGTATTGGGATACCGACGATCGAGTCTCGGGCAAGTAACGTACCGATTGACAAAGGGAATTGTATACGAGATTGATTGAATCCTCGACATCGTGGTTCATCCGATGAGATCATCGAGGAGCATGTGGGAGCCAACATGGGTATCCAGATCCCGTTGTTGGTTATTGACTGGAGAGGCGTCTCGGTCATGTCTGCATGTCTCCCGAACCCGTAGGGTCTACACACTTAAGGTTCGGTGACGCTAGGGTTATTAGGAAGACTTGTATGTGATTACCGAATGTTGTTCGGAGTCTCGGATAAGATCCCGGACGTCACGAGGAGTTCCGGAATGGTCCGGAGGTGAAGATTTATATATGGGAAGTTGTCATACGGTCACCGAAAAGGTTCGGGGGCATACCGGTATTGTACCGGGGCCGCCGGAGGGGTTCCGGGGGTCCACCGGGAGGGGCCACCTCTCTCGGAGGGCCTCATGGGCCGTAGTGGGCAGGGAACCAGCCCCTAGAGGGCTGGGCGCATCCCCCCTTGGGCCCATGCGCCTAGGGTTGGGGGGGGGGAGCCCTAGTGGGGGCGCCCGCCTTGCTTGGGGGGCAAGCCCCCTCCCCTTGCCCCCCCCCCTCTAGATCTCATCTAGAGGGGCCCGGCCCCCTTCCCCCTTCCCCTATAAATAGAGGGGCGAGGGGAGGGCTGCACACAACATCCAAGGCGCAGCCCCTCCCCTCCCCAACACCTCTCCTCCTCCGATAAGAGCTTGGCGAAGCCCTGCCGGAGTACTGCCTCTCCACCACCACCACGCCGTCGTGCTGCTGCTGGAGCTTTCTTCCTCAACCTCTCCCTCCACCTTGCTGGATCAAGGCGCGGGAGACGTCTCCGCTCCGCACGTGTGTTGAACGCGGAGGTGCTGTCCGTTCAGCACTAGGATCATCGGTGATTTGGATCACGACGAGTACGACTCCCTCAGCCCCGTTCTCTTGAACGCTTCCGCTCGCGATCTACAAGGGTATGTAGATGCACACCTTTCTCTAGTTGCTTGCTGAACTCATAGATTATCTTGGTGAAAGCGTAGAAAAATTTTATTTTCTGCAACGTTCCCCAACAATTGTCACACGAGTTGGTGACGGTACTTCGATCAATGCATGGACTGATAAGTGGATCCCAACAACATTCACAAGGACGCCACTGTTGACACCAATCGCTCCCACCATTTCACTAGTCAGTGACCTAATTGATTCAGACAACTGGACTTGGAAACAAGATCTAGTTCGGCAGAACTTTATCGCACCGGATGTCGAGGCTATACTGAACAACCCTCTGCGGCGAAGAGGGCGCGAAGATTCATTTGCATTGGCACACGTGTGATGCATGGATAGTTGAGCTACAGTAATTCCCTGCTAATGATGCCACGTCACCACGATTACCGTTAATCAAACCCGCGTTTATTCAAATGGAATTCAAATTCAAATTTAAACTAAAGCCAAATCAACAAAGTTTTAAAACATTAAAACAAAAATGTTCGGACTGTGCCAAATATTACATAGGTAATTATAGTGAAGAAAGCACATGTTTAGAAAATACTTAAATGCCCTAAATTAAATAAAACAGAAAAGGAAAATAAATAAAAGAAAAGAAAACACAAAAACAGAAAACAAAGCTAAACAAAAAAAGAGAGAAGCCCCCTCCCTACTGGGCCAACCGGCCCAGCAGGCTACCAGGCCGGCCCACCAGCCGCGCCCATATTTCCCCACTGCTCCCGAAACCCTAGAGCCCCACCCACATCCCCCACGATCCCACCCTCTCCCTCCAGCGCCGTCACAGGAGAGGGCGCACGACCCCCATCGCTCTCCCCACTCTCCCTCGCTCTCTTCCCCCACCCGAGGACCCGATCTGGATCGGGGCGCTCGCCCCCTGATCCCGGTGACCCCGTCGCCCCTGACGCCCATCGCAACCACCACGCCGTCGCTTCACCATCCCCGAAGTCGTCGCGTGCCACCGCTCCGACCGCATCACCGGCGCCCTTCCGCCTCCTCGAGCCCGCATCACCACCCCCCTGGAGGACGACCTCGCCGGACGTCCTCGCCGGCCTGCCTCCTCCTCCTCGCCGGCCTACACCTCGTCACCACGTCGCTGTCGTCTTCGTCTCCTCCCCGCGCCCCACTGCCCCGATCCCTGCATCCCGCAGTGAGCCCCGACTCCTCCTCCCCTCCTCTGTCTCACGCGCTCACCGCGGCCGGGTCGCGCCCTGGCCGCGCGCGGCGCTCTGTCCGGCCGCGCCACTTCGCGCGCACCCCCGCTCCGCCTACGCCCGGGACCGCGCCTTCCCCGCATGGCCTCGCCGCCTCACACGTCCCCACTGGCCGCTCGTCGGCTCCCGCACCGCCACCTCGCACTACTACCGTCCTGCTCGCCCGCGACGGCCGCGCCCCGCACCCCTCCTGGCGAGCCCCGTCACCGCCCCCGCTGTTGCTTCGGCATCGCTTCGGCCTCCGGCGGCCGCCCGTGCATCACCGCGGCCCCCGCCCCGTTCCGCGCCTTGTCGGCAACCACCCCGGCGCCGGCCATAACACACACACACCCGCGCCCATTCGGGCTAGCGCCCATTAACCCACCCTGTTTGGCCCCTAGGGCCAATGACAAGTGGGGCCCGCCCCAGAACATTTATAAAAAAAGGAATTAAAAAAATATATAAATAATTAATAATAAAAATAATAATCAATTAACTTAATTACCTTTGATTAAATTAACTAATTACCTTTGACTAATTAACCTAATGACTAAGTAACCTAATTAACTACTGTTAATTAACTAACAGAGTATGACAAGTGGGACCCATGTGTAAGTTTGACTAAGTCAACAGGACTGTTAACTGCTGACTGGACCTGCTGACTGTGCTGTTGACCCAGTCAATGGCCCGATCTGTCAGTTTGACTTAGTCAATCCCTGTTGACTGCTGATGTCAACATGACATCATGCTGATGTCATTAATCCAATTTCGAATTAAATTAAAGGATTAATTAAATTCCAGAAATTAGTAAATCTTTAGAAAATCATATCTTTTAATCCGTAACTCGGATTAAATTATTTTCAACATGAAAGTTGCTTAGAACAACGAGACGATTCTGGATACGCACCCCGTTCGTCCGCAACACACCCCTAACCTATCGAACTCGCAACTTTCCCCCTCCGGTTCCTTTGTCCGAAAACGCGAAACACTGGGAATACTTTCTCGGATGTTTCCCCCCTTCACCGGTATCACCTCATACCGCGTTAGGGCACACCTAGCACCGCTCATTGTCACGTCACGCATTGTCATGCTTATGTTTGCATTGTATTTATTGTTTCTTCCCCCTCTTCTCTTCGGTAGACTACGAGACCCACGCTGCTGCCGCCCCGCTCGACTACGGAGTTGACGACCCCTCCTTCTTGCCAGAGCAACCAGGCAAGCCCCCCCCCCCTCCATGATAACCAGATATCTCCTATTCTTCTCTATACTGCTTGCATTAGAGTAGTGTAGCATGTTACTGCTTTCGATAATCCTACTCTGCTGCATAGCCTGTCATTGCTACTACTGTTGATACCTTTACCTGCAATCCTACATGCTTATCAGTGGCCCTACATTCTTGTATGTCTGCCATGCTATACTACTGGGCCGTGATCACTTCGGGAGGTGATCACGGGCATATGCTATATACTTGATACTGTTACATTACTTATGATACTGTTCGGAGATGGGGGCTGAAGGGGCAGGTGGCTCCATCCCGGTAGAGGTGGGCCTGGGTTCCCGATGGCCCCCGACTGTTACTTTGTGGCGGAGCGACAGGGCAGGTTGAGACCACCTAGGAGAGAGGTGGGCCTGGCCCTGGTTGGCGTTCTTGGATACTTAACACGCTTAACGAGATTTTGGTATTTGATCTGAGTCTGGCCATTTGGTCTATACGCACTAACCAACTACGTGGGAAAGATATGGGCACTCGGCGTCGTGGTATCAGCCGAAGCCTTCGTGACGTTAGCGACTGAGCAGCGCGCGCCGGATTGGAACGTAAGCCTGCTCTTGTATTAAGGGGGCTAGTTCTGCTTTCGGCCGTCCTCGCAACGTGCAGGTGTGCTAAGGGCGATGGGCCCAGACCCCTGTGCGCTTAGGTTTAGACCGGCGTGCTGACCTCTTTGTTGGCCTATGTAGGGCTGCGACGTGTTGATCTTCCGTGGCCGGGCATGACCCAGAAAAGTGTGTCCGGCCAAATGGGATCGAGCGTGTTGGGTTATGTGGTGCACCCCTGCAGGGAAGTTAATCTATTCAAATAGCCGTGATCTTCGGTAACAGGACGACTTGGAGTTGTACCTTGACCTTATGACAACTAGAACTGGATACTTGATAAAACACACCCTTCTAAGTGCCAGATATAACCCGGTGATCGCTCTCTAATAGGGCAACGAGGAGGGGATCGCCGGGTAGGTTTATGCTATACGATGCTACTTGGAGGACTTCAGTCTACTCTCTTCTACATGCTGCAAGACGGAGGCTGCCAGAAGCGTAGTCTTCGACAAGATTAGTTATCCCCCTCTTATTCTGGCATTCTGCAGTTCAGTCCACTGATATGGCCCTTTACACATATACCCATGCATATGTAGTGTAGCTCCTTGTTTGCAAGTACTTTGGATGATTACTCACGGTTGCTTTTCTCCCTCTTTTCCCCCTTTCCCTTCTACCTGGTTGTCGCAACCAGATGTTGGAGCCTAGGATCCAGACGTCACCGTCGACGACGACTCCTACTACACCGGAGGTGCCTACTACTACGTGCAGCCCGCTGACGACGACCATGAGTAGTTAGGAGGATCCCAGGCAGGAGGCATGCGCCTCTTTCAATCTGTATCCCAGTTTGTCATAGCCTTCTTAAGGCAAACTTGTTTAACTTATGTCTGTACTCAGATATTGTTGCTTCCGCTGACTCGTCTATGATCGAGCACTTGTATTCGAGCCCTCGAGGCCCCTGGCTTGTATTATGATGCTTGTATGACTTATTTATGTTTTAGAGTTGTGTTGATATATCTTCTCGTGAGTCCCTGATCTTGATCGTACATGTTTGCGTGCATGATTAGTGTACGATTGAATCGGGGGTGTCACAAGTTGGTATCAAAGCCGACTGCCTGTAGGAATCCCCCTTTCCAACTCCTTGGCCGAAGTTGAGTCTAGTCATTGAAAAGGTTTTTACTAACATGGCTGTGCGGCTTATGGGCCCACGTCGCCATTGGGTGGTATTGTGATCTTTTATTCCTCGTCTATACTCTGGGACTCTGATCTCTCTTCCATTCGGGTTAAATGAATTTTGCTAAATCTAACATTAGGATCTCGTGACCACTTTCACCCGGGGAGCCCCTTATCACAGATGATCGTCTGGTGCACCAGAAGATTCTGAAGATACTCTATGAGTTCTCTCGAGGCTTGTGCCATCGCTTTTGCAATTCTCTTTCATCAATAAATCCTTGTGGATAACTACTGACACTTGTCGTTCATATCTTCATTCCCAGTTGCCCTTGATATTACTTGATACCCTGAAAAATTCTTCGATAGTCTGAGAATCCTTTGTGCCTACCGCCTTGTATTTCTTTACCACCTGAATACCCCTATGGATAATTTCTCGAACTTATCGAGTATCTGCTCATTCCCAGTTGTTCATGTGTTTCACAAAAGTCTTCGAGATACCTATTCGATCTTTGGAAAATCCTAAGCAGTATATTGCTCTTGAAATTCTTGCCTGCTTGCATTATGTTTAATCCCATAAGTCTCGTAATCTTATTGGCATCCCTTGTCATTATCATTTTGAGTCCGTTGATTCAATTTGTTGCGAATGCTCGCAATCCTCAATCAGATCCTAGAATTCATCCTTCCGGCCCAGACGTCATTTGGATATGAGCTGGTTCTTGACCAATCAATGCCTTGATCGCTTGTATCCCTAAGTTTATTCAACTTATCAATCCCTAATCAGAGCATTGCTTCTGATCCCTTGTCGTGGAATTCATAATTCCTTTGCATTTAAGCTTTGAGTTAGTCAGTTGTTTCTATAATCCGATGCACTTGCATTCCTTCTTCCTTTGATAGAGTACCGATACCCACATCAGCTCCGTTGTAGACCACCGGACCTCTTGTTGGATTAGTATCCGACAGTGTCCTTCATATTCAAATAACCTTGTGAGTCTTTCCACCGGTATATAAAGCCTTGGGTAAATTGTATCCTCTGTTTTCTCAACCATGCTCTGTTTTCGAGCTGGTGGTATTTACTATTGAAGCTTGTGGTATTTGTTTCCACGATACCCTGACGGGTTGAACCTATGCCTTCCTTAATATGTGTGAACTCGGAAGTTTTCACGAGTCATACTCATCTGGTATTTCACCAGGTAAAACTTTCAACACTAATGCCTTTATCAAAGCGAGAAGTGAATGGAAGGTTATACATTGAAGAAGTGGGAGTCGACCTTGAACCTTGCGTTCATGCCCATGGACACGATGTATAACTTATCATGGAAGCTGCTCGTAAAAATAATTACCCCCTTGTTATAAGTTCATCTTGTATCCGTGGTTCGATCATTTATGATCGTGGTTTCCGACCATGTTCTCCTTTAAATACCATTTCTCGTGCAAGTTTAAGCACTTGTCTTCTGTAGAGTAATACCCCAGTTCAACCTCTACTTTGATTTGACGTCGAGTATTACCCTCCTGGTATCTCAAGATTATCATGGAACTGCATAACTTCTTATGAGTTCTTCATCAAGTTCTACATTCTCATTGGTTCCAATTTTTCACGGGCTCTGAGTTATTAAACACTCAAAGACACCGATAACTGACTCGAGTACGCATCGCGATTAAGCAACTCTTGGTAACCTTCATTACTTACGAGTTTGAACTCAATCACGTCATTCCTAGCTCCTTTGGCTATATCCTTGTCGTGCCGATTTTAACTGTGCTACCTGGTCCTTCTTCCCAGAGCACAAATTTTTGACGATGAGCTAAGCTTACGTCGATCTTTCCTCATCATATCATTTCTCTTTGGACAATAAGCTTGCTTTGGAGTTTGTGTCGTACCCTTGGTTCCATTAACCTTTTGCTTCATCATTCCTTTGACTTGATGTCATCGCCGATCTATTACATCTTCGTGGAGCCTCTCGACAAAATTTGTCGTGATCATCATCAACATCTTGACTCCTTCCTGGATATCAATTGAATTCATGATGAGAAATACCATCCTTGCCCTTGATGATTTGTATTATCATCGACCACTTTATTGCCTTCCGTTCAACACAAACTTGTTCGTGTTTCGTGTTATACCTTGATATCTATGCTATCCAGCAATTTTTCCTCTTTACCTTGGAGTATTACCATCTTTTATGTCAATTAATGTCGTGAGAATTTCACCACATCTTGAGAATCCTTGATACATAGTGATACTTCTCACCACCGCCATTATTTCTTGTCTCCCGTGTTGTTTCTAACGGGAATACCGACAATTGAACTATGATGTGTGAATTCAAAACTTCCAGCAACCCTCTTGCCTTGAAGTGAATGGTCGATAGTTTCGTTCTAAGACTTTTTGGTTATTGATTCACCATCCTAACATTGATCGTGCTACTTGGCCCATATTTTGGGTGCACCTTTTCAACCAATGTTTAATTGTGTATGTTTTCCTCGAGCATACCTCATTGTATCATTTGATCTGACTAATGTTATCTACTTGTTCACGTGATTGTGAAAATCCATCTCTTTGGAAATCTCGATGTATTGTCGCTGAGTCCATCGGCCACATCCTCTTCTTCTCCTTGGTTTAATGATGAAATCATGATTCAGAACTTGCTTCCATAATTCATTTCCCGAGGATCTTGCAACACCATCTCGTCAAATTGTGTTACACCCCTTCCTTCTTAGACATCATGAGTCTGAGTTATCCTAACACCAATCAGATCTGAATCTCGGTCAAATATGATGGTTGGAGCATATTTCCAAGAGTTATAACAATGGTCTTTATGTGACCCGGTAAGGTGCTGTCGTGCCTAGCACACCTGGCCGGAGGCCCTATTGTTATAGATTCCTTTTCAGCAAGGTTATCCATTCTTCCATGAGGAAACTGTAAGACTTATTCTATAGGTTGTCTTCGATGGATCCTTTGTATCCAAAGCCTGACCTTTGCTTGAAGACCATGTCAATGCTGTCTCGAAGCATGTTTGTGGTACTCCGATTTTCAACAAGAACATTTGAATCCCAATGCTAAATGTTTCTTGCTCAATTATCCGAACACCGTTGTATGGGTAATGTCATGAAATTTTTCTCCCCTTACCTAAAGGGTTTTCTACATTATATCCTGTCATGGATATCATGCTCTGCTTATCATTGGGAAGGATATACCCCCGAAATATGTGTGTATACACATTTTCCTTTCCATTGTTCTGTTTAAATCTAATAATCACTTTTCCTTTCCATTGGTTTGTTTAAACCTTCTTATGATCTATATTATATAAGCAGTAATATTTGTCTGCTTATGTAAACAACTCGTTGTACCACTCTGTCAGTAAGACCCTGTTACTTTTGTTGATGACATTCCGGTAGCCACCGATGGACGAGAACTTTGCCTAATGGTCTGCCTCGTTCAACGAGCAGGAAAATGGTTCTCTTCGTCCCTCGCCCTTGGTACCGATGTTGATGCCGACATAACTGATAGGCTATCCTCTGACATGCCTTACTTACATGATCGTGCAAGAAGTCACCGCCCTTTCCACCTTTATCCCACATGGTGGGCCCATAACCCACAGATCCATAGGATCGAAACCTGACTCTCCTGCACACCCCCGGTTTCCCAAGTTATTCCTCGCGTGTGGCCTCGTATGTAATTCACGGGCCACCTTCCTAGTGATCTATTCTCGTAACAGACGCAATACTTAATCTCATTGCTCTGGACCCCTATCACACTTTGTTTCAGACATCGAACGATTGCCTATCCGTTTGAAACTTCTCATGGTACCTTCTTACTTTGCTCTCGATATCTTCTTAAGTTTCAATTCGAGAGATACTTATGCTTCTTCCCCTGAGTTAACCGTCCGATGCTCAATTTTGATAGAATCCGTCCTTATAGAGTTTTTCCACCCTTTATTCTTTCGTAAGTACGATGGAGTTCCTGACGAAAGGATGCCGACTTCATCATGATGACTGAAGCATAGGAATAAAGACATCAATGTAATGGATCGACCTCTTCGAGCAGAGCAACCAAGACCGACAAGATTCGTTAGAATTTCGTAACCAGACCTTCCCCCGTTTTCCACCTCTTAAATCTCGGGACGAGATTTCTTGTAGTGGAGGAGAATTGTGACGCCTGGATAGTTAAGCTACAGTAATTCCCTGCTAATGATGCCATGTCACCATGATTACCGTTAATCAAACCCGCGTTGATTCAAACGGAATTCAAATTCAAATTTAAACTAAAGCCAAATCAACAAAGTTTTAAAACATTAAAACAAAAATGTTCGGACTGTGCCAAATATTACATAGGTAATTATAGTGAAGAAAGCACATGTTTAGAAAATACTTAAATGCCCTAAATTAAATAAAACAGAAAAGGAAAATAAATAAGAGAAAAGAAAACACAAAAACAGAAAACAAAGCTAAACAAAAAAAAGAGAAGCCCCCCCACTGGGCCAACCGGCCCAGCAGGCTACCAGGCCGGCCCACCAGCCGCGCCCATATTCCCCTACTGCTCCCGAAACCCTAGAGCCCCACCCACTTCCCCCACGATCCCACCCTCTCCCTCCAGCGCCGTCACAGGAGAGGGCGCACGACCCCCATCGCTCTTCCCACTCTCCTCTCGCTCTCTTCCCCCACCCGAGGACCCGATCTGGATCGGGGCACTCGCCCCTGATCCCGGTGACCCCGTCGCCCCGACGCCCATCGCCACCACCACGCCATCGCTTCACCATCCCCGACGCCGTCGCGTGCCACCGCTCCGACCGCATCACCGGCGCCCTTCCGCCTCCTCGAGCCCACATCGCCACCCCCCTGGAGGATGACCTCGCCGGACGTCCTCGCCGGCCTGCCTCCTCCTCCTCGCCGGCCTGCACCTCGTCACCACGTCTCTGTCGTCTCCGTCTCCTCCCCGCGCCCCACTGCCCCGATCCTTGCATCCCGCAGTGAGCCCCGACTCCTCCTCCCCTCCTCTGTCTCACGCGCTCACCGCGGTCGGGTCACGCCCTGGCCGCGCGCGGCACTCCGTTCGGCTGCGCCACTTCGCGCGCACCCCCGCTCCACCTACGCCCGGGGCCGCGCCTTCCCCGCATGGCCTCGTCCGCCTCACGCGTCCCCACTGGCCGCTCGTCGGCTCCCGCACCGCCACCTCGCACTACTACCGGCCTGCTCGCCCGTGACGGCCGCGCCCCTCCTAGCGAGACCCGTCACCGCTCCCACTGTTGCTTCGGCATCGCTTCGGCCTCCGGCGGCCGCCCGTGCATCACCGCGGCCCCCGCCCCGTTCCGCGCCTCGCCGACAACCAACCCGGCGCCGGCCACAACGCCCGCACACCCGCGCCCATTCGGGCTAGCGCCCGTTAACCCACCCTGTTTGGCCCCTAGGGCCAATGACAAGTGGGGCCCGCCCCAGAACGTTTATAAAAAAGGAATTAAAAAATATAAATAAATAATTAATAATAAAAATAATCAACTAATTAATTAACTTAATTACCTTTGAATAAATTAACTAATTACCTTTGATTAATTAACGTAATGACTAATTAACCTAATTAACTATTGTTAATTAACTAACAGAGTATGACAAGTGGGACCCATGTGTAAGTTTGACTAAGTCAACAGGACTGTTGACTGCTCACTGGATCTGCTGACTGTGCTATTGACCCAGTCAATGGCCCGATCTGTCAGTTTGACTTAGTCAATCTCTGTTGACTGCTGATGTCAACATGACATCATGCTGATGTCATTAATCCAATTTCGAATTAAATTAAAGGATTAGTTAAATTCCAGAAATTAGTAAATCTTTAGAAAATCATATCTTTTAATCCGTAACTTGTATTAAATTATTTTCAACATGAAAGTTGCTCAGAACAACGAGACGATTCTGGATACGCAGCCCGTTCGTCCGCAACACACCCCTAACCTATCGAACTCGCAACTTTCCCCCTCCGGTTCCTCTGTCCGAAAACGCGAAACACCGGGAATACTTTCTCAGATGTTTCCCCCCTTCACCGGTATCACCTCATTCCGCGTTAGGGCACATCTACACCGCTCATTGTTACGTCATGCATCGTCATGCTTATGTTTGCATTGTATTTATTGTTTCTTCCCCCTCTTCTCTTCGGTAGACTACGAGACCGACGCTGCTGCCGCCCCGTTCGACTACGGAGTTGACGACCCCTCCTTCTTGCCAGAGCAGCCAGGCAAGCCCCCCCCCCCTTGATCACCAAATATCGTCTATTCTTCTCTATACTGCTTGCATTAGAGTAGTGTAGCATGTTACTGCTTTCGATAATCCTACTCTGCTGCATAGCCCGTCATTGCTACTACTGTTGATACCTTTACCTACAATCCTACATGCTTGGTATAGGATGCTAGTTTTCCATCAGTGGCCCTACATTCTTGTCCGTCTGCCATGCTATACTACTGGGCCGTGATCACTTCGGGAGGTGATCACGGGCATAGGCTATATACTTGATACTGTTACATTACTTATGATACTGTTCGGAGATGGGGGCTGAAGGGGCAGGTGGCTCCATCCCGGTAGAGGTGGGCCTGGGTTCCCGACGGCCCCCGACTGTTACTTTGTGGCGGAGCGACAGGGCAGGTTGAGACCACCTAGGAGAGAGGTGGGCCTGGCCCTGGTCGGCGTTCGCGGATACTTAACACGCTTAACGAGATCTTGGTATTTGATCTGAGTCTGGCCATTTGGTCTATACGCGCTAACCAACTACGTGGGAAAGATATGGGCACTCGGCGTCGTGGTATCAGCCGAAGCCTTTGTGACGTCAGCGACTGAGCGGCGCGCGCCGGATTGGAACGTAAGCCTGCTCTTGTATTAAGGGGGCTAGTTCTTCTTTCGGCCGCCCTCGCAATGTGCAGGTGTGCTAAGGGCGATGGCCCAGACCCCTGTGCTCTTAGGTTTAGACCGGCGTGCTGACCTCTTTGTTGGCCTAGGTAGGGTTGCGACGTGTTGATCTTCCGCGGCCGGGCATGACCCATAAAAGTGTGTCCGGCCAAATGGGATCGAGCGTGTTGGGTTATGTGGTGCACCCCTGCAGGGAAGTTAATCTATTCGAATAGCCGTGATCTTCGGTAACAGGACGACTTGGAGTTGTACCTTGACCTTATGACAACTAGAACTGGATACTTGATAAAACACACCCTTCTAAGTTCCAGATATAACCCGGTGATCGCTCTCTAACAGGGCAACGAGGAGGGGATCGCCGGGTAGGTTTATGCTATACGATGCTACTTGGAGGACTTCAGTCTACTCTCTTCTACATGCTGCAAGACGGAGGCTGCCAGAAGCGTAGTCTTTGACAGGATTAGTTATCCCCCTCTTATTCTGGCATTCTGCCGTTCAGTCCACTGATATGGCCCTTTACACATATACCCATGCATATGTAGTGTAGCTCCTTGCTTGCGAGTACTTTGGATGAGTACTCACAGTTGCTTTTCTCCCTCTTTTCCCCCTTTCCCTTCTACCTGGTTGTCGCAACCAGATGTTGGAGCCCAGGATCCAGACGTCACCGTCGACGACGACTCCTACAACACCGGAGGTGCCTACTACTACGTGCAGCCCGCTGACGACGACCAGGAGTAGTTAGGAGGATCCCAGGCAGGAGGCCTGCGCCTCTTTCGATCTGTATCCCAGTTTGTGCTAGCCTTCTTAAGGCAAACTTGTTTAACTTATATCTGTACTCAGATATTGTTGCTTCCGCTGACTCGTCTATGATCGAGCACTTGTATTCGAGCCCTCGAGGCCCCTGGCTTGTATTATGATGCTTGTATGACTTATTTATGTTTTAGAGTTGTGTTGTGATATCTTCCCGCGAGTCCCTGATCTTGATCGTCCACGTTTGCGTGCATGATTAGTGTACGATTGAATCGGGGGCGTCACAACATGAGAGGACATGCAACTACACTGTCAAGTCAGCGTACCGAGCTCTAGTGATTCAGAAAGAGCATCAAGCTCGAGAAGAAGGGTTGGTTACAAAAGCTTCAGCGAACAAACAACAGTTGTGGAAAGCTTTGTGGTCTCTCAAGGTGGTTCCTAAAGTGGGTGTGTTCTGGTGGAGGGTACTTCGTGGTATACTGCCGGAAGAATGCACGCTCAAATATCAACATATTCGAGACAACAACACCTGCAAGCTTTGTCAAGCACATGATGAAGATCTTCAGCATGCTCTTATCTTTTGTTCACATGCCCGAGGGTTCTGGGACGAAGCACGTCAGCTCCTAGATATCAAGTTACCAAGGCTACATCCCACAACTTGGGCATCCGACACTTTATGTGAACCAAGGTTCTCTGCTAGAGAACGAGCCACGATCATCACTGTGATGTGGTCCATCTGGACTTCACGCAATCGAGGGACGCATGATGGGGACAAGTTGGATCCGGCCAGCTCAATGAGGCTCACTCGGGAAGCTCTGGCCCTCCTTGATATTCCCATGCAACATGTAAACGTTCTACCTAGGCACGGCTGGCGGTGTGGCAAGATCGTCTACGACCCTAATGGGTGCCTGGTGTAAACCTCATCCTGGAGTTACCGAACCCATGATAGCAGAAGCCCTTGATGTTCAGGACGGAGTAATCTTTGCAAATCTCAGAGGGTTTGAGCATGTGGTGTTGGACACCGACAGCCTAGAGGTGGTTAACCTCTGGAACACTCGCCTCAACAGTCGTTCAGTTGTGGCACCTATTATCTTAGAAATTGAAGAGCTTTCAGCTAGTTTTCATTCTTTTGTAATCCAACATGTAAGTAGATCAGCTAATGGTCCAGCCCACCTTTGTGCAAGACGTGCTTGCACAGTGGCTGTGACCGAAAGCTGGCTTACGGAGACTCCCAGCTTCCTGATCAGCAGCCTTCTCGCTACCTGTTCAATTCCATGCAAAAAAACATTGTTCACTAATGCCACGTAATTGAACAGTAGAAGTTAAAAAAAGGAATGCTTTCCTCGTTATTATTATTATTATTATTATTATTATTATTATTATTATTATTATTATTATTATTATAAGATAAAGACGTTTTTTGACACTGTCATGGACTCTGAAAATGTCTTATAAAAGGTTACACGGGGAGTACTTCCCTTCTCTGTCGCGGCCCCAATGAGTTTATCGATACTGCATATGGTTCTTTCCTTGGATTTGTTTTTGAAACTATGATGATTTTTATAGCAAATTCGGAAACTATGCGACCTAATGCATAAAAATCGAAACTATGACCCCGTCGGCCTTCTGTTGGCCGAAGAGGGACTTTTTGGCCTACCGTTGGCCGAAGTGGGCTCTTCAGCCTCCTGTTGGCCGAAGAGTGCCCAGCTGGGCCGGAGATAGTATCTTCGGCTTCCCGTTGGCCGAAGAGCACTTTTCGGCTTCTCGTTGGCTGAAAAGTGTCAGAGGCACAGAACGTAATTAAGATGGCCTCAAATGAAAAAGTTATCAACATGAAAAATCTTCGTCTCGTCGAAACGGTTGACTTTGGTATAAAAATCGTCTTAATCCAAGGTCGTATGCAACCTATAGAGCCAAAACAAGGTCAGGGGCAGAAGCTGCAGAGTTACTTCGGACAGACCGAATGGATGTCAGAAAATTTGTCACCGGACACCCGGTGCACTCGGTGAGACCGTATGGAATATAGAATAGTACACAAGTTTGGTCACGTTCACTCTGTGAGACCGAACAAAACCACTCGGAGGCTCCGAATGGATCCGAAAAATTACCAAAGATTCCTGTCCGAGTTAAAGTTAGGATTTTTGATCCAAAAAATTGTTCATCTGCACCGGGAAGACTGCTTGTGCGCTTCCAGCCGGGTCTCCTTCGACGTGAGCTACGGTGCATCACCCCCAGCATCAAGGGTACACGGTGACGTTTTTGTGTGCATCACCCCCGGCGTCGAGGGTGCACGGTGACGGGCCTGAGAGGTGACCATTGCCTCTACTTTGCATGGTGGATGACGCCACCGCTGAAAGTTTTCGTCGCAATTCCTGCCATCGCAACAGATACATTTCTTCAATGCCGGCATATGTCTTTCCGGTGCAGACGAACAATACCCACATTGATTTATGAGGCGGCTGGACTTCCCGTACAATGAAAGGACTAAAAATTCTATCCAAAAATCTTTGACAATTTTTCGGAGCCTCCGAGTGGTTTGGTCCGGTCTCACCGAGTGAACGTGACCAAACTTGTGTACTCTTTTGTATTCCACACGGTCTCACCGAGTGCACCGGGTGTCCCGTGACAAATTTTCTGACATACATTCGGTCGGTCCGAAGACACTCTGCAGCTTCTGCCCCTGACCTTGTTTTGGCTCTACAGGTTGCATACAATGTCGGATTAAGACGATTTTTATATCAAAATCAACCGTTTCGACGAGACGAAGATTTTTCATGTTAGTAACTTTTTCATTTGAGGCCATCTTAATTACGTTTTGTGCCCCTGACACTTTTCCCATGTGCTCTTCGGCCCAGCTGGGCAGCTGAAGAGCCCACTTCGGCCAAATGGTAGGCCGAAAAGTCCCTCTTCGGCCAACCGAACGCCGACGGGGTCATAGTTTCGATTTTTATGTATTATGGCGTATAGTTTCCGAATTTGCTATAAAAATCATCATAGTTTCAAAAAAAAATATCTCTTTCCTTGCATAACTGTACAGCCAGGCGCAACAGCAGGAAGGCAGCAACAAACGTTATTATCATCAAGGCATTTCATTTCCAGCCAATCATCTGAAAATTCAGTCTGTACATACAAACTCACAGCAATTCAAGACACTTGTGATTTTCAACAAGTGTCACAGAATTTAAACAAAAGTTCAATGATCACAGCATTCTCATTTGCCACTTCGTTTACCTATATTTTCACGGTGCCTCCCTAGTCAACATTGGGATTTGGGAGCTGCATTTTTGGCATACAGCTTCTTGCAAGAATCTAAAAACATCCATGGCAACACACATGCGTCCCCCTACCAAGCATATACTGCTCTGTCGCAACTTTGGCGTGTCTCTGCCGCTAGTTTGGCGTGTTTCTCCTGGCAGCTCACTCCGCTGGTAACTGCAGGAGTTCACGGATACCTTCACATACCTGCGTTTAAACAATATAAGAGGGAGTGACATCTGAGATTCACATCATCTACTGCATAAACGAAGCACCTAGTTCATCATACATACCATCTTGATCTGTGCTTTTATGCTCGCTATGAGGTGTGTGTACTCGTCTATTTGTCTGTAAACATTTCAAGAGTTTACAACATTAACTTGTGAATGAATGAATGTGACCTAAAGAGAATAAGGAACACGTTCAAGCGTAAAAAGGGAAATTACAACAGCCAGCATATGGATGTCGTAAAAGGCCCACATTGACTATGACTGTCAGTAAGACAGTAACACACCAGATGAACAGAATCAGCTTCCCCTCTGTACACTTCAGCCAAACCAACATTTTCTACCACGTACAATAATATGGCTAGAACAAGTATATACTATCTACGCAAACTGTGTTGAACAGAACGTAAAGCGCCCGAACCTCCCTCAACCATCAACATCTCTATAGTATAACTCCCTTCCCAGAAAAAGCAGGCTGCATGCATAATAAAAATTGTTGCCAAAATCAAGATCTGATATTCAAAATGTTCGAATTGAGTTACCTGGCCAACCTTGCTTCTCTAACAGATATAAACTGCAAAGCCTCTTGCCAAGTAAATTCCACATGAAAACCTAGACCAATATCCACAAAAATGTGCCTCGTATCTGGCCTGCGGAAATCACCACAGAATAATGGCAACAATAAGATCTCAACAGTCCAAGAAATCTGACTGCAGGCCCTTATGTTTGGAACGGTTAATTCTCATTAGCGCTTCACAGTAATGTTCTGAAGCTATTCCAACTTTTTAATGTTAAGCTAACAAAGAATTGAGTTGAATAAAGAAGCAGCATGAGCACATATCATAGCAAGTTCCATGTTTTCTTGTTATACTGTCTAATGGCCAACTGCATTCTTCCCGGTGATCAAAGAAACATTAATGAGAATACTAGCAAACTGCATTGTGCACTATTCCGAAACTGAAAACTGCTAGCAAACTGCATTGTGCACTATTCCGAAACTGAAAACTGCTTGCTCTGTGCTTTCCCTTTGCTCTGTTGACAGAGCCGAAGAAGAAACGCGTCCGTGCGAGTAAACCGCAGAAAGTGCCTTCCCCTGATGATGGGTCTGCAGGTATATATACACTGACTACTGCAGTACTGTATCATGTTCATGCTCCAATACACTTTGATTTTTGTGACAGTGACAAAGGTGAAGGCGGTGAACACCCAAGCTCAAATTAGCGCGTCAGGTATGCATGCCTACAATTTGGCAAGATCTGATTAGAGATGATGTCATCATTTTATGTCTTTTGTTTTCCTTGAAGAAGATGTTAAATATGCACGATTTTTGTGACAGAGCCAGAGCTGCCGGCGCCAGAGCAACAGCTGGAGCTGCTGCCGAAGCAGCCGGACCAAGGTGGTAACTTTCTCCAAGTTGATTCTTAAACTTATAGGTCGTGTTAAACTAGTAACGGAGAGGTTGAGCAGCTATCATTCATTCATTCATGAAACATTCTAGAACTGACCAACGATAGCCTCCATAGGAAGTGAAGAATTTTGCTTGGGAGCTGTATAGATCACATTTTCTTCCATTGACTGCACCTTGTTTCCTGGTTAGAATCCGAGTTAGAAGGTTTCCCATGTATGGATGCATGGGCTTCCCAGTCATGTCATTTTATTGCAGCTGGCTATAACACACATCTCCGAAATACTAGCAAACTGCATTGTGCACTATTCCGAAACTGAAAACTGCTTGCTCTGTGCTTTCCCTTTGCTCTGTTGACAGAGCCGAAGAAGAAACGCGTCCGTGCGAGTAAACCGCAGAAAGTGCCTTCCCCTGATGATGGGTCTGCAGGTATATATACACTGACTACTGCAGTACTGTATCATGTTCATGCTCCAATACACTTTGATTTTTGTGACAGTGACAAAGGTGAAGGCGGTGAACACCCAAGCTCAAATTAGCGCGTCAGGTATGCATGCCTACAATTTGGCAAGATCTGATTAGAGATGATGTCATCATTTTATGTCTTTTGTTTTCCTTGAAGAAGATGTTAAATATGCACGATTTTTGTGACAGAGCCAGAGCTGCCGGCGCCAGAGCAACAGCTGGAGCTGCTGCCGAAGCAGCCGGACCAAGGTGGTAACTTTCTCCAAGTTGATTCTTAAACTTATAGGTCGTGTTAAACTAGTAACGGAGAGGTTGAGCAGCTATCATTCATTCATTCATGAAACATTCTAGAACTGACCAACGATAGCCTCCATAGGAAGTGAAGAATTTTGCTTGGGAGCTGTATAGATCACATTTTCTTCCATTGACTGCACCTTGTTTCCTGGTTAGAATCCGAGTTAGAAGGTTTCCCATGTATGGATGCATGGGCTTCCCAGTCCCTTGCATACACTTGCAACTCTGTATGCAGATTTGACAGAGAAGATCGCTTTTTTATCAGGGCAACTGCTGGTGCAGACGTGGAGGCGCCGTGGCCGTCCAAAGATAGAGAAGCCGAACCAAGCTGGTATGCTGTCCAGAACAGACTTACTCTTTTTTTTGTGTGCCACAATGCAATGACCTTTGCTCTGTTGACAGAGCAACAGCGGGAGGCGCCGAAGCGTGGCCGTCCGACGAAGGACCAAACCAGCCAAGCTATCGTTGTTTCACCTGACAGAGCTAAGCCCAAGCCAAAACAGGTATTTGGTTACATATTTTGTTAATTTGGTGTACCATTTTTTGTTTATAAATTCAGTTTGTTGAATAATCGTTTTGGCATCTGCAGAGCGAGGAAAAATCTATATCTCAGTGCAGGCCCGCGGCGTTTGTAAAGAAAGTTCTGGGAAAGCTGAACGAGATGGTGTAGAATGATCCTTCTATGGGACCAAAAATAAATTCTCTTCTCGAGGAAATTAAGTGGGACCGGGTACCTTTTATCCAGCCCGTGACAGTCAACAAGCAATTGGGGTTAGCCCTGATTGATTGTTTTGAGACAGATGATGAAGGTCGGGGTTATCTCGTGATCAATGGGGAAAAAATTGCTATCAAGCCTCTGATATCAAAGCTTATACCCCTGTCCAATGGAGGGAAAGCATTTGAGTATAACGATAAGTATGACTATGGTGAGTGTGACCTGGTTCATAGGTTTACAATTCCTGGAATGGGAAAGTCGATCTCGGCTCCTGTAGGTCTACAATATCTGGAAGATGTTGAAGATAAGCTACTCTTCTGCGTTACCTTCATCCTGGAAGCCTTCGCGTTTATCTTCGCTCCAAAGACCAACAGGAACCTGGAAAGAGACTACTTGCAGTTTTTCAAAGATATTACTGAAGTTGACGAGCTAAAAGACTTGAATTAGTGTGACATAATTGCAGACCTGCTGACACTATCCATAAATAAGTATAAGAAGAAAGGCTATAAGAAGTGTGGGGGGTGTTTGCTAATTCTGGTGGTAAGGGATGTCCCTTTCACTTTGAATATATTTCTTGCAAACTGATACTGATGAACTCTTATTTTTCATGCAGCTTATTTTTCATGACTTAGTAACTAAAGTGCCAGAGGGCAAAATGTTGTTTCCCCGGGCAAATCATGTAACCGAAGATGATTTGAAGCGCTTGGGAGGTTTGACGACCGATAAATTTGAAACAATTGCGAAGGAAGTAAGATTTTGTACCCATTGTTCTTTTACACTTGAGTTAATATTGTTTACCTATATTTTGTGTGAAACCATTTTGCAGGCCAAGTCATTAGCTCAGTTGTACAAGGAATACGGTCTGGACGAGCCAGCAGATCAGCTGTAGTGACTTCCAGTTTGAAGTTCACAGTGATATGACTTCCAGTTTGAACTGCAGTTTGGGTACTTGTAAAGAAGGTTTGGGGAGAAAACTACTTGTCTATGGGGCTGCAAGTCCCTGCTTTTGATCACCGGGCAGCATCATAACTGCAATGGCGTCAAGTCCCTGCTTTATTAGAACTAGTTAATGTTTCTTAGACTGTAGTTCTTGCATCAACTNTGCTGGCTCGTCCAGACCGTATTCCTTGTACAACTGAGCTAATGACTTGGCCTGCAAAATGGTTTCACACAAAATATAGGTAAACAATATTAACTCAAGTGTAAAAGAACAATGGGTACAAAATCTTACTTCCTTCGCAATTGTTTCAAATTTATCGGTCGTCAAACCTCCCAAGCGCTTCAAATCATCTTCGGTTACATGATTTGCCCGGGGAAACAACATTTTGCCCTCTGGCACTTTAGTTACTAAGTCATGAAAAATAAGCTGCATGAAAAATAAGAGTTCATCAGTATCAGTTTGCAAGAAATATATTCAAAGTGAAAGGGACATCCCTTACCACCAGAATTAGCAAACACCCCCCACACTTCTTATAGCCTTTCTTCTTATACTTATTTATGGATAGTGTCAGCAGGTCTGCAATTATGTCACACTAATTCAAGTCTTTTAGCTCGTCAACTTCAGTAATATCTTTGAAAAACTGCAAGTAGTCTCTTTCCAGGTTCCTGTTGGTCTTTGGAGCGAAGATAAACGCGAAGGCTTCCAGGATGAAGGTAACGCAGAAGAGTAGCTTATCTTCAACATCTTCCAGATATTGTAGACCTACAGGAGCCGAGATCGACTTTCCCATTCCAGGAACTGTAAACCTATGAACCAGGTCACACTCACCATAGTCATACTTATCGTTATACTCAAATGCTTTCTCTCCATTGGACAGGGGTATAAGCTTTGATATCAGAGGCTTGATAGCAATTTTTTCCCCATTGATCACGAGATAACCCCGACCTTCATCATCTGTCTCAAAACAATCAATCAGGGCTAACCCCAATTGCTTGTTGACTGTCACGGGCTGGATAAAAGGTACCCGGTCCCACTTAATTTCCTCGAGAAGAGAATTTATTTTTGGTCCCATAGAAGGATCATTCTGCACCATCTCGTTCAGCTTTCCCAGAACTTTCTTTACAAACGCCGCGGGCCTGCACTGAGATATAGATTTTTCCTCGCTCTGCAGATGCCAAAACGATTATTCAACAAACTGAATTTATAAACAAAAAATGGTACACCAAATTAACAAAATATGTAACCAAATACCTGTTTTGGCTTGGGCTTAGCTCTGTCAGGTGAAACAACGATAGCTTGGCTGGTTTGGTCCTTCGTCGGACGGCCACGCTTCGGCGCCTCCCGCTGTTGCTCTGTCAACAGAGCAAAGGTCATTGCATTGTGGCACACAAAAAAAAGAGTAAGTCTGTTCTGGACAGCATACCAGCTTGGTTCGGCNAACCAAATACCTGTTTTGGCTTGGGCTTAGCTCTGTCAGGTGAAACAACGATAGCTTGGCTGGTTTGGTCCTTCGTCGGACGGCCACGCTTCGGCGCCTCCCGCTGTTGCTCTGTCAACAGAGCAAAGGTCATTGCATTGTGGCACACAAAAAAAAGAGTAAGTCTGTTCTGGACAGCATACCAGCTTGGTTCGGCTTCTCTATCTTTGGACGGCCACGGCGCCTCCACGTCTGCACCAGCAGTTGCCCTGATAAAAAAAGCGATCTTCTCTGTCAAATCTGCATACAGAGTTGCAAGTGTATGCAAGGGACTGGGAAGCCCATGCATCCATACATGGGAAACCTTCTAACTCGGATTCTAACCAGGAAACAAGGTGCAGTCAATGGAAGAAAATGTGATCTATACAGCTCCCAAGCAAAATTCTTCACTTCCTATGGAGGCTATCGTTGGTCAGTTCTAGAATGTTTCATGAATGAATGAATGATAGCTGCTCAACCTCTCCGTTACTAGTTTAACACGACCTATAAGTTTAAGAATCAACTTGGAGAAAGTTACCACCTTGGTCCGGCTGCTTCGGCTGCAGCTCCAGCTGTTGCTCTGGCGCCGGCAGCTCTGGCTCTGTCACAAAAATCGTGCATATTTAACATCTTCTTCAAGGAAAACAAAAGACATAAAATGATGACATCATCTCTAATCAGATCTTGCCAAATTGTAGGCATGCATACCTGACGCGCTAATTTGAGCTTGGGTGTTCACCGCCTTCACCTTTGTCACTGTCACAAAAATCAAAGTGTATTGGAGCATGAACATGATACAGTACTGCAGTAGTCAGTGTATATATACCTGCAGACCCATCATCAGGGGAAGGCACTTTCTGCGGTTTACTCGCACGGACGCGTTTCTTCTTCGGCTCTGTCAACAGAGCAAAGGGAAAGCACAGAGCAAGCAGTTTTCAGTTTCGGAATAGTGCACAATGCAGTTTGCTAGTATTTCGGAGATGTGTGTTATAGCCAGCTGCAATAAAATGACATGACTGGGAAGCCCATGCATCCATACATGGGAAACCTTCTAACTCGGATTCTAACCAGGAAACAAGGTGCAGTCAATGGAAGAAAATGTGATCTATACAGCTCCCAAGCAAAATTCTTCACTTCCTATGGAGGCTATCGTTGGTCAGTTCTAGAATGTTTCATGAATGAATGAATGATAGCTGCTCAACCTCTCCGTTACTAGTTTAACACGACCTATAAGTTTAAGAATCAACTTGGAGAAAGTTACCACCTTGGTCCGGCTGCTTCGGCAGCAGCTCCAGCTGTTGCTCTGGCGCCGGCAGCTCTGGCTCTGTCACAAAAATCGTGCATATTTAACATCTTCTTCAAGGAAAACAAAAGACATAAAATGATGACATCATCTCTAATCAGATCTTGCCAAATTGTAGGCATGCATACCTGACGCGCTAATTTGAGCTTGGGTGTTCACCGCCTTCACCTTTGTCACTGTCACAAAAATCAAAGTGTATTGGAGCATGAACATGATACAGTACTGCAGTAGTCAGTGTATATATACCTGCAGACCCATCATCAGGGGAAGGCACTTTCTGCGGTTTACTCGCACGGACGCGTTTCTTCTTCGGCTCTGTCAACAGAGCAAAGGGAAAGCACAGAGCAAGCAGTTTTCAGTTTCGGAATAGTGCACAATGCAGTTTGCTAGTATTTCGGAGATGTGTGTTATAGCCAGCTGCAATAAAATGACATGAATCTGCATCTAGATGGTTCAATTAACCTCTCCCTACACCTCCAAAACTAACAAAAGCAAGCAATCATTGATTTAATGCACATAAAAAAAACAGTTATATATCCAGGAGTAAGTCTCCACCGTGTACGGTGTACCAGACCTTGCTCTCTAATTCTCAACTGAACATGACACAGTGATATAACTCATGTTTTCTGCACTACAGGCATAATCACATAATTAACAAAATCTCATGAAACAGACATATAAATGATCATCTGTTATGACCGGCCAGGTCTATGGCCGCCGTAGGCCCACCAGGCAATCTTAGCCCACAAGTTATCTTAGGTTAATTCTTATGCAAGTTATCTTAGGTGAATTCTTATGCAAGTTATCTAGGTTATAAATATAGGTTGTAAGACTCTTTTTGGAATTAAGCAATAAGACTATTCTATTGCCCGGCTCCCAGAGGAGCCGGAACCCTAAACCCTAGCCGCCTCCTCCTCATTGAGCCGCCGCCCCAACCGCCAGGACGGCGCCTCGCCGCCGGCCGCCGCGCTCCAGCCCTCGCCCTCCTCCCTCCTTCCCGTATAGCCTATGCCCAAGGCAGGGCAAAACCCTAGCTCCTAACACCTTGGTATCATCAAGCTCAGGTTCGACTATGTCATCCCCACCACCATCGCCGTCGCTGCCTCTGGCCACCACCACCGCCGCCGCGTCATCCCCTCTCGCCCCGGGGCCGCTGGGTCTCCTCCCCGGCGCCTCCACCGGCCTGCCGCCGGGCACCACCACCGAGCCGCTGCCGTCTACATCACCGATGCCGGCCAACTACACCCCGGAAGCCATGGCGGGTGTCCTCAACGATCTGGTGCTCGCGGTCCAGGGCATCCGGCTCTTCCTCGCCAGCCCGTACGGGCCGCCACCGCCACCCCAGCCACCAGCGCCTTCCCCGCCGGCGCTTCCGTGGTACTCGGTGCCCGCCGCCCTCGCCGGCGGCTACCCGGCACCCCAGCCGTCCGCCGCCCCAGCGCCGGCTTGGCCGCACTGGGCCGGTCCAGCAACCGCGGCATCGGCCGCCCCCCCAGCGCCGGCCTGGCCCCACTGGCCCGCCCCAGCAGCCGCGGCGTCGACAGCGGCCGCCCCGGCACCGTGGCCGGCCTGGCCGGCCCCGGTCCCCTCCGCGCCGGCCGCCCCGGTTCCCACGCCACCGCCACCTAGCACCGGGCCGAGCCAGGTCCCTACCGGGGGGCTCCCGATTCAGCACGTGCGGTTCCCCTCGTCGCCTTCTCCGATTCCCGCTTGGCTCACCGGCACGTCCTCACCGCCGGTCTACACGGAGGCCGGAGACCCGTCGGTTCCCATGCTGCAGCACGGTGCGCCGCCCTCGGCTCTCCGCATCGATGAACCGGTGGCCACTGGCGCGCCGACTCCGACACCACCGCGTTTCGCCCGGATCGACTTCGCCACCTATGACAGTTCGGAAGACCCCCTTAACTGGTTAAACCAGTGTGATCAGTTCTTCCGGGGCCAGCGCACACCGGCGTCCGAGCGCACCTGGCTCGCGTCCTACCACCTTCGGGGCGCCGCCCAGACATGGTACTACGCTCTCGAGCAGGATGAGGGCGGCATGCCCCCCTGGGATCGTTTTCGTGAGCTGTGTCTCCTTCGCTTCGGACCTCCACGGCGCGGCAGCCGCTTGTCCGAGCTGGGCCGTCTACCCTTCACCACCACGGTCCAGGATTTCGCCGACCGCTTCCAGGCTCTGGCATGTCACGCTCTGGGGGTGACGGCTCTACAGCGGGCGGAGCTCTTCGTCGGTGGCCTTCCCGACCACATCCGCGTGGACGTCGAGATGAAGGGCCCCCAGGACCTACAGACGGCCATGTACTACGCTCGGGCGTTCGAGCAGCGCGCCCAGGCCTTGACACGGCCAGCAGCACCTCGGGGGAGCCGCTTGCCTCCACGACCTTCGCCAGCAGTGGCCGCTTCTTCAGCCGTCTCACCGCCGACCACACCGGCCGCAACACGGCCCTTCCGGCGCCTTTCGCAGGCTGAGCAGCTCGAGCGCCGCCGCCTGGGGCTGTGCTTTAACTGTGATGCGCCCTATGCCCCGGGCCATGTCTGCCCGCGCCTCTTCTACTTGGAGACCGTCGACGAGGTGGAGGACGCTGTCACCGAGGAGGGACTCGGCGACCCAGCAGCCGCCGCGGACGCGCCGGCACCCACGCCCGCGCCGGCTACGGCCCTTGTCGTCTCACTTCACGCGCTGGCCGGCATCCGCAATGAGAGGACTATGCTTATTCCGGTCACGATCCACGGCGAGACTCTGGTGGCTCTTTTGGACACGGGTTCTACACATAACTTCCTTCCGGAGTCTACTATGCGGCGACTTGCCCTACAGCCCGCAGGCGGGGAGCAGCTGCGTGTCACTGTCGCTAATGGTGACCGCCTCCGCTGCCATGGACTCGCTCGGGACGTTCCCATTACTATCGGTGACGAGCACTTCACCATCACTTGTGCCGGCATCGATTTGGGCTGTTTCGACTTCATCCTCGGCGTCGACTTTTTGCGGACCCTCGGTCCCATCCTGTGGGACTTCGACGCCCTGACGATGACCTTCTGGCGCATGGGCCGCCGTATCCGGTGGGAGGGCGTTGGAGGCACCCCGGCCCCCCCCCCTCCACTCCAGCTAGCCGCGACGACCACGGAGGCCGAGCACCCGCTGTTGGATCACCTCCTGCAGCAGCACGGTGATCTTTTTGAGGAACCCCGTGGTCTTCCGCCGGCCCGGGTCTACGACCACCGTATTCATCTCCTGCCGGGCTCGGCTCCGGTGGCCGTACGGCCCTATCGGTACCCTCAGTTGCAGAAGGACGAGTTGGAGCGGCAGTGCGCACTCATGCTTGCCGCCGGCATTATCCGGATATCGACATCACCCTTTACGGCACCGGTTCTTCTTGTTCGCAAGTCGGACGGCACTTGGCGCTTCTGCATCGACTACCGTGCCCTTAATGCTCTCACACTTAAGGATAAGTTTCCTATTCCGGTGGTCGATGAGCTCCTGGATGAGCTCCATGGGGCGCGTTTCTTCACCAAGCTGGACCTCCGGTCGGGATATCATCAGGTGCGCATGCATCCCGACGACATCGCCAAGACGGCGTTCCGGACTCATCACGGCCACTTCGAGTTCTTGGTGATGCCCTTTGGCCTCTCCAACGCCCCGGCGACATTCCAGGCCTTGATGAATGATGTCCTCCGGCCCTACTTACGTCGGTTTGTGCTCGTTTTCTTTGATGACATTCTTATCTACAGCGCCTCTTGGGCAGAGCACCTCCAGCATGTGGCCATCGTCTTCAACGAGCTTCGGGCGCATCATCTTCATCTTAAGCGCTCGAAGTGCTCGTTCGGGACACCTTCGGTCGCTTACCTCGGCCACGTCATCTCGGCCGAGGGTGTGGCCATGGACGCCGACAAGGTGGCGGCCGTCGCCGCTTGGCCGATTCCGCAGTCTCCACGGGCTCTTCGCGGGTTTCTTGGCCTTGCGGGGTACTACCGGAAGTTCATCCGGGAATTTGGGCTCATCGCGGCCCCACTCACGCGCCTACTCCGTCGCGACGCCTTCTCTTGGGATGAGGAGGCCACGTCCGCATTTGAGGCCCTCAAGGGGGCCCTTACGACGGGACCCGTCCTACAGATGCCGGATTTCGACCTTCCCTTCACCGTCGACTGCGACGCCTCCGGTGCGGGGTTTGGTGCGGTCCTGCATCAGGGCGATGGACCCCTCGCCTTCTTCAGCCGTCCATTTGCTGCACGCCATCTTAAGTTGGCGGCATATGAGCGTGAGCTCATTGGGTTGGTACAGGCAGTACGCCACTGGCGGCCCTATCTTTGGGGTCGTTCCTTCCGGATCCGCACGGACCACTACAGCCTCAAGTTCATGCTGGATCAGAGGCTCTCGACGGTCCCTCAGCACTAGTGGATCAGTAAACTCTTTGGCTTTGATTTCACCGTCGAGTACCGGCCGGGTCGCCTTAACACCGTCGCCGACGCCCTGTCCCGGCATGACGCCGATGTGGACGACGGAGCGGCCGATGGGACGGCCTTCTGCATCATCACCGGGCCCTCTTTCGCCCTCTACGCCGACATCCGCCGCGCGACCGCGACCGCGGCCGACGCCCTCCTCTTGCAGCAGCAGCTGGCGGCGGGCGAGCTGGAGGAGCCGTGGCGACTAGCCGACGGCCTGCTTCTCCATGGGCGCCGCATCTTCGTCCCGACACACGACGATCTTCGTCAGCAGGTGCTGCGTCTTGCCCACGGGGCGGGCCATGAGGGAGTGCAGAAGACGCTCCACCGTCTCCGCGCCGACTTCTACATTCCAGGCGATCGTGCCCTGGTCCGTGATTGGGTACGGTCTTGTGTCACGTGCCAGCGCAATAAAACAGAGACGCTGCGACCCGCTGGCNTACGGTCTTGTGTCACGTGCCAGCGCAATAAAACAGAGACGCTGCGACCCGCTGGCATGCTTCAGCCCTTGGAGGTTCCATCTCAGGTTTGGGCCGACATCTCCATGGATTTTATCGAGGGCCTTCCCAAGGTGGGCGGCAAATCCGTCATTCTCACAGTGGTCGACCGCTTCTCCAAGTATGCTCATTTCATCGCCCTTGGCCATCCATATTCAGCGGCATCTGTCGCACGGGCCTTCTTCGATGGCATTGTCCGTCTCCACGGGTTTCCTTCTTCGATTGTCAGTGATCGGGACCCTGTGTTCACGGGCCATGTATGGCGCGACCTTTTCCGACTGGCGGGCGTGAAGCTCCGCCTCAGCACTGCCTTCCACCCTCAAACGGACGGCCAGTCTGAGATCGTTAACAAGGTGATTGCCATGTATTTGCGTTGTGTTACAGGTGATCGCCCTCGCGCATGGGTGGACTGGCTCTCATGAGCGGAGTACTGCTACAACACCTCTTTTCACTCCGCCCTTCGTACTACGCCCTTTGAGGTGGTGTATGGTCGGCCGCCCCCGCCGATCTTGCCAGTGGATGCGGCCTCGGCACGGACCGAGGCGGCCGGAGCTCTTCTGAGGAGCCGTGATGAGATGCTCGCGGAAGTCCAGCAACGACTTCTCCAGGCCCAACAGTTGGCCAAACGATACTATGATGGCCACCATCGCGAGGTGGAGTTCACGGTGGGCGATTGGGTCTGGCTGCGTCTACTTCACCGCTCTACGCAGTCGTTGGACCCACGCGCGCGGAAGAAGCTTGGTCCTCGTTATGCCGGACCCTTTGCTATCCTGGAACGCATTGGGAAAGTGGCGTACCGTCTTCAGCTTCCGGCCGGCGCGCGCATTCATGATGTCTTCCATGTCGGGCTGCTCAAGCCATTCCGCGGTGATCCACCCGCGGCACCGCCGGCCCTTCCGCCGGCCTCGGACGGACGTCTCCTTCCTGCACCGGAGAAGGCGCTCAAGGCCCAGCTGCGCCGAGGCTCCTGGTACGTGTTGATTCGGTGGGCTGGACTACCAGAGGAGGACGCTACTTGGGAGCAGCGCGAGGAGTTCCACCAGCACTACCCCGACTTTCAGCTCGAGGACGAGCTGTTTGCGCAGGCGGGGAGAGATGTTATGACCGGCCAGGTCTATGGCCGCCGTAGGCCCACCAGGCAATCTTAGCCCACAAGTTATCTTAGGTTAATTCTTATGCAAGTTATCTTAGGTGAATTCTTATGCAAGTTATNACCATCGCGAGGTGGAGTTCACGGTGGGCGATTGGGTCTGGCTGCGTCTACTTCACCGCTCTACGCAGTCGTTGGACCCACGCGCGCGGAAGAAGCTTGGTCCTCGTTATGCCGGACCCTTTGCTATCCTGGAACGCATTGGGAAAGTGGCGTACCGTCTTCAGCTTCCGGCCGGCGCGCGCATTCATGATGTCTTCCATGTCGGGCTGCTCAAGCCATTCCGCGGTGATCCACCCGCGGCACCGCCGGCCCTTCCGCCGGCCTCGGACGGACGTCTCCTTCCTGCACCGGAGAAGGCGCTCAAGGCCCAGCTGCGCCGAGGCTCCTGGTACGTGTTGATTCGGTGGGCTGGACTACCAGAGGAGGACGCTACTTGGGAGCATCGCGAGGAGTTCCACCAGCACTACCCCGACTTTCAGCTCGAGGACGAGCTGTTTGCGCAGGCGGGGAGAGATGTTATGACCGGCCAGGTCTATGGCCGCCGTAGGCCCACCAGGCAATCTTAGCCCACAAGTTATCTTAGGTTAATTCTTATGCAAGTTATCTTAGGTGAATTCTTATGCAAGTTATCTAGGTTATAAATATAGGTTGTAAGACTCTTTTTGGAATTAAGCAATAAGACTATTCTATTGCCCGGCTCCCAGAGGAGCCGGAACCCTAAACCCTAGCCGCCTCCTCCTCATTGAGCCGCCGCCCCAACCGCCAGGACGGCGCCTCGCCGCCGGCCGCCGCGCTCCAGCCCTCGCCCTCCTCCCTCCTTCCCGTATAGCCTACGCCCAAGGCAGGGCAAAACCCTAGCTCCTAACAACACTACCATTTTCTTACAAAGTCAGCCGACCTTTTTGTATTTTTCAGATGCATACAGAAACACGTTTCTCATGTCTATCCTACTGCAAAAGCTACATCCGGCACAGAGCTACTCCAACTAACATGCATACCCAGATTATTGCATTGAGTAATGTAGTCTGGTAACAGTGCAAACCACCTACCCTAATAATATTATTTTTAGGTTGATGGTCTCTGCCTTCTCTTAAATTAGGATTAGGATAGAGAAATTCCTTTTCTAGAGATTACAGAGAAAGTGAGAGAGTTTTGTTACTGTATGTATCAATTATGTCTAACTAATAAGTTACGAAGCACATCAACTAGAATATGTTGCAGACGTCTACCCAGAGTCAAGGGAAAAGGCAATAAAAACTTCAGATTGTTTAGGTGGGGGAGAAGGAAAAGGATGTTTACACTTGTGCCTGCATGTACACCTCTGAGCCAAGATTGACCATGGATCGCATGCTCGTTACACCATTCTTTTCCAAATTTTCGATGTTCTTCTTCAGATCCAAGCTGCTCACACCCAATAAAAGGTTCATTCACCAGAAGAATGAGCAATATTAAGGCCATATATTTGAGTAACTGGAATCAGGGGGCCTAACTGTTTCAGTACAGCTACAACACGAGGGAAGACAAGGAGAGAACAGAGTAGCTTACAAAGTCTTCTGCTGCTGGAACAAGTTATCGCGCTGGGCTATGGCGTTCACAAGGTCAGGCTTGAGCCGCCGGTCAACGAAATCTTCAAACTTCTTCACCTTGTCCTGCCGAAGACGCGCCTCCGCCACGGCCATGGCCATGCCCCCCGCGGTTTCCTTTGAGGTTCGTGAGCCGCAAGATATGTAATGCCGTACTGTACAGCGGCTGCGGCGACACCTCTGTCACTGCCAAGGCAGTAAAATTTTAAAAATCAATAGGCTAAGGTTGTCATTCGTTGATGTACCATAATCTTGAAACTGATATGTTGTGTATGCAACCATGCTACAATAACCAGCAACTCAGGACATGGTGTGCCTACGAAACCTTATACTATATCATACGTATATCAGAAGAAGCTTAACAAATTGTTACAAATAGCAGATATGTCATAGCGACAGTCAAATCGGTACAAATATAGCACGCACACGACACACAGAGCACACCCACAGGCTACACAGGCAGCACGCCGACCGCGCCCTGGCAGAGGGGGAGGCAGCCTATAGGGAGAGAGAAGCGGAGGGGGTTACCTTGCCGTCGGTCCGGGGCTCGGGGGCGGCGTCGACCTTGGGCTCGGCGGCGGTGGTTTCGGGGGCGAGACCAGTCAGCGGGTGGCGGCGGCCATAGGTCCGGGTGGTTTTGTGCGGAGGCTTGCTGCAAGGACGGGGATCCTGGAGAATCGGGTAGGTGTGGACGGCCGAGATTCGACGGGCCAATGCGTGCGTGGACTCTGCCAGACGGAGCAGACAGCGGAGTTCGGTAACTTTGCCTCGCTTCTCCAATCTCCATTAAATCAAAATCAAACCAAATACGTACTTACAAATCAATATTTGAACTTGCTTCGCCTAATTAATTCAGCGGATAATCCATCAGTTAGAAAGAAATTTGCTATTCGCTACTCCCCGTTCTCAGTTTCGCTCGCACTACCCACATATCGGTGAGAATCTGCAATTCTCAGCCTTCGGTTCTTCAGACGAGGTTGAGCATATGTATAGTTGATCCAATCACTTGTAAAAAAGAAAGAAAAAAAAAATTCTAATCACTTGCCTTGTCTTGGCTTCTACATTATCTTACATGTAATACAGTTCCTCAGTTAAGAAGAACAAAACAAATACAGTTCCGCATCAAGTGAACTGTTTGCTTTTTTATTACATCCAGGATAGTTACACAATGCACTAGGGGCAATATGGTCTTTTCACCTCACACTTAACACCGTTAATGTCTAAAAATGCACAAAAGTGTCATATAAGGAACAAAATATACTTTTAAAGTCAAATAGGGAAGAAATTTTTTTTTTTGGGCCAAATAGGGAACCAAACTTTAAGAAAGGGCCAAATAGGGAATTCTCTCTAGAAAAAAAGGGAGGGGGTCAGAACTAGCTGCTGTTTGTCAGCGTATTCCAGTACTAACAGTAACATCAGACAGAAATTCACATACCAAATGGCACTGTGACCGCCAATTATCTTGGCCTTCAGGCTATGATAATGCGATCACTTGGCTTTTCCCGATCACTGTGACTGCCTCACCATCTTAAACAAGGGCATGTGTGAGAAGAACCAATAGATCACTTTCCCAAACTATACTGTTCTGACACAGAAGAAATATCCTCCTTCAGGCATTTTAAGACTTCAATGTACTTTCATATTAGCATCTTTGGCTTCCGGTAATTTGAGGACTGCTTTCTGCAGCACTGTCTGCCTAGATTTTTTCTTTGTTTGTGTGCGCCATCATTAGCCTACTGCAAATTTAATTTACCCACCCTTTGTTGATAGCTTTCTCGAGACTTCCTGATCTATCCTTCTGTAGATCATCGGGGAGATCTATCACCCACTCGATGAATTTCGCATGTGTAAAACATTCATAACATCACGAGTAAAAGTGTACTTCCATGTCCAATCCTGCAGACACACCAATGAAATTCCAGTCAGAAACTGAACACTTGTACAGTTCTCTGTCCATAATGGAAACATGTCTAGTTGTATCAAGTTCTGTTGTAAATCCCTTAACTCTACACAGTTACAACTTTACAACTGAAAAGGGCATTGCAAGCTGATGGATGCATGATGTGAAGAGGTCAAAACAATGCATTTGTCATCATGAAGAGAATGCAGCCTTTTGTGATACCTTGAGCTGAAAGTACTTGCTGCTTAAGAGATCGTCAAGGTATCATCGTGCGGGATATCCATCAGTAGGACGGAAGCCGCCTGAGAAAATGACAAAAAAAAAGGAGTAACTGTGATTTGTGAATACTTATTCAAGAATTATGGTTCCGCTATCAGGATAAACTTAATTGTAGTGTCTAGAAAGATGAAAACATATCAATAAGGCCCTCCTCATGGAATACCTTCATAAATTCTACAACAATAATGATATCGCCAGGTCAGGCTGGTTTGGAACTACTATGAAGACTCAATCCCTCATGTGTCTTGTCCCCCACAGGCTCCTTCTGCTAGCGAGACTGCTCAATCTTCACAACAAATTCCTCCATGTGCCCTCTTGCTCTGCCGGAAGGGGCAGCACCATTGGGTTTTTGGAGTGATCGCTGGCTCAGCTCCGAGCCAAAGCTTCACCTTCGCTTCCCCAGGCTTGACCCCTTTGCCATCAATAACCAGATCCCTGAGCCCCAGGCCCTGGCTCACCCCGACATCTCGGATCTTTCCACCTGCCCCTCTCTGCTCAAGTTTTTGACAAGCTGCAGCTCCTCAGCTCCATCCTCCAGGATGCACACCTCAAGCTAGTGCTGGTGATGAATGGTTCTACCCCTGGGGTGGTGGACTCTTCTTTCTCCGAGGTTTACGAGTGCCCCTCTCTGCTCAAGTTTTTGACTGGCTGCTTCTCATGGACATGCTCAACACCAGAGACATGCTTCAACGGGGAAATATGCACATTGAAGATGGGCACAACTGTGTTCTATGCTCTACTGAATCTCTTGAGACCAGTGATCATCTATTCTGGCACTGTCATAGCATGGAATGCTGGATCATATCGGTTTGCCCCAGAATTCATCTCGGAACTTCTACAGCATGCTGCCAAATTAAACTTCCACAATTCCTTCTTCCTGGAAGCTTACATCATTGTTGCCTAGTCCATTTAGAAACAAAGGAATGTGAAAATCTCAACAACATCTCCTCTAGCTTAGGATCTTGGTCCTTTATTTCTAAGAGGGAGCTTTACCTCATCTACTTTAGAATGAAGTCTGATATTGCTGATCCCATTTGCGTCTGGCTTGACTCAACTGCTCAAACTCCTGTATAGAATTTACTGTCGGGGCCTCCCCTACAGTATTGGGTTAAAAAAACAGCTGAAAACTTAAGCAGCAGGAGGCTGCCGATGTCAAATGAATTGGGATATGCTGCAAACTAGAACATTGATGTCAGCCACCAACTCTTTGACTCCAGCAAAATGACTGAATTCAACAACAACAAAAAACTATAAGCTGATTAACTACCAATAGTCAAGGCAAGAACATTTCCCTTCTTTCATATGATGGAATCTACTACCATCTCTCACAATAATCTCCCTATTGAAAACCTTTGTCACCATCTTACTGAATTCATGACAATCCCCACACACCTGAAGGTTCTTAACAATACGGATTGGGTTGCCAACTTCCGTAACTATGAATCCATAAGCAATTGCCAGACGCTCGCTATGCACCTTGATTGCATGTACCTTCTCTTCATCTCCAATGTCATGCAATACAGACGACACCTCTGGTACATACCCTGCATCTGCCAACCTTCTGTTAATCATGTCGAGCATGTTATATATCCGAACGGAATCCTTGTGATCCATGTCTCCTACTAGAAACTTATGCACGTTTCCTTGTGCTTCCATCAAGCTCCAGCCAGCTGACTTACTGGTACCCCGACTAGACATCAGTTTCCTGACTTCCCTGACTTCATCCCATTTCTTTGCCTTGGCATATATACTTGCAAGGAGGACATAGTGGCCATCATGAGCTGGCTCCAGTTCAACTAGCTTGTTACCAACCTTGATCCCCAAGTCCACCAGGCCATGTTTCTTGCAGGCCGAGAGTACAGTGCCCCAGAGAACCGGGTCAGGTGCAATAGGCATCCCTTCGATCAATTCAATGGCTTCTTGAACAAGACCAGCCCGACCTAGAAGATCAACCATGCAGCCGTAGTGCTCCATTTCTGGCTCAACACTATATTTTTCAGCCATCAATTCAAAATATCGCCGCCCCTCAGCAACAAGGCCAAAGCGGCTGCAGGCATTTAGCACACCAACAAACGTAATGTTCGTTGGACTCAAACCCTCGCCGAGAAACCGTTCAAAGAGTTCCACTGCATCCTGTCCCAACCCATGAGCAGCAAGTCCACAGATCATGGCGTTCCATGCAAAAACATCCCTCCTCGGCATCCCATCGAAAACTTCCCTGGCCACTGCCACACACCCGCACTTGGCATACATATCCACCATCGCAGCCCCTATATTCACACTGATCGGCATCCCTTCTTGATGGACAACCTGGTGCACAAACCTGCCATGCTCAAGCAAACCCAGCTGTGCGGCCGCCGACAATGCCGTCACCACCGCAGCCTCATTCACTCTCACCCCCTTCTCCACCATATCCCTAAACACTGCCAGAGCCACGTCCAGCTCCCCTTCCTTCACATACCCGCCCACCACGGTGCTCCAGGAAACCTCATCTCTCGCCGGCATTTCTTCAAACATCTCTCGTGCAACCCTCGCCATGCCCGCTCGGACGTACCCGGCAAGGACCGCGTTCCAGGTCACGACGTCCCGCACGCGCGGCAGCTCGTCGAACACCCTCCGCATCGCTCCCACGTCGCCGCAGACGCCGTAGAAGTGCGTGAGCGCGTTCCGCACGTAGAGATCGCCCGCCGCGCCCGCCTTCACGGCCAGCGCGTGCACGTGGGAGCCCAGAACGGAGGAGGAGGCCGGGCCGCCGGCGCGACCGGCGTCGAGGTGGGTGGAGAGGGAGGAGAGGAGGAAGGTGAAGGAGTGGGGGTTGCGTCGCCGGAGGCCGGGGAAGAGGCGGAGCGGGAGCGGGTGGGGGAGCACGCGGAGGAGGTGGTTGGACGCGAAGGCGGAGGAGGTGTTGGAGCGGCGGAACAGGGAGAGCGGGTAGGAGGAGGAGGAGGAGGCGCCGTCGTGGAGCGGCGGGAGGCGGGGGAGCGCCGCGAGGAGGTGCGGGAGGACGCGCGCGGTGGCGAGGCCGAGGACGGCGAGGCGGGCGTGCGCCTGCTGGACGTGGCGGGCGGTGGCCGCGCGCCGCGGCAGGAGCGCGCCGAGGAGCTGCCTCGCGTCGGCGTCAGGGTGCGCGTGGAAGGTGGGGGCGCGCCGGGCGGACGCGGGCTGTTCCAACGGCATGGAGACGGCGGCGCCAACCACAGGGCGGCGGGTGCCTCCAAGTTTTGGACTTTAGAACGGCAGACTGCGAGAGCTCATTGATCCAACAGTTTTTCCTTGAAGGAGGAACGGGAGTATTGCAAATTTGCAATCATTATTACTCCTCCCGTCCGAAAATACTTGTCATTAAAATGGATAAAAAAAGATGTATCTAGAATTAAAATGCGTTTATATACATCTCCTTTTATTTATTTTGATGACAAGTATTTTCGGACGGAGGGAGTATTTTTCTTAAGGTCTGATTTATGATAATCAATAATTTCACACAAAGGATTCATTTCTAGAGGTGAAATCGTTTTGGACTCAGATGGATAATGTTCGTATCATATCATATTTTATATTTATTTTTTTGGATTCAGAAGCAGGAGGATGGAATACTGAAGTATGCACATTCAAATACCGAATTAAGTGTATTCAGACATGGTACGGTAACAAAGGGCCCATACCACATGCATATACGAGCCATGAAAAAAAAACATGCATATACGAGCCTGCAAAAAAAACATGCATATACAAACAAAAAAAACATGCATATACGAACAATATATAAATGTTTTAAACTAAAATTATACATAAACATGAGCAAGTATTAATATTTGCACACTTTAAGCACCCATAAAACATTGGAAGGCACTAATAAAATAATCCCCGCAAAAAATACTATAAAATAACCTAAATACTCCCTCCGTCCGGAAATACTTGTCATCAAAATAAATAAAAGGGGATGTATCTAGATGTATTTTAGTTCTAGATATACCCCTTTTTGTCCATTTTGATGACAAGTTTTTTCGGACGGAGGGAGTAATATCTACTATTAAAAGGGAGTTGTTATATTGGCTCTCGCCTCTACTCCCTACATTGTTGTTTTTCCCTTTCCATGCCCCTGATTCGAAATAATCTAAACCAAATCATTTTTTTTTTCATTATGCAAATGAAAATTATGTTCTACGTTAACTCAATCAAATCTTACAAAAACATGTCCTTCATTAAACTCAATAAAATCCAATCAAACCTTTGATGACATTGTTTGTCCAACTAATTTAGAGGTAAAGCAAAGGAAAGATGAAACAAGTTTTTCTTTCGTCACTCAAACCCTTTGATGACATTTTCTTTTCAACCATCTTTATTTGCACATGAATTCTTGCCTTTGTCTCCTTTATTCTTATTTTTTGAGCAATTTGTTAAGAAACCGGACTATAAACTACTGCCGCGCTATATTATTGCAACTTTGCGAAGTCTTCACAATTGCGTTTGTTGCAACGGGTGAATCAAAACTATATCTCATGCTCGATTTCTGAAAGTCACGAACTAGTGCCAAAACAGTGCTAAAAACGCAACACAACAAACTCAACAACAAAAGATGAGTTGATCGAGATAGAGCTTGACGTAGATGCCATCGTCTATGAGCGACTACATGATGGCCCTAATCCAACTGGGTGTCCAGTAGGGTCGGGCGGCGACAAGATGTGTGTGATGGCGACTTTTAGGATCCCGGTGCGCGGAGAGGTGTGCAGTGTGGGACGAGGAATAGTCCTGGTGGGATACTGGGAAGGGTCGGCTGTGTGGCCGACATGGTGGACAGTCCAAACTCCCCTACTCCTCCTATTCATTTGGGATCAGACTAGGGGATATCTGACGGTCAAGATTGTCCATTCTAAAACGAGGAAGTCCATTGGATGGTATTTTCGATTCAAACAGTCTGATTCAAAACTATAGGGGTGATGTGGGGGAACCCATTGGAGATGCCCTAAAAACTAGCATTCTCACGCAACCAAGATCGTTGTCGGGGCTGCCTTGATGACGACACTCTTTCTTTGCATTTAGATCTTCTAGGGGAGGAAGAGATAATTACTTTCACACATGCGACGATGATGCAAGAGTGTTTGGGGATGTGACCAGTCGATTTGAGTTTTAAGCTGGCCACGGAGCTATACTGCCTACAATGACGATGTTCGCCCCGTGCCTATCTGGCGAGTGAGGCAAGAAGGTGTCAAATAGGGTGCTAACTTAGTGCAACTTTGCCAGAGTCGCATATTTACAATCTTCATAATGTATGTAAAGTGTACTTCATAATGTTTAGGAGGTTGTGGAGGCTCGCACAAACACGGAGTCACCATAATGCAACCATCATATTCTTTTTTCTTCTTTCTACCCACTTACAACAATTTAGATCAAATAATTCGACAAATATTATTAAAAAAGTAATGTGAATAAAACAAATGATCCAAATCAACAAACATTCCAGACGCAACAAATAATCCGATAAAAATGGTTTAAGAAAAATGAACGAGTTCTAAAAAAATTAAACACACTATCTCCGAGTTGGCCACCGCTGGTGCTCAATGAGATCCTACTTTCAGCTAATGATGGTAGATCTGGTCTTCAATCTTCCGGTACGCCTGATGAAATGCTTGACTGCGTTTTGTGTATCTACGAGGCATGATAATTGTGCCAATATTTTCATAGTCAATGAGACTTGAAATATCCCTCTCATCTTTGATGTGTAGGATCACACAACATGTCATGAACTTTGCCAAGACACTCTACAGTTGCAAACCCTCACCACAGATTTCCGCTAACACTTTCGTGCACTTTATAACTGTATCTTCGGCCATTCGAAGGTACTCATCCAATGCATTTGCAAGAGTGCCATATGCAATCATTT
>LR880967.1:920567644-920577939 GCA_904067115.1 Aegilops sharonensis
CATAATCTCATAGTTACAGGAACATGTATGTGTCATGAAGAAAGCATTAACATACTAAACGATCAAGTGTTAAGCTAACGGAATGGGTCATGTCAATCAGATCATTCAACTAATGATGTGACCTTGTTAATCAAACAACAACTCCTTGTTCATGGTTAGGAAACATAACCATCTTTGATTAACAAGCTAGTCAAGTAGAGGCATACTAGTGACATACTGTTTGTCTATATATTCACACATGTATTATGTTTCCGGTTAATACAATTCTAGCATGAATAATAAACATTTATCATGATATAAGGAAATAAATAATAACTTTATTATTGCCTCTAGGGCATATTTCCTTCAAGTATTCACTCATTCCAATTTTTATATTCTTCAACAAGATCTGAAGAAGATGGGAGAGCTTGAGATTTTTGAGACGCTAGTGGGAGTTGACTGCCACACCTTCATCGTGACATGGAGGAATAACCGGAAATTTCAGTTCAGCGTGAATTATCGAGCTGAAAACTCTGAGAATATGATAGAATGCAGTTGTGGACGAATGCTTCGGAAAGGATTGCCTTGCAAACACATTCTGTATGTGTTGGTTCATCTAAAAATATCTAAAATACCTAAGTGTTGCATCCTTAAGAGGATGTCGAAAGTTGCGAGAGGTGGGCTGCCTGCACAGCGAAAGAGTGACTTGTTTGGCTGGGGTTGGACAGGGGCAGAGCAGCGTGCTCGCTATAGTCAACTCAGTATAACAGGAGCTGAAGCTTTTCATGTTGCTTCAAATGATCCATTTGTCTATGATGAGTTGATGCAGTGTCTGCAGAACATAATAGCGAAGAAAAAGGTCCCTGATGATGATGCCGTTGGTAGTACAAGAAATGTGCATGAGGAGCCACGTCAGCGGGAACAACATGTTGATGTCATAGGTGATCCCGTGAAAGTTTCCACGAAGGGCGCCCCTAAACAGAGCAAGACAGGGCGGGCAAAGAAAGATCCAAATGTTACAAAAAATGGAAGACCAATATCATTTTCTGAGAAAAAACCCGGTCCTCTTTGTGGCATTTGTAAGAGAGAGGGCCATAGACGGCAAACGTGCCCTGAGAATGAAAAGTAAGTTTTCCATAATTTTAATTATTTTCTGGTTCTCTCTTCACAATTGTCTGATGAGTTCTTTACAATTTGTTATGTAGGAACCGGGCATAAAGATGAAGTATTCATTATCAATTGAAGCCAGTGGCAATTTCAATTTATTTGTTTAAGAATAAGATATATGGCACTTTGAGTTTATTCTCTAAACCATCTTGTTCGATGAAAGTCATTACCACTTTCAGTTTATTTGTTTAAGAATAATAGACATGGCACTTTGAGATAATATTTATGCCACCTTGTTCAATGTTATGAGACATGCGATTTATATTTTTATGTGTGAAACATCTTATATTTGTATGAATGTGTTACTGCTGTCATGGCTTAGTCAAGTTATGAACATTTTTAAATTTTAATGTATGTATGTGACCATTTAAAAAAAAAAACCCAGCCGTGGCCGGCTGCGCGCACGGACAGTAGACTACAACGCCTTCTGGCCACGAGCGTGGAGGCCACGGCGCACAGCAGGGCATTCATTAATATTCTGTTGCGAGCTTGTGAGAAGGCGAAGACGCGGGTATGTTAACCGGTCGGCGCGTCTCTCCGCGGGCGAGGTGGGACTAAACCTACTCGGCAGAACGCGCATGAATAGGATCGGCCCGACGCGCCCAACGCACGTCGTTTATGGGCCGACAGATCGCCATATTCCCCCTCGGGATCGTTGCATGTGCCCGCTGGCTGGGGCGGGACGAGACGTGCGCGCCTGTCGGTCGGCCGGGTGCTGCGCCAGCAGACCCGCGCGTGGCGCACTGCCAATGGCGCCAGCCCGCACTAGCTNCCGACGCGCCCAACGCACGTCGTTTATGGGCCGACAGATCGCCATATTCCCCCTCGGGATCGTTGCATGTGCCCGCTGGCTGGGGCGGGACGAGACGTGCGCGCCTGTCGGTCGGCCGGGTGCTGCGCCAGCAGACCCGCGCGTGGCGCACTGCCAATGGCGCCAGCCCGCACTAGCTGGAGTGCGCGGGCCCGCAACTGCCTCGGCGGGCGTCCACCGCACGGCCTGGAATATTCGTCAGATCCAGCGCTGCTGCTGCCACCAGAATCGACGTGGGATATTGTGCAGGTTTTATCCACACCGCACCAACTCAGGACGGCGGGCATATTTTTTAATAAAAAATGACCGCCGCGAGTAGGAACAAAAACAACACTACATTTAGGGGCAAATTTCTACAGCAAAGTGTGGCGGCTAAAACAAGCGCCACACCTTAGGCACAGCACACCTTTGGCGTGGCTAGCTAAGTCATGAATCAAACATGCCCGTAATGTGGCAGAGGCAAACTGATACATTTTAGGACAGAAAAATATTATTTGCCCACACGCATTTAAATGTGTAGTGTCTCACGAAAGCAATAAATAAAACGTGGAAAATTGTCGAAATCTATCCCAGTGCCATGTCGCATTACAATCGATCAAAGTATCCAAGAACGGTAGGGAAACCTTCTACGGGACAAAAACCCTACCAATGCTAATAACTACTCCTTCTCCATGATTTTAACAATTTTCATCTTCACTTTGTCTAATCTGTTGACCTCGGAAAAAATGATTTCTGCGACAATACGTGGCCTTGACTCATTAATCTCTTGCTGGTCAAATTCATGTGTCCAGCGATCTCCGTCCCAGTATTTTATGCACCACATCACAAAAAGTCCACAAGACACTCTGCAATAAACATGTGTGATCAGCTTAGGATATAGCATGCTGTGCCGGCATCATGTACTCATTTAACTTACCCATCTTGTTGTGCCGGCATTTTATACTCATTAATTGGCCACGATGAGACATCTGGAAATTTTTTTGATTCAATAATAGAGTTGGCCTCCATAACATCCTTAGATATTTCAGATCTCTGAAAGAAAGTAACAAACCAGAATTTAACGTATGAATCAATAATTTTCTGAATGCGAGTGTGAAAATTTTAGCGTACCAGGGTGCCAATCATATTGCGAATTCTTTGGCTAATTGCGCCTTTAGAATTTGAGTCAAGAACTTGAAACTCCTCCTTGACGGTGTGCATCACTATGGTTATCCAATGATTATCATTAACGTGCATAGGAAAATACGCCTATATAGTAATCAAATGATGTTAGCGCAATTAAATAGCAATGAATAACAAAAACAAATAAATATGAAAGAAATACCTTGTCCCGTCTGAAATACTCATCCATTACTCTTGCGACGACTTTTGCTTTCTTTGTAACTTGTTCTGATTCTAAATCATTAATTGACTTGGTCTTTCCCCTAGCCCTACTCAACATAAATTTTGGGAACCACGTTGTTGATATGAAACGGTCAGAGAAATCACGGTGTTGTAGGTGTTTACAATATGCATTGATTATCTGCATACATAAACAAAAAAATTCTATCAACTTGTGAAGTTGAAATGAGAGTCTTGTTAAAACCAAAGTCATACTTACAGCGCCATTCAACCATTTAAACTTCAGGACATCGTGAAGCATAGCTGGCGTGCATATGTCCCCATCTGGTGGCGGCATATCGACCACGGTTCGGTGTGCATGCTTCTTAGTCGATGCGAGAGTCTCAACAAAAACTCTGGCTGCCTCTATGTGATCCGGAGTCATATTAAGAGTACTTGCCAGAATTGAAGATGGTGACGATGCAAACAGATCTAAAACAATGCAGCTACAGTTGTTAAAAATAATAAAAAATTTACGTAACGCATGAATGAATTATAAAGTAGTACTTGACTTACTTTTTTTAACACGTTTCTTGCGGGTAATGAGAANAGCATCCATGCACACCCTCAACGTAAAATCGTTCCAATTGTATGACTTGATAGCGTTCACGTCCTCCACCATTTTGTAATAACGATAAGGAACAAACTTGGTGGATTGTGGTGCTAAGACTGTACCCATAAGAACCAGTACGACCCTTCTCACAAAATCATCATCATATGACCGAGTGTCAACAATATTTTTTATCAACTCATCGATGAGGATTAGGCCTGTTCTTTTGTCTAGAAACCGATTCAGAACAATTTTTTTGGCATCTAGTTGTACTGTTGCTATCATGCTACTGACATCATCACCCTCGTTACGTAGCCCGAATATGTCGTAAACATCTTCATTAAGCACACTGATGCCGTCTGTATTTGGTCGAATAATAAATCGCTTTCTAGTACTATCATATGTTGTAATCATAAATTCCAATAAATTTTTCCTCATTTTCACGGAAGGAATTCTCAACATACAGTCCAAACTTGTGCCACGTAGCATCATGCGCTGTCTGGGTGTGAATTTTTCCACCAATTCACACCACTTCTCAACCGAGCAGTACACATCTCCCAATTCTTGCATTCTAAATAAGATGCCAGTTATCTAACTAGTTAGGAGATTCAAATAAAATTACATATGGTTTAATACCATACCTTCCGGCGTCTAGACGAGCACCGGCAGCCCCCGTTGCCAAACCCCACCCGGTGTGGGTTAGCCGTGGCAGCCGCACGCCCTCTGCCCACACGAGCGCGCTGGCCGACGGCCCGTCCTAGGGTTTAGGGTGCCGGCGAATTTGCCGAGACGGCACGGCCGGGCCTGAGATCCAAGTCGCGCGCGTAGATGGCCGCCGTCAGGCCGGCACGGAAGGGAGTTTGGACGGCCACTGCGGTGCGACCGTCAGATCGGGGACGGGTGAGGATGCGCGTGGAGGCGGCGGGGGTAGGCGGTCTTGGGGCGAGGTAATGGCGGCTTGGTTTCCATGCCATGCACGCACGTACGGTGTCATCGACGTGGTCACGCCATAGTGGGCCACTTGGCCCGTCCCGTCAAACTACCGTCGGCTGGCCCACGATGCATTTATTAAAAACATGCATTGTAGTTTAATACCACATCGCTAAGCCGGCGCGCCGTTGACTCCTTTATATAGTTTTCTTTCAGTCAATGCACAAACATCTCAGTTCGTGGGACTCTATTTGGAGGATATGCAGGATCGATGTGAGTCTTCACCTGCTCAGAGCTTGTGAAAGTTCACATGGATCATGCATATTCTTCAAAAAGAGAGCCATTATCTTCGATGTTTTTTAACCTCAGATCCATCATGTGTGCAAGTTTTAACGTCAGCCGGTGGACCCCAAACTTTTTGGACACGCACCCATCGCCAGGTCCATCATGTGTGCAAGTTTTCATAATTTTCCGGCACCGTATGAATTTCCTAAGTTTTTCTTCGTGAATCGCACCGAAAACACTGACCGGGCGTGTCGCAACGTGCGTATGGTGTCCGAATTCGTTCAACTTTTGCGTGGGGCCCTAAGATGGGCATGCCCACTGCCTCCCAAACTTGGGTTACGTTTCGTGCATGCCACCTCGTACCACCAACACAACCGGCACTGATCTGATATGGCCCATGTCAGCCCCGTACTGCGTTCTCTTTTCTGACTCAGCCGGTGGACCCCAAACTTTTTGGACACGCACCCATCGCCAGGTCCATCATGCGTGCAAGTTTTCATAATTTTCCGGCACCGTATGAATTTCCTATGTTTTTCTTCGTGAATTGCACCGAAAACACTGACCGGACGTGACGCAACGTGCGTATGGTGTCCGAATTCGTTCAACTTTTGCGTGGGGCCCTAAGATAGGCATGCCCACTGCCTCCCAAACTTGGGTTACGTTTCGTGCATGCCAACTCGTACCACCAACACAACCGGCACTGATCTGATATGAAGAACTCAATATTGTTTTACTAATTAATTATAAAGAACTCATTATTATTATTCATTATAAAGTATAATGAATAACTCATTATTATTATTCTTTATAAAGTATAATATCTGACCATAATATTCATTATAAAGTATAATAAAGAACTCATTATTTTTTGTGGCTTTTTTTTACTTTATGAATTTTCAATAATTTATTCGGTGAAAACACCACATACCACACCCCCGGACGTGACGCAACATGTTTCTCGTAACGTTGAAATGCATGTTTCCGTTTATTTTTGAAAGTTGCACGACTAACATCAAATTAAACATACGGTTTTTTTTAAAAAAAAGTGCACGGAGGGACAAAATGAAAAAAAAAATAAGATAGCTAGTTAATAAAGTGATTTGACTTTACATAGCTGTCCGGGCAGCAGCCGCCCGGACAGGTATGTAACGTCAAATCTCTTTAGTATTAGCTATTTTATATCTAAGAAAGAGCATGAACGCGGCTATATAAGCCGGTCGTGGCGTCCCTCGGCGCGCGAGGTGGGACTAAAAAAGCGCCCCTCCCACCTCCCCCGCGCCGTGACTCATGGAAGGCAAAAAAAAATTAGTGATGCAAAAAAGAAAAACAGCCCAACGTGGTTGCAGGCCGCAACTGTGCGTAATCGGTCCGGCCCGATCAAGCCGGACAGCGAAAGGGCCGGCCTTTCGGCCCAGCTACGGCCTGCAGCACAGTCAATCGGGGCAGTGGCGGGACGGGGCGGGAATCAGAGGAGTTCGAAAGGGAGGTGGGAGGCAGGTATATAAGGCGGTCGCGGCGTCGTTCGGCGGGCGAGGTGGGACTAAACTTTAGTCCTCACCCCCGCCGACCCTGCCCCCGCACCGCGCGCACACTTAATGGGCCGGCCCAGGAGCGCCGTCGCGCTCACTTACAGTACTAAACTTTGCATGTATTTTAAATATTGTTTAGACATTAATTAACATTACATAAATATTAATTACTAATTGACACAAATAACTGATTAAAATATTCATTACAAAAAAACTCATTATCAATTAATTATCAAAAAACTCATTATTGTTTTACCTTTTACTTATAAAATACTCATTACTTTTTCATATAAATTTAAGTAAACAACTCATTATTATTATAATTAATATAGTTAACAATTCTATATTACGTATGTATTTTTATTAATTATAGAATTTCTTTATACTATAAGCCACGCATAAATAATTAAAAAACTTAATAATATTTTTTTTAAACAAAACAATAGTCTTGACTGTGCGCGACGGCCCAATGACTGTGCGCGACGGCGCTCCTGGGCCGGCCCATTAAGTGTGCGCGCGGTGTGGGGGCAGGGTCGGCGGGGGTGAGGACTAACGTTTAGTCCCACCTCGCCCGCCGAACGCCGCCGCCACCGGCTTATATACCAAGCTCCGACCACCTATTCGAACTCCCCTGATTCCCGCCCCGCCCCGCCACTGTCCCGTTGGCCTGTGCTGCAGGCCGTATCTGGGCCGAAAGGCCGGCCCTTTCGCCACCCGGCTTGATCGGGCCGGACCGATTAAGCGCAGTTGCGGCGTGCAAGCACAGGTGGACTTTTTTTTTGCATCACTATTTTTTTTTTTTGCCTTCAATAATTTTTTTTATAGTGTTCCACCATCATCACTAGGATGCATGCCACGTTTTAAATATTTTTTATCGCTTTATGAATATTTTTTGGTGTTCAAATATGTTCAATTCTTAGATTGAATGTCAGGGTGACCATACCAACTAATTTTTTTTTCGTCATCCTTGAAATTAACTCAAATTTTTTCCATACTGTTCCACCACCATCAGTACGATGCATGACAAGTTTTCTGGGTTTTTTTACTTTATGAATTTTCTATAATTTTTTACTTTATGAATTTTCTATAATTTTCTTGCAAAAGTTGAGGTCATTCCGAATATGTCGAAAAATTGGCCTCCTACTCCCCAGAACGTTCGGGCAGGACCGAAGGCCCCGTATGATAGCAGTTTTTTTTCCGACAGCCTTCAAATGTTCCCACATTTTTTTATAGTGTTCCACCATCATCAGTAGGATGAATGAAAAGTTTTCTGTCGTTTTTATCGCTTCAAGAATTTTTTATAATTTTTATGTTTTTGCTGTGCATGCATGACCCATGCATGCGTTTTGCGACTGATTTTTCTACAATTTGTGTGTCGAGTATCGTCTCGTACCGTTCAAATTCATGTTTCCGTTTATTTTTTCAAGTTGCATGACTAACATCAAATTAAACATCCGGATTTTTTTAGATAAACCATTCGGAGTTCATTCATAATTCAAAATATTTTACATAACCCTAAAACATAACCGAGCACTTCTCTTACATAACTTAGACCGAAATTTAAATAAAACTAGGCTACTCGTCGTCGCTGCCGCCGGTGAGGTCGACGACCGGCGCCATACTGCCTGCCTCTCCTTCGCCGCCGTCGCCGCCATTGTCGTCGTCATCGTCGTCGCTGCTAAAATCCCACCAGTTGTCTTCCCGTACCTGCTGCTCCTGCACCGCCGCTATGGCCGCCAGCCGCTCTCGTTCCTCACGAGTGGCCGCCGCCGCCGCCTCCTCTGCCGACCGGGCCAGCACCGCAAGTAGCCCCGGCGTGTCGTCGGGGTCTCCGTCTTGCGCGAGGGCGGCCTGCACCGGCGGGATGTCGACCAGCACCGGGGCAGGGGGCGCCTGCTGTGCCGGGGCAGTGGGGCCGGCTGGAGGTGGGCCGTGGCGGCGACGACGGGAAGTGCCGGCCTCGCCGGTAATGTCCCCGACGATGCGTCCGGCCGCCGCGTCCCTGAACGCGCCGAGGACGATGTCGAAGTTCTTCCCGCGCCAGAACCTGCGCCGGGCCCTCCGGTTGTACCGGCCGCCCGGGAACTCGCGGAGCTGCTCCTTCGTCGGCGGCGGTCCCATGGTGGGGATGCCGTTCGCCCCGATCCGCCATGGCCCCGGCACCTTGGCTGCCGGCGGCACCAACACGCCGTACCGGGCCATAAGCTCCGTGTCGGCGATGGTGAGGCTCAGCGGCCAGACGCCGGTCGGCCACGCGCCCTCGTCGGAGTCGCTGGAAGACATTGCCGGCGAGGAGAGGGAGATGGGCGGGCGAGGAAGAGAGATGGGCGGGGCGAGGGAAATGGCACGGCGTGGCGCGCTCTTTTATAGAAGGCGGGGGAGGGAGGTGGGCGGGTGAAAGATCGTGGATGTCGCCTAGAGGGGGGGGGGTGAATAGGCGATTTAAAATAATTACGGTTTAGGCTTGAACAAATGCGGAATAAACCTAACGGTTAATTTGTCAAGAACAAAACCTACAACAACTAGGCTCACCTATGTGCACCAACAACTTATGCTAAGCAAGATAAGCAACTATGTGATAGCAAGATATATGACAAAGAACAATATGGCTATCACAAAGTAAAGTGCGTAAGTAAAGGGGGCTCGGGTAAGAGATAACCGAGGCACGCGGAGACTACGATGTATCCCGAAGTTCACACCCTTGCGGATGCTAATCTCCGTTTGGAGCGGTGTGGAGGCACAATGCTCCCCAAGAAGCCACTAGGGCCACCGTAATCTCCTCACGCCCTCGCACAATGCAAGATGCCGTGATTCCACTAAGGGACCCTTGAGGGCGGTCACCGAACCCGTACAAATGGCAACCCTTGGGGGCGGTCACCGAACCCGTACACTTTGGCAACCCTTGGGGGCGGTCACCGGAACCCGTCAAATTGCTCGGGGCGATCTCCACAACCTGATTGGAGACCCCGACGCTTGCCCGGAGCTTTACACCATAATGATTGAGCTCCGAACACTACCAACCGTCTAGGGCGCCCAAGCACCCAAGAGGAACAAGCTCAAGGGCACCAAGCACCCAAGAGTAATAAGCTTCTCAACTTGTAACTTCCACGTATCACCGTGGAGAACTCAAACCGATGCACCAAATGCAATGGCAAGGGCACACGGAGTGCCCAAGTCCTTCTCTCTCAAATCCCACCAAAGCAACTAATGCTAGGGAGGAAAATGAGAGGAAGAACAAGAAGGAGAACACCAAGAACTCCAAGAACTAGATCCAAGGGGTTCCCCTCACTTAGAGGAGAAAGTGATTGGTGGAAATGTGGATCTAGATCTCCTCTCTCTTTTCCCCCAAAAACTAGCAAGAATCCATGGAGGGATTGAGAGATAGCAAGCTCGGAGAAGGTCAACAATGGGGGAAGAACACGAGCTCAAAGGATAAGGTTCAATGGGGAAGAAGACCCCCTTTTATAGGAGGGGGAAAATCCAACCGTTACCCCACTGAAAATCCCCGCACAGAGCGGTACTACCGCTAGGGAAGGGCGGTACTACCGCTGAGGGCGGTACTACCGCTCCCTATCCAGCGGTACTACCGCGCTGAAGAGAAAGACAGGCCACTGGCCCCAGAGCGGTACTACCGCGGGAGTAGAGCGGTACTACCGCTCAGAGC
>LR880967.1:920617709-920634454 GCA_904067115.1 Aegilops sharonensis
GCGGGGGAGGTCGGGCCGGTTGGCTGGCCTCGCTGGGCTGGCCTCTGGGCCGCTCGGCTGGGCCGGCTGGTGAGGGGTGCGGCGCTGGCTGGGCCAGGGGGCCTAGCTGGCGCCTGGGGGGGGGGGGTTTAAAAAAATTATTTTTTAAAAATAAAACAAAACAGAGTATAACTTTTAAAATATAAATATTTTATATAGGGTATATATATACCAAAATGATCAGGGGAATATTCCCTTTCATTTGAACATTTTTCCAAAGGCAAAATCCAAAATTTATAAAAATCCATTTTTTTCAAATTCAAATAAAATTCAGATTTGAATCCAAATCTTTTGGCAATGTTTTCCTCTGATATTTTTGGAGTGTCATGTTTACTCCTCTCATACTTTTGATCAAGTATTTATCAGGCTTAGTTTTTGAAAGGTTTCCCACTTGCCAAAGTTTGAATTCAAATTCAAAACTTAAAATTCTCTGAAACTTCAAATAGTATTCAAATTCAAACAGGATGCATACGATGCTTAACTATAATTGTAAAACATTCCAAATAGGAAATTTGGGATGTTACAGGTATTTACATTTTGCTGCCATTACTATTCATTCCAGCAGTGTCCATCTCAGATCCAACGGCCCGGGTTCCTCCAGATCTTGATCCAACGGACGAAAACGCATCAAGAGATCGCATCCAACGGCCCAGAATCACTGAGCTCTCAGGAGGCTCAGCCATCCATCCTTCTCTTATTTCTGGATGCATGCATGTATGCTTTGCAGTAAATGTGGGCTGTTTGCTCCGAAAAAAACGACTATAAGACAAATGATTTGGAGAAGCGACTGAAAGAGCTAGAAACCGCGGAACGCGTGGCTCGAATGCATCCGTTAGGTAGCACCATCGAATGCCCGAAATGCCGCCAGAAAATTTTCAAGGTAAGGAGACCTGTCTTATTCAATCTGCAGCATGGCATGAATCTGCAAGGGATGACCAATTTACTGAGCACTAGCCTGCCTCTCCTATGAATCTATCTAACGACCATATGTATATGTCCAGGATGATGATGAATATGTTTTCTGCTGGGCGTGCCAATCCAGGTATTGTACGCTGTGCGAGAAGCGGGTCGAGTTTACAAGGCAACATGGTGCAAGGGGGCACTGGGGCTCGCCGGAGTGCGTGGGGATAACTCTCTAGTACCGTTGGAGTTTGTCATAGTTTGAAAATTAAACACTTGTAATTTTGGTTTAAAACGTAGAACATGTTGTCAGTGTTGTAAATTAAAGACCAGCCAGGCAACCAGGTAGAAGAAACCAAAGCACTGCTAGTATAAGACATGGTACTCTTTCTTGGTGATATAAATCAGAGGAACCAACTAATAATGATACTGTTTTGTCAATTCAATTATTAAGTGCCAACATTTCTAGTATATTCTATTTTCATTTCTAAATTAGCTGATATGCGAACCGATGATTCAAGAAATTTAGCCAGTTGAATGTTGATTTCTTTTGTATTGCCAAACATATCAATGCTATTTTTTTCAACACCTTTTGTAGTTAGAAGAAAGTGTCAAGATGTCGAAACTAACAAAAGCACTGATTGCTTAACAAAGGAACCTCAAATAAATTCCAAAATGAACTTCAAATGGCCCCAAATCAAAGGAAAACATAACTGTATAGATATATTAAAACCTAATATATCATGTAGTTTCATCCCCTTAATTGATCACCGACTTTTTCACCCTCCTCATGCTCCAATCACGTCTCTGCCCCCTGTCGTCTTGTCACCCTGAAGTCGAATACTCGCTCTATCCACAATTTGTAGTTAAATTCAGAACAGTTTTGCTAAGTCTTAATCGCCTAAGACTTAGTTATGTCTCAGTCGATGCTCATTGAGATCCGTGCAAATTTTCTTTTTAGCTTTTTCTTTCTTCTTCCTACATACTATGTCACTTGACTAAGATTTGGTTAAATCTCAGTCGACTGAGACCTAGCCACACCCAAATGTTTTGCTCGTCTCCTTCGTACTATCACAATTTCCCCGTAGAGACTGTATATATCAAAGGCCCATGCATCAAGCGGCACATGTATAACCTCCATGTGAGCATGCCGTATCTCCAATTCTTTGATAAGTGAAGATGAAGAACCTTGCTAGTTTTTTTAGGGTTGAAGAACCTTGCAAGTTTTTTTAGGGTTGAAAAATCTTGCAAGTTATTTAAGCTTTTAGCATGAGAAGGAGAATAGATGCACTTAGTTAATTAATTTTTTGATAAAGGCGCTTTTATGAACTCAAAATGTAGCATCAATCGGATACAAAATATGATGAGCCGCACCCGAACTCTGTATAGTTAAGATGCACACAACCAACGATCTTATAAAAGAAAAGATAAAATCAACATATTGGCAGCAGTAAAGTCATATAAGACCGACGCTATGCCTACGTTGAAGGAGAGGTGGTGGACCGATCTGAAGATTAATTAAGTGAAGCAGATGGTTTCGTACCCACAGAGGCAAGCACTCGGTAGCTGTCGTTAATCTATCTATCTGAAATCTTAGTACTACTTATACTATTTAGTATACACATACATACACTGGGTACATATATATGTCATCCTTGTCCTTTTCTATTCTTCCTAAGTATATTTTTTGCGGGGATATTCTACTTAGTGTTCTGTATTAAGTAGTACTCCCTCCGTCCGAAAATACTTGTCATCAAAATGGACAAAAAAGATATATCTAGAACTAAAATACATCTAGATACATCCCCTTTTATTCATTTTGATGACAAATATTTTTGGATGGAGGGAGTATATGTAAGATAACAAGATGCTTTAGGCTCAAGCTCAAGCTCTTATTGATCACGACTTGTTCCGTGTTCCTTGTACCCAGTAGTATCTAGCTGCTGGCCGGGCTGTTTCCAGAAGATGACGTTAATGTTGGCATTTCTTTCTCCCTATGTTCCTGTCTGTAATGCATATGCAATATAGACTTGGCAGTAAGATTTATCAGACTCTTACTTTTCTTGAAAAGTTATACTAGCAGTAGGGCCGGGATACTGCTTTACCCCTCAACAAGTTTTTTTTTCCAGAGAGAGCAGGGTTGAGATCAAGATCGTTAGGGTGAGATAGTCACCCATTTTCAATGTCCTACATGTGGTATAGGAGCGGAGGATATCAAGCACCTATTATTCACCTGTGCAAAAGTCAAAGAGGTATGGCGGTTCCTGGGTTTGGATTTTGCTATTGATAAAGCATGCGTTGTGGACCATGCGGAAGAAGTTGTGTTAGAGTTATTTATTGCAACAATCAGCTGAAGAATGTGTAGTCCTCAGCTAGGAAATTCAACGGAAGCAATTGCTATTGGTTCCTGATATTTATAGCGGGTGAGGAGAAAGTTAGTGCATAATAAAAAGGTCCAGGAACCTAAGTTTATAGCAATGGCAATCAGAGTTTTGGTTGCTAACTCTACTATGGCGACTGATGCAAAGGCGACGTTCAAGTGACATGGCTGGAAAGACCGAGGAGCAATCATGTGAAGCTAAACATGGATGGGGCTTTTAACCTAGACTTACTCAAGGGCTCGTATGGCTCTGTCATCAGAGACTGGGATGGCAGATTCATCGCATCCGGAAACGGGAAAATCGATTGGTGCGGAGATGCGCTTATGGCCGAGGCACTGACCTTACGGTTGGTCTCAGTTTGGCAATTACAGTCGGGTGTAACCACATAGAGGTGAATCCCGACAACATCAAGGTGATAGAGACGATGAAGAATGGAGGTTGCTCTTTCAATCTATTGCCGGCAGTTTGTGATGATATATATCATCTTACATGTGATCTCCCGCATATTATTTCTGCTCCTAGAGAGACTAATTGTGCTGCTCATGATTTAGCCAAACTAGGCAGAAGTAAGATGTGTGCAGTTTCATCCACCCGTAGAGATGGTTGATACTCTTGTAAAGATAATAGAGTGATCATCTTACAATAAAGATTACTTTAATGTAAAAAAAAAATAGTCGCCCATTTCCAATGGCTGATCAGATGTCAAACAACTCAAGGTATATATCGTGACAGTGACTTGCAGTACCTTGCCTGCGGTTGCCGGCGACGGTAAGAGAACTCGCATAGTCGTATGCAGGGGAGGGCGCTTGTAGGACATATTATACGTTGGGGTCAACTCTGGAGACCTTTTACAGTGCATCAAATAGAGAGCGGCATGAGCTTGGCAGGAAGATGTCCATGGTCTACATGTTCGTCTCTTGGCGCGCCAATGGGCCACCATCTTCCCATGACAAGCCACTACAAAAACAGCACAAAGCAAGCAAAGCAACAACAGTAACACACACTGGGTAGTCGGCCGGCCATGGCCACCACCACCGTCAACCCCGCGGACCCGGAGGCGCTAGAAGGCGGCGACGGCGACAGAAAACCGATCAGGGGCGCCGCCATGTCCCTGCTTGTCCGGGCGCGCGACAACATGGCGTTCCGGTCGGTGTGGTTGGAGCTGAACGGCGCCATGGGCGACCTGGGCACGTACATCCCCATCGTGCTCTCGCTGGCGCTCTCCCGCGGCCTCGACCTCGGCACCACCCTCGTCTTCACTGGCGTCTACAACGCCGTCACGGGACTCCTCTACGGCGTCCCCATGCCCGTCCAGCCCATGAAGACCATCGCCGCCGTCGCCCTCTCCGACGCCTCCTTCGGGGTCCCTGAGATGATGGCCGCCGGCATCCTCACCTCGGCGTTCGTATTCGTGCTCGGGGTTACCCGCCTCATGAAGCTCGTCTACTGGTTCGTGCCGCTCCCCGTCGTCCGCGGCATCCAGCTCGCCCAGGGGCTCAACTTCGCCATGGCCGCCGTCAAGTACATCCGCTACGAGCAGGACCTCGGGAAGAGCAAGTCCCTCGGCCGGCGCCCCTGGGCCGGCCTCGACGGCCTTGTCCTCGCCATCGTGGCCATCTTCTTCGTCGTCCTCGTCAACGGCGCCGGCGACGATCACAGTCACAGCACCGCCGTCCAAGAAGAAGGAGATGGAGATCAGGGGGAGGATAATAGCCGCCGCTCATCTTCCCGTTGGCGTAGCTGGAGGAGGCGCTTGCAGTCGGCGACGATCCCGTCGGCGGTGATCCTGTTCGTGCTGGGCGTGGTCCTCGCCATCATCCGGCACCCGGCGGCGGTGAGGGAGCTGCGAGCGGGGCCGTCGCGGATGCGCGTGGTGCGCATACCGAGGGAGGCGTGGAAGCAGGGGCTGATCAAGGGCGCGATCCCGCAGATCCCGCTCTCGGTGCTCAACTCGGTGGTGGCGGTGTGCAAGCTGACGCGCGACCTGTTCCCGGAGAAGAAGGAGGCGTCGGCGACGTCGGTGTCGGTGACCATGGGCGCCATGAACCTGGTGGGGTGCTGGTTCGGCGCCATGCCGTGCTGCCACGGCGCGGGCGGGCTGGCGGGGCAGTACAAGTTCGGCGGGCGCAGCGGCGCGTGCGTGGCGGCGCTGGGCGGGCTGAAGCTGGCGCTGGGGCTGGCGCTCGGCGGCTCCGTGCTGCGCGTGCTCGCCGCGTTCCCCGTGGGGCTGCTGGGCGTGCTGCTGCTGTTCGCCGGCGTGGAGCTGGCCATCGCGGCCAGGGACATGTCGTCCAAGGCGGAGGCGTTCGTCATGCTCGTCTGCACCGCCGTGTCGCTCGTCGGCTCCAGCGCCGCGCTGGGGTTCCTCTGCGGCATAGTCGCGCACGGCCTGCTGCTGCTCAGGGCACGCACCATTTCCATCTGAAAATCAAAACACTCATGCTGATCCATGCATGTACATCTCGTACATCCATCGTCATCCCATCTGTATGTTTTACATGGACTGCGTCACGTGTGCACTTCTGTGCGGTAGCAAATGGTTGGGCTTGCATGGAAAGCCTCGGTTTTCTGATATCCAATTTCTATTAAGGAACTACAAGAAAAAAGATATATTGCCTTGTGTTGAGTCATAAGCCGAGTGTGAATTATGGACCTGAACTAAGATTCTAAGAGCTCGAAAACGCTGATAGGTACTCCTCCCCCTTCCCCTCCCCCTTCCACGCCCGAGCGCGGCCTCCCCGGGGGGCGGCCGGGGCGGCACGCAGCCCCTTCCCTCCACCCCCCAACTTCCTCTCCCCCCGTTGCCGCCGGTGGGCGTCCCCGAATCTGGCCCGGGTGGTGCTGGCGGCGGCGGTACCTCCTTTACCCGCGCGCGACTCTTCTTCCCTGGGCAGGGGACGGCGGCGGTGCGGCTCGGTTGACTGCGGCCCGGCGTCCTAGTGGTGGTTGCCGGCGGCCAGTGTGGTGGTGGCGCTTCCCTTGGCGGCGGGGCGGCCGGGCGTCGCGGGGTGGCTGGTGGCGCGTCCCTAGCCCAGATCTGGCCCCTCCACATCTGGGTTCTAGCAGGCCAGCTCCGGCGCGTCCTCGTTGGCTCCTGCGCGGTGTGGAGGGGAAGCTTGGACGGGGGGCGGCGACGCCGACGACATGCTCTTTGCAGCGCACCGGTGGGGTCTTCACAGGCATTTGGGAGCCCGACCAGGCCTGGTTTGCTCCCGCTGGCGCGTCCGGTCGGGTACCGGCGTTGACGGTGGAGGTCGTGCCCTCCCGCAGGGCGACGACACTGCAGCCCTGAGTCGCGGCTCTTCTTCTTCACTGTGCATGCCTCACTTCACGGTGCAGTGGTGAGACGGCGTGGATGGCTTCAAGATCGCGCTCGTGCACGGTGGTGAGTGTTATGTTGGAGTGCTCCAGAGCGCCCGGAGTGATGGTTGGGATCAGGAGAAATCCCTGTCAGCCTGTCCGACACCGACACGGTGGCGCCCGAGGGTTCTGCTGGACGTTCCTGGAGGGCGTCCAGGGCTACCCTGATACGCCTCCAACATATCTATAATTTATGAAATACTCATGCTAATATATTATCATTCTTGGATGTTTTACAATCATTTTATAGCAACTTTACATTATTTTTAGGGACTAACCTATTGACCCAGTGCCCAGTGCCAGTTGTTGTTTTTTTCCTTGTTTTTTACATCGCAGGAAACCAATATCAAACGGAGTACAAATGCAACGAAACTTTTTGGAGATTTTTTTGGACCAGAAGACATCCAGTGGGCTAGAGAAGCACCTGGGGGGGTGCCCCGAGGGGGGCACAACCCACTAGGGCACGCCTGGGGGCCCAGACGCGCCCAGGTGGGTTGTGCCCACCTCGGTGGCCCGTCGTACCCCCTCTTCACCCTATAATTCGTCAAATATTTCAGAAATCCTCGTGGTTACTAAGGGAGTCCTGGATTAGGGGGTCCTCGGACATCCGGACTATATACTTTGGCCGGACTGTTGGATTATGAAGATACAAGATTAAAGACTTCGTCTCGTGTCCGGATGGGACTTTCCTTTGCGTGGAAGGCAAGCTTGGATATTCGGATATGTAGATTTCCTTCTCTATAACCGACTCTGTGTAACCCTAGCCCCCTCCGGTGTCTATATAAACCGGAGGGTTTAGTCCATAGGACAACAACAATCATAATCATAGGCTAGCTTCTAGGGTTTAGCCTCTATGATCTCGTGGTAGATCAACTATTGTAATACTCATATCATCAAGATCAATCAAGCTGGAAGTAGGGTATTACCTCCATCGAGTGGGCCCGAACCTGGGTAAACATTGTGTCCCCCGCCTCCTGTTACCTTTAGCCTTAGACGCACAGTTCGGGACCCCCTACCCGAGATCCTCCGGTTTTGACACCGACATTGGTGCTTTCATTGAGAGTTCCATTGTGTCGTCACGATAAGGCTTGATGGCTCCTTCAAACATCTGCAACGATGCGATCCAGGGTGAGGTTTTTCTCCCCGGACAGATCTTCGTATTCGGCGGCTTCGTACTGCAGGCCAGCTCGCTTGGCCATCTGGAGCAGATCGATAGCTACGCCCTTGGCCATCAGGTCAGGTTTGGAAGCTTGAACTACACCGCCGACATCCGCGGAGACTTGATCTTTGACGGATTCGAGCCCATGACAGGTGCGCCGTACAGTCACGATGAGCATGACTTAGATCTGCCATCAGACGGTGTTCAGGAGAATGCACCTGCAGCTGCCCTGGCCTTAGATCCGGAGCAGATCGCGTCATCCGAGGACGGGTGGATAGACCCCGCCACGGAGGCCGCACACTCATCGGCGCTAGAGCCGAAGACAGACTCCACCTCCAAAGAGATCTGTGTCATCGAACCCTCAGACTCGTCCCCGGTCATAGGTTCCGAACCACGCCTAATCAAGTCTCCATGACTCTGATTGGGCACCAATCATGGAGTTTACCTCCACTGATATCTTTCAGCACTCACCTTTGGGCGACGTGCTAAATTCACTGAAATCTCTCTCCCTGTCAGGAGACTCTTGGCCGAACTATGTCCGGCTTGAGTGGGAAGCGAACGACGAAGAAATTCGTTCCCCACCCACCACCCACTTAATAGCCACTGTCGACGACTTAACCGACATGCTTGACTTCAACTCCGAAGACATCGACGGTATGGACGACGATGCAGGAGAAGAACAGGAACCACCGCCCACAGGGCGCTGGACAGCCACCTCATCACATGATATATATATATATATATATATATATATATATATATATATATATATATATGGTGGACACGCCCAAAGATGGTGATGGCGATGAGGCAACGGAGGATAATCCCCTTGAGAAGCAATCTAAGCACCGGCGTCATAGGCGCCGCTCTAAGCCCCGCCATAGCAAAAATAGCGATACCGGCACAAGAGACGATAGCAATCCGGATGGTGCCGAAGACAAAAACAATCCCGCCCAGCCAAGCGTCGAGCAAGCCGGACGGGAGGATGGGCAAGCTAGCCCTGAGAAACAGGCAATGGATGAAGACTCGGAGGATGACAATTTATATGCCCCTCTCCAAAGACGAGGTGAGCCTCGGCGACAAAGAATTCATTGTGCCTGAGAATCCCGTCGAGCAGGAGCGCTTCAAGCGCTGGCTTATAGCCACTGCAAAAAGCGTGAAGAAGAAGCAGCAACAGCTTCAAGCTGATCAAGATCTGCTAACTGATAGATGGACTGAGGTCCTGGCAGCCGAGGAATACGGACTCGAGCGCCCAACCAAAAGTTACCCAAAGCGCAGGTTGCTACCTCAACTCGAGGAGGAGGCATTAAAGCCTACACTACCAGCACATGATGCGGCTGACCGGCCACCTCGTGGCCGAGACAAAGCGGCGTATCAGCCCGAAGTCCAGCCCGCACCCCATCACCAAACAAGCAAAAACACGAAGGCCCGGGGCTACACGCATGACCTGCGAGACAAATTGGAAAACAAAGCAAGACAGTCAAGATCGATCTACGGATCACGGAGGCCCGCCCCAACGCGTGACGATGACTGTCATGCCGGATACACTAACAAATCCGGTCAGGCCGAATACAACAGATCAGACTCATCCGAACTGCGTCATGATGTAGCCCGGCACAGAGGCGCCGCACACCCCCTATGCTTCAGTGACGAAGTAATGGATCATGAATTCCCAGAAGGGTTTAAACCCGTGAATATTGAATCATACAATGGTACAACAGACCCCGCGGTATGGATTGAAGATTTCCTTCTCCACATTCACATGGCCTGCGGCGATGATCTACATGCCATCAAGTACCTCCCACTAAAACTCAAAGGACCGGCTCGACATTGGCTAAATAGCTTGCCGGCAAACTCTATTGGCAGTTGGGAGAACCTGGAAGATGCATTCCTTGACAACTTCCAGGGCACTTATGTGCAACCACCGGATGCTGATGACTTAAGTCACATAACCCAACAGCCCGGAGAGTCAGCCAGAAAATTCTGGACTCGGTTCCTAACTAAAAAGAACCAAATTGTCGACTGTCCGGATGCCGAAGCCCTAGCGGCCTTTAAGCATAACATCCGCGACGAGTGGCTCGCCCGACACCTTGGCCAAGAGAAGCCGAAGTCCATGGCAGCCCTCACGACACTCATGACCTTCTTTTGTGCGGGAGAGGACAGCTGGCTGGCTCGCAGCAACAACACATCAAGGAATCCTGGCACTTCAGATGCCAGAGATAACAACGGCAAGTCCCGACGCAACAGACATAAGCGTCGCAACAATGGCAATAACACCAAAGACACGGAAGTTAATGCCGGATTCAGTGGCTCTAAGTCCGGTCAACGGAAAAGGCCATTCAAAAGAAACAACTCGGGCCCATCCAGTCTGGACCGCATACTCGATCGCTCGTGTCAAATTCACGGCACCCCCGATAAACGAGCTGTTGGAAATATGCCCTAGAGGCAATAATAAAAGGATTATTATTATATTTCCTTGTTCATGATAATTGTCTTTTATTCATGCTATAATTTTATTATCCAGAAATCGTAATACACGTGTGAATACATAGACCACAATATGTCCCTAGTGAGCCTCTAGTTGACTAGCTCGTTGATCAATAGATAGTCATGGTTTCCTGACTATGGACATTGGATGCCATTGATAACGGGATCACATTATTAGGAGAATGATGTGATGGACAAGACCCAATCCTAAGCATAGCACAAGATCGTGTAGTTCGTTTTGCTAGAGCTTTTCCAATGTCAAGTATCTTTTCCTTAGACCATGAGATCGTGTAACTCCCAGATACCGTAGGAGTGCTTTGGGTGTACCAAACGTCACAACGTAACTGGGTGACTATAAAGGTGCACTACAGGTATCTCCGAAAGTGTCTGTTGGGTTTACACGGATCGAGACTGGGATTTGTCACTCCGTATTACGGAGAGGTATCACTGGGCCTACTTGGTAATGCATCATCATAATGAGCTCAAAGTGACCAAGTGTTTGATCACGGGATCATGCATTACAGTACGAGTAAAGTGACTTGCCGGTAACGAGATTGAACGAGGTATTGGGATACCGACGATCGAATCTCGGGCAAGTAACATACCGATTGACAAAGAGAATTGTATACAGGGTTGCTTGAATCCTTGACATCGTGGTTCATCCGATGAGATCATCGAGGAGCATGTGGGAGCCAACATGGGTATCCAGATCCCGCTGGTGGTTATTGACCGGAGAGCCGTCTCGGTCATGTCTGCATGTCCCCCGAACCCGTAGGGTCTACACACTTAAGGTTCGGTGACGCTAGGGTTGTATGAATATGAGTATGTAGCAAACCGAAAGTTGTTCAGAGTCCCGGATGAGATCCCGGAAGTCACGAGGAGTTCTGGAATGGTCCGGAGGTAAAGAATTATATATAGGAAGTGCTGTTTCGGCCATCGGGAAAGTTTCGGGGTCACCCGGTATTGTACCGGGACCACCGGAAGGGTCCCGGGGGTCCACCGGGTGGGGCCACCTATCCCGGAGGGCCCCATGGGCTGAAGTGGGGAGAGAACCAGCCCCTGGTGGGCTGGTGCCCCCCCCCCACTTGGGGCCCCCTGCGCCTAGGGTTAGAAACCCTAGGGTGGGGGGGGGCGCACCACTTGCCTTGGGGGGCACTCCACCCCCCTGGCCGCCGACCCCTTGGGAGATTCAATCTCCATGGCCGGCGCCCCCCCTGGGGGCCTATATAAAGGAGGGGGGAGGGAGGGCAGCCGCACCCTGAGTCTTGGCGCCTCCCTCCCTCTGCTACACCTCTCCCTCCTCCCGCAGTTGCTTGGCGAAGCCCTGCCGGAGTCCTGCTGCATCCACCACCACGCCGTCGTGCTGCTGGATCTTCATCAACCTCTCCTTCCCCCTTGCTGGATCAAGACGGAGGAGATTTCACGTTGACCGTACGTGTGTTGAACGTGGAGGTGCCGTCCGTTCGGCGCTAGGATCTCTGGTGATTTGGATCACGACGAGAACGACTCCCTCAACCCCGTTCTCTTGAACGCTTCCGCACGCGATCTACAAAGGGTATGTAGATGCATCTCTTATCACTCGTTGCTAGATGAACTCATAGATAGATCTTGGTGAACGTAGGAAATTTTTTATTTTATGCAACGTTCCCCAACAGTGGCATCATGAGCTAGGTCTATGCGTAGTTCTCTATTGCACGAGTAGAACACAATTTGTTGTGGGCTTAGATGTTGTCACTCTTATTTTGCTTGAGCGGTATTGTGGGATGAAGCGGCCCGGACCGACCTTACACGTACGCTTACGTGAGACAGGTTCCACCGACTGACATGCACTAGTTGCATAAGGTGGCTAGCGGTGTCTGTCTCTCCCACTTTAGTTGGAGCAGATTCGACGAAAAGGGTCCTTATGAAGGGTAAATAGAAGTTGACAAATCACGTTGTGGCTTTATCGTAGGTAAGAAAGCGTTCTTGCTAGAACCCTATTGCAGCCACGTAAAAGATGCAACAACAATTAGAGGACGTCTAACTTGTTTTTGCAGCAATTGCCTTGTGATATGATATGACCAAATGTTGTGATGAATGATGAATGATATATTGTGATGTATGAGATCATGTTCTTGTAATAGGAATCACGACTTGCATGTCGATGAGTATGACAACTGGCAGGAGCCATAGGAGTTGTCTTAATTATTGTATGACATGCGTGTCATTGTTTCAACGCCATGTAATTACTTTGCTTTATTGCTAAACCGTTAGCTATAGTAGTAGAAGTAATAGTTGGCGAGCAACTTCATGGAGGCACGATGATGGAGATCATGGTGTCATGCCGGTGACAAGATGATCATGGAGCCCCGAAGATGGAGATCGAAGGAGCTATATGATATTGGCCATATCATGTCACTACTATATAATTGCATGTGATGTTTATTATGCTTATGCATCTTGTTTACTTAGAACGACGGTAGTAAATAAGATGATCCATTATAATAATTTCAAGAGTATTCTCCCTAACTGTGCACCATTGCTAAAGTTGGTCGTTTCGAAGCACCACGTGATGATCAGGTGTGATAGATTCCTACGTTCACATACAACGGGTGTAAGACAGTTTTACACATGCAAAACACTTAGGTTAACTTGACGAGCCTAGCATGTACAGACATGGCCTCGGAACATAAGAGACCGAAAGGTCGAACATGAGTCGTATGGAAGATACGATCAACATGGAGATGTTCACCGACGATGACTAGTCCATCTCACGTGATGATCGGACACGGCCTAGTCGACTCAGATCATGTAACACTTAGATGACTAGAGGGATGTCAAATCTGAGTGGGAGTTCATTATATAATTTGATTAGATGAACTTAATTATCATGAACATTAGTCTAAAATCTTTGCAAAATGTCTTGTAGATCAAATGGCCAACGCGCATGTCACCATGAACTTCAACGCGTTCCTAGAGAAAACCAAGCTGAAAGATGATGGCAGCAACTATTCGGAATGGGTCCGGAACCTGAGGATCATCCTCATAGCAGCCAAGAAACAATATGTCCTAGAAGCACCGCTAGGTGAAGCACCCATCCCAGAGAACCAAGACGTTATGAACGCTTGGCAGTCTCGTGCTGATGATTACTCCCTCGTTCAGTGCGGCATGCTTTACAGCTTAGAACCGGGGCTCCAAAAGCGTTTTGAGCAACACGGAGCATATGAGATGTTCAAGGAACTGAAAATGGTTTTCCAAGCTCATGCCCGGGTCGAGAGATATGAAGTCTCCGACATGTTCTATAGTTGTAAGATGGAGGAAAATAGTTCTTTGAGTGAGCACATACTCAAAATGTCTGGGTGCCACAACCGCCTGTCCCAGCTGGACATTAACCTCCCGGACGAGGCGGTCATTGACAGAATCCTTCAGTCGCTCCCACCGAGCTACAAGAGCTTTGTGATGAACTACAATATGCAGGGGATGGTGAAAACTATTCCTGAAGTATTTTCAATGCTGAAGTCAGCAGAGGTAGAAATCAAGAAAGAACATCAAGTGTTGATGGTCAATAAAACCACTAAGTTCAAGAAGGGCAAGGGAAAGAAAAACTTCAAGAAGGACGGCAAGGATGTTGCCGCGCCCGGTAAGCCAGTTGCCGGGAAGAAGTCAAAGAATGGACCCAAGCCTGAGACTGAGTGCTTTTATTGCAAAGGGAAGGGTCATTGGAAGCGGAACTGCCCCAAATACTTAGCAGACAAGAAGGCCGGCAACACTAAAGGTATATTTGATATACATGTAATTGATGTGTACCTTACCAGTACTCGTAGTAACTCCTGGGTATTTGATACCGGTGTCGTTGCTCATATATGTAACTCACAGCAGGAGCTGCGGAATAAACGGAGACTGGCGAAGGACGAGGTGACGATGCGCGTCGGGAATGGTTCCAAGGTCGATGTGATCGCCGTCGTCATGCTACCTCTACATTTACCTACGGGATTAGTTTTAAACCTCAATAATTGTTATTTAGTGCCAAGTTTTGAGCATGAACATTATATCAGGGTCTCGTTTAATACAAGAGGGCTACTCATTTAAATCCGAGAATAATGGTTGTTCTATTTATATGAGAGATATGTTTTATGGTCATGCTCCGATGGTTANAATTGATGTGTACCTTACCAGTACTCGTAGTAACTCCTGGGTATTTGATACCGGTGTCGTTGCTCATATATGTAACTCACAGCAGGAGCTGCGGAATAAACGGAGACTGGCGAAGGACGAGGTGACGATGCGCGTCGGGAATGGTTCCAAGGTCGATGTGATCGCCGTCGTCATGCTACCTCTACATTTACCTACGGGATTAGTTTTAAACCTCAATAATTGTTATTTAGTGCCAAGTTTTGAGCATGAACATTATATCAGGGTCTCGTTTAATACAAGAGGGCTACTCATTTAAATCCGAGAATAATGGTTGTTCTATTTATATGAGAGATATGTTTTATGGTCATGCTCCGATGGTTAATGGTTTATTCTTAATGAATCTCGAACGTGATGTTACACATATTCATAGTGTGAATACCAAAAGATGTAAAGTTGATAACGATAGTCCCACATACTTGTGGCACTGCCGCCTTGGTCACATTGGTGTCAAGCGCATGAAGAAGCTCCATGCTGATGGACTTTTAGAGTCTCTCGATTATGAATCATTTGACACATGCGAACCATGCCTTATGGGAAAAATGACCAAGACTCCGTTCTCCGAAACAATGGAGCGAGCAACCAACTTATTGGAAATCATACATACCGATGTGTGCGGTCCAATGAGCGTTGAGGCTCGCGGAGGATATCGTTATGTTCTCACTCTCACAGACGACTTAAGTAGATATGGATATGTCTACTTGATGAAACACAAGTCTGAGACCTTTGAAAAGTTCAAGGAATTTCAGAATGAGGTAGAGAATCAACATGACCGAAAAATAAAGTTCTTACGATCAGATCGTGGAGGAGAATATTTAAGTCACGAATTTGGTACACACTTAAGGAAATGTGGAATCATTTCACAACTCACGCCGCCTGGAACACCTCAGCGTAATGGTGTGTCCGAACGTCGTAATCGCACTCTATTGGATATGGTGCGATCTATGATGTCTCTTACTGATTTACCGCTATCATTTTGGGGATACGCTCTAGAGACAGCTACATTCACTTTAAATAGGGCACCGTCTAAATCCGTTGAGACGACACCGTATGAATTATGGTTTGGGAAGAAACCTAAGCTGTCGTTTCTAAAAGTTTGGGGATGCGATGCTTATGTCAAGAAACTTCAACCTAAAAAGATCGAACCCAAGTCGGAAAAATGCGTCTTCATAGGATACCCTAAGGAAACCATTGGGTATACCTTCTACCTTAGATCCGAAGGCAAGATCTTTGTTGCCAAGAATGGATCCTTTCTGGAAAAAGAGTTTCTCTCGAAAGGAGTAAGTGGGAGGAAAGTAGAACTCGATGAAGTACTACCTCTTGAACCGGAAAGTAGTGCAGCTCAATAAAATGTTCCTTTGGTGCCTACACCGACTGGAGAGGAAATTAATGATGATGATCAAGGTACTTCGGATCAAGTTGCTACTGAACTTCGTAGGTCCACAAGGACACGTTCCACACCAGAGTGGTATGGCGACCCTGTCCTGGAAATCATATTGTTGGACAACGGTGAACCTTCGAACTATGAAGAAGCGATGGCGGGCCCAGATTCCAACAAATGGCTTGAAGCCATGCAATCCGAGATAGGATCCATGTATGAAAACAAAGTATGGACTTTGACAGACTTGCCTGATGATCGGCGAGCGATAGAAAACAAATGGATCTTTAAGAAGAAGACGGACGTGAATGGTAATGTTACCATCTATAAAACTCGACTTGTCGCTAAAGGTTATCGGCAAGTTCAAGGGGTTGACTACGATGAGACTTTCTCTCCCGTAGCGAAGCTGAAGTCCGTCCGAATCATGTTAGCAATTGCCGCATACTATGATTATGAGGTATGGCAAATGGACGTCAAAACGGCATTCCTTAACGGTTATCTTAAGGAAGAACTGTATATGATGCAGCCAGAAGGTTTTGTCGACCCTAAGAATGCTAACAAGGTATGCAAGCTCCAGCGATCCATTTATGGGCTGGTGCAAGCATCTCGGAGTTGGAACATTCGCTTTGATGAGATGATCAAAGCGTTTGGGTTTATGCAGACTTATGGAGAAGCCTGCGTTTACAAGAAAGTGAGTGGGAGCTCTGTAGCATTTCTCATATTATATGTAGATGACATACTTTTGATGGGAAATGATATAGAACTTTTGGACAGCATTAAGGCCTACTTGAATAAGAGTTTTTCAATGAAGGACCTTGGAGAAGCTGCTTATATATTAGGCATCAAGATCTATAGAGATAGATCGAGACGC
>LR880967.1:920649289-920679871 GCA_904067115.1 Aegilops sharonensis
CATCGCCATGTGACCAACACCCAAAGGGTTTACTAGAATCAATAATCTAGTTCACATTGCTATGAGATTAACACCCAAAGAGTACTAAGGTGTGATCATGTTTTGCTCGTGAGAGAAGTTTAGTCAACGGGTCTGTCACATTCAGAGCCGTATGTATTTTGCAAATATTCTATGTCTACAATCCTCTGCATTGAGCTACTCTAGCTAATTGCTTCCACTTTTAATATGTATCCAGATTGAGACTTAGAGTCATCTGGGTCAGTGTAAAAGCTTGCATCGACGTAACTCTTTACGACGAACTCTTTATCACCTCCATAACCGAGAAATATTTCCTTAGTCCTCACTAAGGATAATTTTGACCGTTGTCTAGTGATGTACTCTTATATCACTACTGTACCCCTTTGCCAAACTCATGGCAAGGTGCACAATAGGTCTGGTACACATCACAACATACTTTATAGAACCTATGATTGTGGCATAGGGAATGACTTTCATTCTCTTTCTATCTTTTGCAGTGGTCGGACTTTGAGTCTTACTCAACTTTACACCTTGTAATACAGGCAAGAACTTCTTCTTTGACTGATCCATTTTGAAATCTTTCAAAAAAACTTGTCAAGGTATGTATTCATTGAAAAAATCTTATCAAGCGTCTTGATTTATCTCTATAGATCTTGATGCCCAATATATAAGCAACTTCACCGAGGTCTTTCTTTGAAAAACTCCTTTCAAACTCTCCTTTATGCTTTTCAGAAAATTCTACATCATTTTCGATCAACAATATGTCATCCACATATACTTATCAGAAAGGTTGTAGTGTTCCCACTCACTTTCTCGTAAATACAGGCTTCACCGCAAGTCTGTATAAAACTATATGCTTTGATCAACTCATCAAAGCGTATATTTCAACTCCGAGATGCTTGCATCATTCCATAGATGGACCGCTGGAGCTTGCACACCTTGTTAGTACCTTTACGANTCCTTTCAAACTCTCCTTTATGCTTTTCAGAAAATTCTACATCATTTTCGATCAACAATATGTCATCCACATATACTTATCAGAAAGGTTGTAGTGTTCCCACTCACTTTCTCGTAAATACAGGCTTCACCGCAAGTCTGTATAAAACTATATGCTTTGATCAACTCATCAAAGCGTATATTTCAACTCCGAGATGCTTGCATCATTCCATAGATGGACCGCTGGAGCTTGCACACCTTGTTAGTACCTTTACGATTGACAAAACCTTCTGGTTGCATCATATACAACTCTTCTTTAAGAAATATCCATTTAAGGAATGCAATTTTGACATCCATTTGCCAGATTTCATAAAATATGGCAACTGCTAACATGATTCAAACGGATTCAAGCATCGCTACAGTTGAGAAAATCGCATTGTAGTCAACACCTTGAACTTGTCGAAAACCTTTTTGCGACAAGTTGAGCTTTGTAGTTAGTAACACTACTATCAGTGTTCGTCTTCCTCTTGAAGATCCATTTATTTAATATGGCTTGCCGATCATCGGGCAAGTCCACCAAAGTCCACACTTTGTTCTCATACATGGATCCCATCTCAGATTTCATGGCCTCAAGCCATTTCGCAGAATCTGGGCTCATCATTGCTTCCTCATAGTTTGTAGGTTCATCATGGTCTAGTAACATGACTTCCAGAATAGGATTACCACACCACTCTGGTGCGGACCGTACTCTGGTTAACCTAGGAGAACTTGATCTGAAGTTTCATGATCATCATCATTAGCTTCTTCACTAATTGGTGTAGGAATCACTCAAACTGATTTCTGTGATAAACTACTTTCTAATTCAGGGAAAGGTACAATTACCTCATCAAGTTCTACTTTCCTCCCACTCACTTCTTTCGAGAGAAACTCCTTCTCTAGAAAGGATCCATTCTTAGCAAAGAATATCTTGCCTTCGGATCTGTGATAGAAGGTGTACCCAACAGTTTCCTTTGGGTATCCTATGAAGACGCACTTTTCCGATTTNTACTCTGGTTAACCTAGGAGAACTTGATCTGAAGTTTCATGATCATCATCATTAGCTTCTTCACTAATTGGTGTAGGAATCACTCAAACTGATTTCTGTGATAAACTACTTTCTAATTCAGGGAAAGGTACAATTACCTCATCAAGTTCTACTTTCCTCCCACTCACTTCTTTCGAGAGAAACTCCTTCTCTAGAAAGGATCCATTCTTAGCAAAGAATATCTTGCCTTCGGATCTGTGATAGAAGGTGTACCCAACAGTTTCCTTTGGGTATCCTATGAAGACGCACTTTTCCGATTTTGGTTCGAGCTTATCAGGTTGTAGCTTTTTCACATAAGCATCGCAGCCCCAAACTTTAAGAAATGACAACTTTGGTTTCTTGCCAAACCATAGTTCATAAGGCGTCGTCTCAACGGATTTTGATGGTGCCCTGTTTAACGTGAATGCAACCGTCTCTAATGGATAACCCCAAAACAATAGTGGTAAATCGGTAAGAGACACCATAGATCGCACCATATCAAATAAAGTGCGGTTATGACGTTTGGACACACCATTACGCTATGGTGTTACAGGTGGCGTGAGCTGGGAAACTATTCCACGTTGTTTTAAATGAAGGCCAAACTCATAACCCAAATATACTCCTCCACGATCAGATCGTAGAAAAATTATTTTCTTGTTATGATGATTTTCCACTTCACTCTGAAATTCTTTAAACTTTTCAAATGTTTCAGACTTGTGTTTCATTAAGTAGATATACCCATATCTGCTCAAATCATCTGTGAAGGTCAGAAAATAATGATACCCGCCACGAGCATCAACACTCATTGGACCGCATACATCGGTATGTATTATTTCCAATAAGTCACTAGCTCGTTCCATTGTTCCGGAGAATGGAGTTTTAGTCATCTTGCCCATAAGGCACGGTTCGCAAGCATCAAATGATTCATAATCAAGTGATTCCAAAAGTCCATCTTTATGGAGTTTCTTTATGCGCTTTACACCGATATGACCCAAACGGCAGTGCCACAAATAAGTTGCACTATCATTATCAACTTTGCATCTTTTGGCATCAATACTATGAATATGTGTATTACCACCATCGAGATTCAATAAACCATCAACATTGGGTGTATGACCATAGAAGGTTTTATTCATGTAAACATAATAACAATTATTCTTTATCTTAAATGAATAACCGTATTGCAATTAACATGATCTAATCATATTCATACTCAACGCAAACACCAAATAACATTTATTTAGGTTCAGCACTAATCCCAAAAGTATAGGGAGTGCTCGATGATGATCATATCAATCTTGGAACCACTTCCAACACACATCGTCCCTTCATCCTCAACTAGTCTATATTTATTCTGCAACTCCTGTTTCGAGTTACTAATCTTAGCAACCGAACAAGTATCAAATACCCAGGGATTACTACGAGCACTAGTAAGGTACACATCAATAATATGTATATCAAATATACCTTTGTTCACTTTGCCATCCTTCTTATCTCCCAAATATTTGGGGCATTTCCACTTCCAGTGATTTCCTTTGTTGTAGAAGCACTCAGTTTCAGGCTTAGGTCCAGCTTTGGGCTTCTTCACGGAAGTGACAACTTGCTTGCCATTCTATTTGAAGTTCCCTTTCTTTCCCTTTGCCCTTTTCTTGAAACTAGTGGTCTTGTCAATCATCAACACTTGATGTTTTTTCTTGATTTCTACCTTCGTTGATTTCAGCATCACGAAGAGCTCGGGAATCGTTTTCGTCATCCCTTGCATACTATAGTTCATCATGAAGTTCTAGTAACTTGGTGATGGTGACTAGAGAACTCTGTCAATCACTATCTTATCTGGAAGATTAACTCCCACTTGATTCAAGCGATTGTAGTACCCAAACATTTTAAGTACATGCTCACTAGCTGGGCAATTCTCCTCCATCTTTTAGGCAAAGTACTTGTCGGAGGTCTCATACCTCTTGACACGGGCATGAGTCTAAAATACCAATTCCAGCTCTTGGAACATCTCATATGCTCCGTGACGTTTCAAAAACATTTTTGAAGTCCCGGTTCTAAGCCTTAAAGCATGGTGCACTAAACTACTCCCTCCATTCCTTGATATAAGGTGTATAGATTTTTGAGAAAAAGTCCGAAATATAAGGTGTATTACATTGCACCACTCGTTTGGATATTTTTTTTAGGGATTTGATTACATTTCCTTATATCGGGCAAGCTCCTCTATTTCCTCATGTCAATTAGTCAGGTGTAATCTCGCCCAAAATTTGTGAAATTTTCCCTCCACGTGCGTTCTTTAATTTCCGTGCCAAAAACTATACATCCTATATCTAGGAACGGAGGGAGTATCAAGTAGTCATCATACTGAGCTAGCCAAACGTTCATAACGTATGCATCTGCTCCTGCAATAGGTCTGTCACCTAGCGGTGCATCAAGGACATAATTCTTCTGTGCAGCAATGAGGATACACATCAGATCACGGACCCAGTCCGCATCATTGCTACTATCATATTTCAACTTAGTTTTCTCTAGGAACATATAAAAAACATAGGGAAGCTATAACGCGGGCTATTGGTCTACAACATAATTTGAAAAATACTATCAGGACTAAGTTCATGATAAATTAAAGTTCAATTAATCATATTACTTAAGAACTCCCACTTAGATAGACATCCCTCTAGTCATCTAAATGATCATGTGATCCATATCAACTAAACCATGTCCGATCATCACGTGAGATGGAGTAGTTTTCAATGGTGAATATCTCTATGGTGATCATATTTATACTATATGATTCACGCTCGACCTTTCGGTCTCCAGTGTTCCTAGGCCATATCTGCATATGCTAGGCTCGTCATGTTTAACCCGAGCATTCTGCGTGTGCAAAACTGGCTTGCACCCGTTGTATGTGAACGTAGAGCCTATCACACCCGATCATCACGTGTGGTGTCTCAGCACGAAGAACTGTCGCAATGGTGCATACTCAGGGAGAACACTTATACCTTGAAATTTAGTAAGGGATCATCTTATAATGCTACCGCCGTACTAAGCAAAATAAGACGCATAAAAGATAAACAACACATGCAATCAAAATATGTGTCATGATATGGCCATCGTCATCTTGTGCTCATGATCTCCATCACCGAAGCATCGTCATGATCTCCATCGTCACCGGCGCGACACCTTGATCTCCATCGTAGCATCATTGTCGTCTCGCCAACTATTGTTACTACGACTATCGCTACCGCTTAGTGATAAAGTAAAACAATTACATGGCGATTGCATTGCATATAATAAGGCGACAACCATATGGCTCCTGCCAGTTGCCAATAACTTTGTTACAAAATATGATCATCTCATACAACAATTTCCTCCTACCGTCATTGCCGGTACATTCAATGTACTCACCTACATGGCTGCAACTTATCATGTTGCAGATATTTCTACGACGAGTAAGAGTTACGATATAGGGTTACGATCTACACTCAATTTGCCATTGATGGGACTCCACACCCTTATACTTTGTTTCTGCTGTGATATATAAGGTATACTCTGGATCTACAGTAATTCTTTTACATGTGATGTTATGGTATTTCATCAAAGTACTGTGTGTGCCAGCATACTGATCCAGGGATGGCACGGAAAGCATAGAGATTTTACCATATTCGGTCGGGACGCTATACAAAAGTACAAGAACATATCCAAAATGACATAATGAATTATTCTACACCGAAAAAATTGCCCTTTTGCTAGCAAACTAGAGTTGAGAACAATAGTTGATCAGCTCTAAAAATGTAAGGACTAAATTGATTACAAAATGAAAACCAATGCATTTGTTTCAACTCTTTTGCAATAACAAACTTTATCCATGCCAAGTTACGTTTGCCAATTGAATCCACAAGCTAAAGACCTCATCCCAGTCAGTTTGGTCACAAGAACTAAGGCTTGAACTCATCGGTTTAATGAAATACAACACATAGAAATCATCATTGTATGTGCCTTATTGTTTTTAATCTTGTGAGCTTCTAGCATTCATTCTTGCTATTTAAATGTATAACATAGCTTATTTAGAATTTACTATATGTGTGCAAAGAATAGGAAATACAAAGACTTGAGTGGCATGTTTAGGTAACACCCATGTCACTTCTCTGAGATTGATTTCTTTGACTTGTCTTGACTAAACAAGGTCGCCCTGAGATATAGTAATTGTAATGAAGTTATGATGTGAGAAAGCTAAGGCGGAGTGAGTTGCTGGAGAGGTCGGAGAGCGCAATCGTCATCGAGATAATTGAGAATACATTTTGACCTCTGCCTTGAGCGACTAATATCGAGAACGGCTTGTCATCACCACCAATGACCAAAGGAGTTGCAGACTAAGGCAAGGAAGAAAAGTAGGAGGATGGGAAGCGTGAAGCGGCAGTGAAGGAATAATGAGGGGGATGGTGTAAAAGAAGCTCAGGAGGAGCAACTCACATGAGAGATTGGAAAGTACCACTGCAACAGGCTCCGTTGGTGCTTTTTAGAGATCACTCTTTTGTTGGCATGAATTTGATGACACTACTGCAGGATGATGCTGCTAACGCGACACTACGATCAGAGACCCTTCAATGAAACTGTGTGCGATGCAATAATCACAAACGATGGTGTAAAAACGTCAAAAAAGGTGCAAAACATTTGCGATGGCGGAGACATCAAACACGGTTCAGATTTTACTTGCGTGTGTGATGCTGGGCATACGGTTGATCCAGCAGAACTGTTTGCGATGAGGAAGAACAACAGAAATGGGCAACCATATCAATGTGTGTGCGATATACGACATACAGTTCGCTCCGATAAACTGTGTGCTATTAGGGAATGCAACAGAAACGGTCAGCCAGATCAAGGTGTGTGTGATATACAGCATACGGTTCACTTGGACAAACTGTTTTCGATTAGGTAAGAAGACGGAAACGGTTCATCTTAACAAGATGTGTGTGATATGCGGCATTTGCGATCAGCCAAAAGAACACAAACAATTCGTGTAAACCAGATGTGTGAGATACGCAGCAAACAGCCCACTCGGATGAACTGTTTGCGATGAGAAACTATAACACAGACGGTTACTATAGTAAGTTCGTGTGCGATTCTGTTTGTACAAAAACTTTGAAAAATGCAAACTAGTTGCTTGCGGTGGCTAGGAGTATCGCACACGATGCGTCTGCGAGTACTCATGTGCGATGATTAGTAAGTTACACATACATTTCCTTATGTTAACATGTGTGTGAATTTGCAATATGGACAGTTAATATGCAAATGCCTTCTGGACATCGGGCACACGCTTAAACTCAAAGAACTATGTACGATACTAATACTTTTCATGAAAATTTAAGAACTTGGCTAACAACATTTGGTAACATATATATAGTGGTTACACTATTTGACAAAAGGAGGATCTTCGTAACACGGTTTTGACAACCATATGATCCATATCTAGGTACCTAACATGTAACAACTATCACATTTTAAGAGGCTAACGGCCAACAACCATATGGTCTATATCTACATACTTAACATAGTAACGGCTAGCACATATTAAGAGGCTGAGGGCCAACACCCACAACTATCCGCTGGAAGCAGCTTGATCACGGCGACTCGGCATCTTGTTAATGAAAAGGAAGAGCCCTCATGTGCCTTGATAGAGCATGAGTAGAACAATGTCTCCAATTTTCCAATATGGATGGATGCATTGCCACGACAAGCGAGGACTTGTTAATTTGAATGGTCCCATTTCCATGAATCAGCTAGAACAAAAATGATTCCATGGAGATTTCCGTCGGTTGCTTAACGACGACGGACGGACTGCGATAAGAGATGAGTGAATGTTTTGCTAAGTTGATTACCTTCTCCATGATAAAAAAAATCCCCGGGCCAATCCCGCAGAAAACTCCAGTCGACCAAAGTCTAGAATGTCGGTGCAGATAGGCGGCGGAAAGCGGTAGGGGCGAAATCCCATGCCGTTTGGAGCGCGACCTCCGCCCGCCAACAACAGCGCCATCGAGCTTAGGGTCGCGGAGGTTTCTGCGGCGAGTGGGTGGGGACGAAGGGGCGAGGGTTTCCTTTTTCCTTTTGCATGTGTGAGTGAACACACACGGTTCGCAGAGGCGACAGAGATGAATCGTGTGCGATAGTAAATCACCGAGATTGAATAGGAATACAAATTTCCTTTGTCCTTTGTCCATGAGTTTTTTTCTACGATGAACATAAACCCTGCTAATCACCGTGTTCAAATTTGGCACTTTTCCGGGTTCATTTACAATATTTAGGGGATTATGTGCATTTTCTAGGCATTAATGCACATAATTCAAATTCAAACAATCGGAAAAGGTGCACAAGAACGGTCTGGAAAACCATGGTCGTGCTATTTAGTAATTTCTCATGCCTTTTACAAGAAATAAGCAGATATTTCAAGGAAATGTGTGGCCTCACCATGCCCTGGTAAAAAAATGAGAATGTTTGTCTTATGTCGTCATGCACGCCATTCATAAATCGAACCACCACCTAGGAAATTTCATGGTTTCGCGGGGAATCAACAAGATTGAAGGGGCCGGGAAATCCAAATTTCCTTCCTAGCTTGTCATTCAGTTTTTTTACAATCAACATACCCTCTCGAATGCAACGTGCTCCAATTTGGCATTTTTTCGGGCTTATTTACCATATTAGGGAATTATGTTCATTTTTAGGCATTAATCCACATAATTCAAATTCAAACAATCGGTGCATGAAAAGGTGCACACGAACGGTCTGAAAAACCCATACTCGTGGTATTTAGTAAATTCTCAATCCTTTTACAGGGAACGGGCATATATTTCAAGGGAATGTGTGGCAATAGTCAACCAAAACATCTCATTTACTGGGTTAGCAACTATAGAAAAATGAAATACGTGCTTGAAAAACATGACGTCTGGGCCATCATGGTATGGCCTCACCGTGCCCTGGTTAAAAGCTGAGAAGGTTTGATTAATGTCGTCATGCACACCCTTCACAAATCAAACCATCACCGAGGAAGTTCCATGCTTTCGAGAGGGAAATCACCAAGATTAAAGGGGAATCCAAATTTCGTCCTAGTTTGTCATTCAATTTTTTCCAACGATCAACATACTGCCTCAGATGCAACGTGTTCAAATTTGACATTTTTCTGGACTCATTTACCATATTTAGGGGATTATTTGCATTTCCTAGGCATTAATGCACATAATTCAAATTCGAATAATCGGTGCATGAAAAGGTGCATAAGAATGGTCTGGAAAACCATCCTCGTGCTATTTAGTACATTCTCATGCCTTTTACAAGGAATGGGCAGATATTTCAAGGAAATGTGTGGCAATAATCAACCATAAACACGTCGTTTACTGGGTTAACAACTATACAAAAATGAAATACATGCTTGGAAAACATGACGCCTGGCGTGGTGCCATGGTATGGCCTCACCGTGCCCTGGTAAAGATTTGAGAATGTTTTCCCTATGTCGTCATGCACGTCTTTCATAAATCGAACCATCACCGAGGAAGATCCATGGTTTCGAGGGGGAAATCACCAAGATTGAAGGAGGATCCAAATTTCCTTTGTCCTTTGTCAATGAATTTTTTTCTACGATGAACATACACCCTGCAAATCACCATGTTCAAATTTGACACTTTTCCGTGTTCATTTACCATATTTAGGGGATCGTTTGCATTCTCTAGGCATTAATGCACATAATTCAAATTTAAACAATCGGTGCATGAAAAGGTGCACAAAAACGGTATGGAAAACCATCCTCGTGCCATTTAGTAAATTTACATGCCTTTTACAAAGAATGGACATATATTTTAAGAAAATGTGTGGCAATATTGAACCATAAACGCGTCGTTTACTGGGTAACAACTATACAAAAATGAAATAAATGCTTGAAAAAAAATGAAATAAATGCTTGAAAAACATGACGCCTGACGTGGTGCCATGCTATGGCCTCACCATGTCCTGGTAAAAATTTGAGAAGGTTATCCTTATGTTGTCATGCACGCCTTTCATAAATCGAACCATCACTGAGGAAGTTTCATGGTTTTGAGAGGGAAATCATTAAGATTGAAGGGGATCCAAATTTCCTTTATCCTTTGTCCATGAGTTTTTTTTGTAAGATGAACATATACCCTGCGAATCACCACGTTCAAATTTGACACTTTTTCGTGTTCATCTACCATATTTACGGGATTATGTGCATTTTCTAGGCATTAATGCATATAATTCAAGTTCAAACAATCGGTGCATGAAAGGGTGCACAAGAATGGTCTGAAAAACGATGCTCATGCCATTTAATAAATTCTCATGCCTTTTACAAGGAATGGAGAGATATTTCAACAAAGATGGTCACACTAGAATTTATTTGATTTTTAATATGCATTCAACACCTAGAGTTTTAACAACTTCGATTTGAGGATTGGTCTAATTTTCTACGAGTTCACAAAGAGATTCTAGGGAGCAAGCAAACTCCATATGTCCTATCAAACGCTACACTTAATAAATTATCAGAAATTGGAGTCATGGTGAACTACGACGTTGATCCATTAGATATGAAAACAGAGAGACATCAATCAGTAACGTGATTTTCTACTCTCGTCAACCACAACATGTACTCTGAACTTACAATGCAGATCGTAGAGATGCTAGTTGTGTGAGGTTATTTAGAGGAGTTCAGAAAAACACAAGTTGGTGGGACACCGACAGTTGGGTATATTTTTGGACAGTGTTGAGTTATCTTCAGTTATTTAGTTAGTTCACAATTGAAGTTTAATGTGGTTGAGCGCTATCAGGCTCTAAAGGTTATAGGTTACAACTTCGAGGCAATGTGGTGCATAAGGTCCCTCTTTGCTCCTGGTAAAAATGGTGGTATTTCAATTATTCTACTTGTAAACTCCAAGGCGAGCATGAGCTGGGCAAGGTATATCCCACCCTACACACATCACCACACATCGTACTTTGACCTCGTCGTGTTTTGCCAGAATTGCTTGCACCATTTCCCTGGCTGATGCTGTCTTTGGCTCACTGTTTACGCGCGATCAAATAAATTTGGAAAACGATTAAAAACAATCGGATGATTCTTGGCTTTATCACCCGCGTCTGGCGCCGAGATCGCATACGATCCTGTGGCGCAGAGCATCTCTGTTTCCCACTTAAAAGAAAGAAGTATAGTTTTCACCCCCAAATTCATTCTAATGTCTCCATAACCCCCCAAAGTCAAATTTGGTATGATTTAGTCCCCAAAAATGTCAATACCAGTTTAATCTAGCCCTGAGCGGTTTGGTGTCACATTAAGAGTGGTTTTGCATCTGATTTCGTGATTAGGCACTGATTTCTCGCTGACTTGGCGTGCTTATGTGGCAGTAGGTCGCTGAAAATAAGTGGTTAGTTATTCGTCTTCGTGTAGGGCAGAGAGGAAATCGGGAGGGCCGCAGTGCCGCCGTCCTCGTATTCATCTTCGTATAGTTTTCAGCTACTGCACTTGTGTCGCCGTTGTAGCCGTCGCCGTCGTTGGCCACCGTCGTTGGCATGGGATAGAGGAAGCCTGCAGTCTCTCGTATTCCGCAGCTAGGGCTACGCCGCCGTCGACCATCGCGAATCCGACTCCGTCGGAATCAAGCAATGGCTTCAGGTATGTTCCCCGAACATGGGATGAGATAATGTTCGTGTCAAGGGCAAAGGCTTGATCGCATCATGTGTTCGTGATAGCACTGTTGTGTTATATATTAAAAGTGGCTAATTTGCAGATGATCGGCCTGTTGTATTCAGAGAAAATAGGTTAATTTGCACTGTGCTTGTAGGGATTGTCTTGATAGAAACACAACATAACATTTTTGACCCGATTTGATCGTTGAAGAGTGTTAACTCTGAATTTTTTATGCATTTGGACTGAATTCTGACTGCAGTTTTAGTAGTGAAGTGTAAGTACTCTAAAGTTCAACTGCATTTGTACCGAGTTTTTACTGTAGTTATAGTACTGCAGTATAACTAGTCTGAACCTAGACTAAATTCAAAGTAGTTTCAGTAGTGCATTTTCAATTGACTGCAGTTTGAGTAGTTTTGGCTGCATTTTCAGTAGTTTTAGTAATTTTGACTACAGTTTTCACTGCAACTTCAGTAGTTGATATTTTTAACCAGTGCAATTTTGCCTACAGTTTTAGCACTGTGATGTTAGTAATTTTAGTACCACATTTGGACAGAATGTGGACTGAATTATGAATGCATTCGTTTCCTCTGTAAGTATAACTGACCATAAATTTCATNTCGTGATAGCACTGTTGTGTTATATATTAAAAGTGGCTAATTTGCAGATGATCGGCCTGTTGTATTCAGAGAAAATAGGTTAATTTGCACTGTGCTTGTAGGGATTGTCTTGATAGAAACACAACATAACATTTTTGACCCGATTTGATCGTTGAAGAGTGTTAACTCTGAATTTTTTATGCATTTGGACTGAATTCTGACTGCAGTTTTAGTAATGAAGTGTAAGTACTCTAAAGTTCAACTGCATTTGTACCGAGTTTTTACTGTAGTTATAGTACTGCAGTATAACTAGTCTGAACCTAGACTAAATTCAAAGTAGTTTCAGTAGTGCATTTTCAATTGACTGCAGTTTGAGTAGTTTTGGCTGCATTTTCAGTAGTTTTAGTAATTTTGACTACAGTTTTCACTGCAACTTCAGTAGTTGATATTTTTAACCAGTGCAATTTTGCCTACAGTTTTAGCACTGTGATGTTAGTAATTTTAGTACCACATTTGGACAGAATGTGGACTGAATTATGAATGCATTTGTTTCCTCTGTAAGTATAACTGACCATAAATTTCATTCATTTCGCAGCTCCTTCGGATCCGCCCGATCCACTTGATTACTTCTTTGCCAGATATCATTATTTCGGCTCATTTGAGAGGAAGAATGGACAGGTTGATTACTCAGGAGAACTAGAGACAAATACATTTATTCCAAGAGACATGCTTAGTTATACAGAATTGTGTGCTTATGCTGAGGATTTGTATCAAGTTGAAAGAGGGCATTGCAAAGGAAACTACGCCTATAAGTTGCACTGGTTAATTCCAGGGAAATGCCTAGCTGATGGACTTCTTTTTCTGCATGACAATGGTTCAGTTGCAAGGATGGACAATGGCATGATGGCTGGTTCTTTTGCTGACATTTATGTGGAAGAATTTGACAAGCATGNGAGGGCATTGCAAAGGAAACTACGCCTATAAGTTGCACTGGTTAATTCCAGGGAAATGCCTAGCTGATGGACTTCTTTTTCTGCATGACAATGGTTCAGTTGCAAGGATGGACAATGGCATGATGGCTGGTTCTTTTGCTGACATTTATGTGGAAGAATTTGACAAGCATGTACATGAGGCCGATGTGCATACCGAGGCAACAATTGAGGAGCAGATTGAGCCGAGGGAGATTGTGGACAGTACTAATGATGTGGATCTTCAGGGTTTGGTGACAATTGATGTAGGTGAAACGTACTCCAGGTACAGAGGGACTAGACTGCCATTGATTCCAGTGCAGTTTGTTGGAACATATGGTGTTGATCAGATGGTAATGTCACATTTGGCTAGTGTTGTTGAAGAAGAAGCAATGGGAAGTTCACCAGCTGCTGATGTTGACACAAATGCAGTAACCGATGCATGTAGTAGTAGACATGTTAAGCTGCAGGTCAGGAGAAGTTCTTCTACGCCAAAAATGGCAGTGCCAAATGCTGGAAGTGAAGGAGTTTTTCATGCTGCAAATGTAGTACTTGAGAAAATTCATATAACTGAAGTAGTGGAAGCACCATCAGCACCATCAACTGCAACTAAAGCACCACCTGCTGCCACTATAGCTCCACGTTCTACAGAAGCACCTAAGAGTCATAACACTAAGAGAAGAGCCGAAATGGAAAATGCAGATGAGTCAGCTGAGGATGAGAGTGACGTGGACTATGAACCTGGCTCAGAGTGTAGCTCCGCTGAAGAATCAGAAGCAGAGCAGGTCAGGAAACTAGCAAGAGAAATTAGGAGGCAGAAAAGGGATAAGAAACTAGGGAATGGAGTGGGTCCTTTAGTCAAAGATGACAATGTCATTGAAGGTGCATCCGGTGATGAAGATTTGGATGGAGGGAAAGATGTCGATGAGTTTGAATCAGATGATGATTGCTCATATGATGAGGAAACTGATGGAGAGGGAGGGATAAACCTGGTGAGGAAGCATAGCCAATGGAAAAGGTTTGATAGTAAGGCAGAAATTCCTTCTTTTCAACTTGGAATGGTTTTCCGAGGGAGAGAGCAGATAAAGAAAGCACTGATAAAGTATGGAATCAAAACACATAGGCATATTGGATTTACAAAAGATGAAACCAACAAGGTGAGGGCTCATTGTACTTGGCCTGGATGCAAATGGATGATATATGCATCTAAAACAACTAGAAACAAATGGATGCAAGTGTCTACATTGGTAGATGAGCACAACTGCATTCCTAGACGGGACAATAAGCTGGTGACATCCACTGTCATTGCAAAGAGATATGGGCGGCTAATAAAATCAAATCCAAGTTGGAAGTTGGAGGAAATAAAGAAAATTGTGCTCACCGAAATGTTTGCAGATGTGACCATTGCACAATGCAAAAGGGCTAAGAGGTTGGTTCTTTCAAAGCTATTGGATTCCTCAAAAGGAGAATATTCCAAGGTTTTTGACTACCAGCTAGAGCTACTCAGGTCAAACCCAGGAAGCACTGTAGCAGTGAAATTGGACCAAGATGAGAAGGATGGCAGTCACGTGTTCCAAAGATTCTACATATGTTTTGATGCATGTAAAAATGGATTTCTTGCTGGCTGCAGACAAGTGATAGGTCTTGATGGATGTTTCTTTAAGGGCGCATGTTATGGTCAGCTCCTTTGTGCTCTTGGCAGAGATGCAAATAATCAAATGTACCCTATAGCATGGGCCATTGTGGAGAAGGAGACTTACCAATCATGGTTTTGGTTTCTTGCAAATCTAAATAAAGATTTGAAGATCAAGAATGAGGGTGATGGCTGGGTGTTCATGTCAGATCAACAGAAGGGGCTGATCGGTGCTATAGAGGACATTTTCCCTAAATCAGAGCACAGGATGTGTGCAAGGCACATATATGCAAACTGGAAAAAAAGGCACCCTGATCATGATCTGCAGAAGAGGTTTTGGAGGTGTGCTAAATCTTCCAATAGAGTGATATTCAACTATAACAGAGCAAGGCTAGCACAGTTCACTGTTGAAGGTGCGAAGGACATGATGAATACTGCTCCAGAGCATTGGTGTAGGGCATACATGAAGCTAGGCTCAAATTGTGACTCAGTGGACAACAACATGTGTGAGTCCTTCAATAATTGGATTCTAGAAGCAAGGTATCTCCCATGTATCTCTATGCTAGAGTGGATCAGACAGAAAGACATGGTTAGGATACAAGAAAATAGAACTAAATCTGAGAAATGGGAAGGCACCATTTGTCCTAATGTATTCAAAAAACTAAAGCAAAACATTAAAAGATCAGGAAATTGTGATGTGCTCTGGAATGGAAAAGAAGGATTTGAGGTACTTGAACATGACAAATTCAAGTTCACCGTGAACTTGGAAGCATGGACATGCTCATGCAGATACTGGCAGCTATCAGGCCTTCCATGTTGTCATGCAATAAGTGCTATATACAAAACAGGGAAAAGAATAGATGATTACATTGCAAAGTGCTACTCTATTGAAGTGTACAAGAAAATATATTCNCCTCAAAAGGAGAATATTCCAAGGTTTTTGACTACCAGCTAGAGCTACTCAGGTCAAACCCAGGAAGCACTGTAGCAGTGAAATTGGACCAAGATGAGAAGGATGGCAGTCACGTGTTCCAAAGATTCTACATATGTTTTGATGCATGTAAAAATGGATTTCTTGCTGGCTGCAGACAAGTGATAGGTCTTGATGGATGTTTCTTTAAGGGCGCATGTTATGGTCAGCTCCTTTGTGCTCTTGGCAGAGATGCAAATAATCAAATGTACCCTATAGCATGGGCCATTGTGGAGAAGGAGACTTACCAATCATGGTTTTGGTTTCTTGCAAATCTAAATAAAGATTTGAAGATCAAGAATGAGGGTGATGGCTGGGTGTTCATGTCAGATCAACAGAAGGGGCTGATCGGTGCTATAGAGGACATTTTCCCTAAATCAGAGCACAGGATGTGTGCAAGGCACATATATGCAAACTGGAAAAAAAGGCACCCTGATCATGATCTGCAGAAGAGGTTTTGGAGGTGTGCTAAATCTTCCAATAGAGTGATATTCAACTATAACAGAGCAAGGCTAGCACAGTTCACTGTTGAAGGTGCGAAGGACATGATGAATACTGCTCCAGAGCATTGGTGTAGGGCATACATGAAGCTAGGCTCAAATTGTGACTCAGTGGACAACAACATGTGTGAGTCCTTCAATAATTGGATTCTAGAAGCAAGGTATCTCCCATGTATCTCTATGCTAGAGTGGATCAGACAGAAAGACATGGTTAGGATACAAGAAAATAGAACTAAATCTGAGAAATGGGAAGGCACCATTTGTCCTAATGTATTCAAAAAACTAAAGCAAAACATTAAAAGATCAGGAAATTGTGATGTGCTCTGGAATGGAAAAGAAGGATTTGAGGTACTTGAACATGACAAATTCAAGTTCACCGTGAACTTGGAAGCATGGACATGCTCATGCAGATACTGGCAGCTATCAGGCCTTCCATGTTGTCATGCAATAAGTGCTATATACAAAACAGGGAAAAGAATAGATGATTACATTGCAAAGTGCTACTCTATTGAAGTGTACAAGAAAATATATTCCCATTGTCTTGAGCCCTTAGAGGGGGAAGAAAGCTGGCCAACATCGGATCAAGTTAAACCTGCACCTCCAGGGTACATTAGCTTGCCAGGCAGGCCAAAAACAGAGAGAAGAAGAGAGGAAGGAGAAGCACCAAAGGCATCAAAGGGAAATAAGATGAAGAAGATAGGTGGGACAATAACATGCAGTTCATGTCATAGGACAGGTCACAACATAAAATGCACAAACAATGGGGTTGGCAAGCACAATGGCAATTCATACATTGTCAGAGATGCAGCAAAGAAAAGAAAACAAGACAAAGATGCAATGGAAGCAGCAAATGCAAAGAAAGCAAAGGTATGTTTCTTGTAGCAATTTTTTAGTTCATTTACCAGGACTTATAATTTCTATAGCCACATATATCATAATTCACAAAACTGCAATATCTGCCATTCCATAGGAAACCGTGCTGGCAACAAATGCAAGGAAACTGACTGAATGTGTTCAAACTTCAGTTCCAAGTAATCAACAAATGCCAAGTTTAAAGATTTCCGAGCCAAGGCCCAAGCGAAGCTCAAAGAAAAAACAAACAACAAGCAATCAGAGGAAGTTAGCACATGTTGGTGGTTCACAACCAGCAAGCACTCAGACAAAATCCACACGAGAAAGAACTAGCAACTCACAGCCCAATGTTCCTCAGCATTGTGTTTTCAACCTGGCAGCATACAAGAAGGCCTTGGAGAGCAAGAAAGGACCTGCGATTTGATGTTTATATTCTCATTTTATTGCTGTCAAATATTATGAATTATTTGCCTATTTGCACAAGCGGTTTGCTATTTGTTAGAGATGCAATTGAATAAGTAGTTACTTATGATCATGTACACAAAAGCTTGAGATGCTACAGGACCAGAATCCCATAGTCAACAGTTTGCTAATTTGCATCCGCAAGCAAAATTCAATCTTGTGAACAACATACAGACATTTTTTGATAAATTCTCAGCATGAAGCAGTAATCATGTGAATTACAGCAGGCACTGATAATTTCTAATTCTTGCTAATTTCCCTAGAAGTCTTCTATTACTCCTGTGTCTTTCAATTGCATCTCATTCAGACACAGCCACATTCCTATCTCCACGTCAACTTCCTTCGCCATGTGAGCTGCAGGTTGGATGCGAGAGCTGGATCATCTCATCTTTCATGCTACAGAACACAATCACACGCAACCAAATTCAGACATTCAGATTTCAGAGCCGACAACAGGCAGAACAGATAATCAAGCAGAGGCTAGTCTATGCTTACTGCAGAGCTCTGAGCTTCAGCTTGTCGGACTGTAGAGGCCGGGACTTGTGCCTCCCCGGCGCATTGGCGGATGAGTCGTCGTCCGAGGGGAATTGTTGTTGCGGCAGAACATGCACGAAGGGTTCGACTTTTGAATTGNAGCATGAAGCAGTAATCATGTGAATTACAGCAGGCACTGATAATTTCTAATTCTTGCTAATTTCCCTAGAAGTCTTCTATTACTCCTGTGTCTTTCAATTGCATCTCATTCAGACACAGCCACATTCCTATCTCCACGTCAACTTCCTTCGCCATGTGAGCTGCAGGTTGGATGCGAGAGCTGGATCATCTCATCTTTCATGCTACAGAACACAATCACACGCAACCAAATTCAGACATTCAGATTTCAGAGCCGACAACAGGCAGAACAGACAATCAAGCAGAGGCTAGTCTATGCTTACTGCAGAGCTCTGAGCTTCAGCTTGTCGGACTGTAGAGGCCGGGACTTGTGCCTCCCCGGCGCATTGGCGGATGAGTCGTCGTCCGAGGGGAATTGTTGTTGCGGCAGAACAGGCACGAAGGGTTCGACTTTTGAATTGGTGGCGTCCTTTATTTGGGGCCTCAGCCATGGGGCTGCGGGGTGGAGCCGAGCGTGGGTGGGCGAGGAAGGCGTGAGCGGCGAGGACGAGGCGTCGCCGGCGGCGGCGGCTGCGGCGCGGGGCATCGGGACTGGCAACGGCGGCGTGGTGCTTAGGGCGGATGTGCAGCTGCGCGAGCCGAGCTCTAATCCATGCCAAGGCGACGCGAGACAAACAGTGGTCGACGACGAGAGCGACGGCTACAACCGCGGCGGCGCGGTCCCTTATCTGCACTATGAAGACGAAACAGGACCAACACGAATACAGGCCCGGTTATTTCACAGACCTTTTGCCACGTCATTATGCAAGTCAGCGAGAAATCAGTGCCTAATCACGAAATCAGATGCAAAACCACTCTTAATGTGACACCAAACCGCTCAGGGCTAGATTAAACTGGTATTGACATTTTTGGGGTCTAAATCATACCAAATTTGACTTTGGGGGGTTATGGAGACATTAGAATGGATTTGGGGGTGAAAACTATACTTCTTTCCACTTAAAAGCACACCTGTCGTGACGCCTAAACTTGAGTGGGCTGCGTGTTTTCTACTTAGAGCATCTCCAGCCGCGCCCCCAACAGCCTGTTTTTCGCCGGTTTGGACCGAAATTGACGCCGGCGGACCCAGGCCGAACCCGGCGGGGCGCCCGGGCAATCGATTTGGCCCGTGATGTGTAGGTTGAAACGATTTATTCCTCCAGTGCTAATATGGCCACAAAAGTCACACTTCACCCTCTCCTTGTTTGTCACATCGCATAGCTTCCCGTAGTTCCATCCAACATCATTTGACTTCCTCTTAAGAGCTATTGGCCTTTCCGACTCTGTCTCGGCGGTGGTGTTCTGTGATGTTGACATCCTGATTACAATTTACAAGTTAACAACAAATTAGAAATTAGTAGCACCAGCTAGAGGCACCAACAGGCAGCAGCATTAGCTAGCAGTAGCAGCTATCAGCAAGCAAACAACAGCAGTACAGCACAAGCAAAAGCAGCAAGCCAGCGACCAAAGCAATCAGCTAAAGCAGCAGCCAGCAGCTAGCAACCAAACCAGCAGCAAAAAACACTAGTCTATTTCTAGTAAGCAAATAAGTACAAGTACTAACTACTCGTATTTGCTAACAGTCAGACACTCAGGCAGGTAACAGGAGCAAGAACTACACTACACAGACTTACAGAGTACAGAGCAGAGCGAGCAGAGCATGACCAGAGAAGAATAAGAGAAGAAGAGGGCGGGGCTCACCTGCCTGAAGAGAAGAAGAGCCCGACGGGGGATGAGGTCGGAGAACAGCGGCCGGCGGCGCGGGGAGGAGCCCAAGAGGAAGATCCAGCGGCGCGGGGAGGAAGAGCGTGAGGACGAGCTCCAGATCCGGCGGACGTGCGGCTGCCGGCGGCGCGAAATCCACTGTCCAACGGCGCAAGGAATGGCGGGGAGAGGATAACCTAACCCTAGCACGGGCTCGGTCTGGGTTTCTGCCTTCCACCCCGCGCGTGCGAGCCCCTTTAATCTGATTCACGCTCGATCCCCCATGGCCATTCTGCGCGCCTTTTTGCCGTTCCTCGCTGTTCCGCGCGCCTAATCGCGCCTGGGCGATTAAGGCGCTCCGCCTAGGCGCACCCCACGCCTTTTCCAACGCACAGGCCCGAAGCGAGGCGGCGAGCCAGCGCACCACGCATAAGCGCTCGATTAAGTGCGCTTTCCCGAACTTTGGTTCTTGTAGTAGTATTGTTGGCAACGGGAGTCTTTTGCCCATAACTGCTACTGGATTCACTAATCTACTCCACATAGTTTCCATCTTAACAATGTTTTAGTATCTCAAATCATTATCAAGAACCTTATTTATGTCCGCCATTTTACAAAAGATAGCACACGCTCTATTGAATTTTACCCCTTTGATTTTCTTGTGAAGGATCTTCACACTCAAGAAATTAATCATGATCTCCACTAGTACGGGCAACCTATATCCCTTTTTTGGCAACAACACAGTTGGTGCACCTCCCTCTCCGCCACCATCTCCACTTCGGATCTATGGCACCGTCAGTTGGTCACCCCAGCCCCATCTACTTCAACCAAGGATTTTCTAGCCCATTAATAAAAGGTCCCACTCTCCATGTGCCGCATGTTAGCAAGGCCGTAAACCATGCTTCCCTTCCTTTCGTCTAGTAGACTATGCACCATTTCATTTAATACATTGTGATTTGTGGACATCCCTAATTGTAAGATTTTTTTGCTATCAATACCTACCTTATTATTCTTGATGACTATACGCATTACTCCTGGTCCTTTCCCCTACATCACAAGTTTGACACATCAACCACATTAAAACACTATTTTTTTCTCTTATCCAAACCCAATTCAACGTTCTCACTAAGACCATGCAATATGACAATGGAGGTGAGTTCATCAACTCCACCTTGCGCTCTTTTCTCTACCCACAACATTGCCTATTGGTTTTCCGCCCCAACACCTCTTGCCAAAACGGCAAGGACGAGAGATTTATTCGCACCACAAACGACATTGTTCGCACCTTACTCCTCCAAGCCAAGCCAACCAACAATTCTAAAATGTAGGAAGAGAACATGCATGAATAGCAAGGGGCGGATGGATTTGTGTTTTTTTGTTTCTCAAGTTACCAAGTGAGCTATAATAAAGGTACATACCAACAAGTAGACATGAACATTCCTCGGGTCAAGCTTTAAAAAGCCCGAGACAAAATACTTGAGCCCAACCCGGCCTGGCCCAAAACAATTAAACAATGCATTTTTCTGACAGTGTCATTATTTTAACCATTTTCAGGGTATATTAATACAATAGTATAGCTATGTCTATGTTAAAATCCTATAAGATAACTCGGGCTTCATTTCAGAATTTTGAGATTTGGGTTTGGGCCAAAACTAGAGCTCGAGCCCGGCCTGAGTATTAGGCTTCAGGTTCAAGCCGTGCCCATGCCAAGTTTACCAATAATTGAGCAAAAAAGATGAGAGGGGCTAGCAAAAACAAACAAAAAGCTTACATTATATAAGCTTCATATACTCGAGAGAATCCTTGCACATCACCAACTTTCGCATAGCTCCTCTTCAGATGGTTTCACCGAATAGAGTTGCTCATATTTTTCAAGCTGCACCTTTTTCCTTCAGCGCTTGCTCCATGCTTCATATGTTGAAGCAAAATGTAAGCGACGAGTTCACAAACATAGGTCGAAGATGACATGTTGCTCCATTTTGGGGGAGGGAGGTACCACATTTGGCCTTCTAGGAGAACAAGAAAATAAACATTAAGGTTAGTGGGAATGATGACCTACCAATAAATAACAGGAGGTACAATCTGCAAGGAATAATTAAGAAAGCAAGAACTGTAAAGTAAACTCAGTACTGTACATATATAGAAGGGGTCTGAAATGTGGAACAACATAGGTTGGTGTACTATAATAGCAGAAGTACACAAGAAAATAGCCTGCCCAAGTATAAATCAACAATATAGATTGGTGAAGTAGTCATTGGGTGTGCATAAGTATAAATCAATAAATGGATAAATCATGAACCAAGGCACACCATTTTACCGATATACGTGTAATAAAACAATCTCAATCATTAAAAAAACTGATAACAGGGGCACGAAGTGAATATCCAATACATATTGTAATTTGTGCAATGATATATGGGGTTGGAAACTTGGAACAATGTTTACACAAACATGAAAATGGTTCATCACTAAAACACAAAGTAGACATGAGTATCAGTAATAACCAAAAGGTGCGTTACAGAAAAACATGGAAGGTAAAAACGAATTGAAACCCAAGGTTGCAAAATATTGGTTCTACTTATTTCCTCTTCACTTTTTTTGACCAAAATGGCTCTTATTAATTAACCATCAAAGTTTTTTCAAATTATATTGTTAATTTTTCTTAAGGAGGGAGCTCCCTGAATGAGTCGACCCTGTATCCTCTCCCATACTGTTTTTTCCTGGGGGCTTTCCTTGGTCAGGGGTTAGATACAGGTAATCCTTCTACGAGAATTAAGCATTAAATCCAACAACATAGCTACAATAACAAAAGAAATAGGATTGCACCTTCATGGTCATTCCTCATGCTGACGAGGCAATGGTTCCTCTGTTCCCTTACCTGTCCCGGCTCCACCACCACCAAGATTAAGCAGACCACTGCAAACAACATCAAACGCAATGGGATCACATACTGAAACCTGGACGTTGAAATTCACAGTAGAAAATTCAATAATAATGTAACTGTAGAGGCTATAAACTGGAATTTTCTTCCGATAAACAGTGACGCTACAAGTTGCATGTTACAGCTACAGCATACAAAACTGAAAATTGTACAACACTTGAACATTTCAGACCTAAGATTTTGGTATAATCCAGAATCCTACATCTGCAGATCACCATATTATATTTTCCTAATTTAGTTTGTGAATAACAAAGCAGGACACAAAATACATAAGAAACCAAGTGCTAATAGTATGCATTTTAGGCTACTAGGACTTTAGTGTAATCCACATAACTTCAGACAAATTACCTACCAACAAGTGAGCAAAAATGAAGACAGAAGATAGCAAAAATAGCGCACTTACATCCGTACTGCAAGCTTCATAGACTCCTCTAGACACTCCTTGCACATCTCCTCACTTTGGCATAGCTCCTCTTCCGATGGTTTCGCCAAATCAAGTTCAGGTTTTCCGAAAAGCAAACGCATTGGGGTGCAATAGCAAGTGTCCTCAAATTCTTCAAGTTGCCCTTGTATTCCTTCAGCACTTGCTCCTTGCTTCATCTGTCGAACCACATTCTTCATTTCCATACGCAGGCCATCATATTTCTTTCTCTCAGCCCTTCTCCTCTGCCGGACTTCCAGTTTCTCCTTTTTCTGGTCCTCTAGCTGGCGCATCCGTTCCTCCTGCTGGCACATCAGCTTCGCTGTCTGCTGATTATTTTGTTTCTCCTGCACTTTCCTTTTATCTTGTTCCTCTAGCTTATACATCTGGTAAAGCCTCTTGATCAGATTCTCAACAGGGACCGTAATGTCTATGAAATCAAGATCGGTGCTGGTGTACAACGGTTCCTCCTTGAACTTCGAGGATACATAGAACTCCCGCTCAGTGAAGCTCAGGGCTACGGTTACAGACCAGCCGTGCAACACAAAGAGGATATCACCAAGCTTGACACCAAGACCCTTCACATGAGACATGATGGAAACCCCCTCGCCGCGGGGCAGCCTCTGGATCACGGCGACCTCCCTGAGAGGCGGAGAGGAGCCCTCCTTGAAGATGCCTTCTTTGGGACGTAGCCACTTCTTGTAACTCGTGTCGGTATGGTAGGATATCGCACCCGGCTGCCCACCCTCCCCTGCCTGCTCCAGACGAAATCCATCCGGTCCGATCACCAGGTGCGCGACCCGCAAGGCGCAGGTGTACCCGGGCCGCTCGGGAGGGAATATATCGTACTTCTTCATCCACCATGATATCTGCGCTTTCTCGGCGGACGCCTTCATCTTGAAGAGGAAGAAGGGGAACTTGGGGGCATTTCTGCTCCTGTCGACGGGGCGTATCCACTTGTCCAGCTCGGGGTCGTTCCTGTTTCGCTTGTCGAAGGACGCGAGCAGCTGCTGGAGCAGGCAGGCGTGTATCTCCTCCTCGGTCTTCAGGCCCGTGCGGATGGCGGCGGAGAGGGTCTCCTCGGCGTCGAGCCCGCTCCGGACGGCGAGGTGGAGGATCTTCTCCGCCTCCTCGGCCTCAAGTCCGCACTGGACGGAGTTGTCGACGAGCCTCTTCACTTGCTCGGCCTCGAGCCCGCTCCGGACGGCGATGTAGACGGCGACCTCGGCTCTGAGCCCGCCGTGGACGGCGAGGGATACGGCCTTCCCCCTTTCGACGGCATTTAGCCCGGTCCGATAGGCGAGGGATAGCGCCTTCTTCCCCTCCTCCGGTAGCGCGACGCCCATGTCCAAGGACTCAGCCTCCTCCCCCTCTGCTCCGGCTAGTCGCGACGGAGTTCCGCCGCCGACGAAATTTGAGATCGAGATTAGGGTTCCTTTGGGGATGGGAAGTATCGACCCTCTCCTGCCTCTGTTTCTCGGGCTCCCCTTGTTTTTGTTGGGCCCGTACAGTTCCGCTCAATCGACTGGGCCAGATGCTTGTTCGGTGCCTGCTTATCATAGCCTACTCTAGCAGTTTTAATTCCTGTAATTTCGTTCATGAATTTAGGAGCTCCAATATGGAGGCTCACAATTTAGCAAAGCATGCTTTGAAACTCGGGGTCGGCCGCCGTGTGTGGTTAGGTCATCCTGGAAACCTCTCTTTCGTCCCGGCTCAACCGATGACGACGTAATAAAGCTTTGCGAATTGTCTCAAAAAAAAGAAAGAACTGAGCGGCTATTTCTCTCAAAAGAAAAAGAAAAGACATTTTTGGCTAAAAAAAGACAGAGTCTACCGTTGTTGTGGAGTTCATGCCAAAAAATAAATAAAGAGATTGTTTTGATCTACCCTTCAACAACCACTCGCCCAGTAGATCCGACCTAGTAAGAGATATAATTGAATCGTTAACAAAGACGACATCCGCGTCCATGCTCCTAAAATGATCTTCATGAACTCCACCACGATGATAGAAGGTTCTTCATAGCAACAAAGTCGAAGACGAAAGGAAACATAAATCGTTGTTGTTGTCGTTGTCTCGTCGACAGCACCAGGAAATTCTAGATCCATCGCGCAAAGGAACGACAGAAGAACACCCCCATAAACTCTTCGTAGCCACCGAGCCACGGTTGCCGCTAGAGTTAGGGAAGACTTATTCTATACGGCGCTGCCTCTACATACACAGATCCTGGCCATGACTACAACGCCAAAGCGGAGGACTAGAGTCCCCTCCCTTCTATCACCAGAGCGACAAGCGGAAGGGGAGGGAACCAACTAACACATCGGTGGATACTGGGAGGAGCGGAGGAGTCCCTTTCCCGAATCACCTCGCTCGTGGGAGAAAGAATGGAGCAAACGGTTCGACCATTAGTGATGGGGCAATTGCACGTAATTGAGCAACAGCGAGCTCAAGAGAGAGCAGTTGCGGGACAAAGGGATAGCACCATCATCCTCAAGAGATCGATGAGTACATTTTGATGGGGAAATATCCAATGCTGGCATTTAAGTGTTCCCATGTCTAAAAGGTCAATTTAAAACATTTCAAAAAAAATCTGATTTTTTTTGTGAATGTTCATAAGACATCTGTCTACAACCGCTAAAGTTTCACATCCAAACTCAAAATATACATTAAAAAACTAAAAGATAAATCCAGAAGTGAATAGTACAATTCTAGCTTTTTTTTGTGTGATACTATTCGTGTTCCATCTGTCTTTTTTGTTCTCATTGTGTATTTTAAATTTGGATCTGAATGTTTTTAGAGGTTATGGTCTTATGGACACATATTTTGTGAAAATTCACAAAACAAACCATTTTTCCGAAACATTTGAAATTGACTTTTTAGACACGGGGACATGTGCACCTAAGTGTTGGGAGCACTAGATATTCTCCCACATTTTGATCTTCTGGTTGAGCGACTAATACCGAGAAGGGCTTGCCGTCGCCACCACGACTTAAGGAACCGTAGATTGAGGCCGGGCAAAGTAGGAGGATGTGAAGCATGAAGTGCCGGAAAGGATCATCGATGGAAATGGTGCAGAAGAAGCTCGAGGATAGGTTGGAAAGCACCACCGCCATCAAGAGGTCCGGTTGGATTCAATTTTCTAACAGCAGGCTTCCTTTGGTGCTTTCGGAGGGCTCTTTCGTGGTGGCACCAAATTTGACAAGCGACACGTTGAATATACCAAGATATTTATCTATCAGTTTCTCGTATTCTTTATTAACCGGATTATTTAATCTGGGCGTAAGAGAATACGGGATAGCATGCATGGTATAGTGATCATCATTTGTGTTTTTTATTTTTTCGAGTTATGCCCAAAAAGGCTTTCACCCCTCCTTATATATAAAACAAACCACCAGAGCCACAACAACCCACAAATGTTTATACCGCGCACACATCCAAAGGTAGCACACAATAAATTACGAGAGGGTTCTGCTGAGGACACAGCTCAATAATCCCGTAAGAAAAAAAAAGAAAACAAGGGCGGTAGCACAGGCCTCGAAGAGGCTAATCCGGCTCGGGAGGTGGTGGACGAAGCAGCGGCGCCAAGCGGAGAGCCACCGCGCAAAGATCAGCAATGATGATGTTGATGGCGTCTCGGTCCTAAGGGCGGCTAAGCGGCACCCAGAGCTGCAAATGTTGATGTGTCTCGGTTCTTGAGTTATAGAGATCGACTTTGTATTTTATGGAGTTTATGATAGTAGGATAATATTGTAAGAAGCAAATGATTGGGGTGTGGATTTCCTGGTCAGTGCATTACGAATTTCAATACTAAGTTGAAGAGTTTTAGAAAGTAAAAAAAAACATGTGTAGATATTAGAGCGAGTCATCTATCGAAAAATGAATTGAGATTTACAATAAACTTCAAATTTCTTTAGTTGATTCAATAGCATGAAATATTAGTTTTCTTTTATTTAAAGGATGTGTGCAGAATCATTTATTGATAAGGGATCACGTGCTTCCGAGCACATGTTGATAGTTTTGAAAGGACATTGTCTAGAGCATCCAAGGTTGTAGCTTGGAGGCAGTCCTGCCATTTCCTTGAAACTAGTATTTGGAGGCGACGTCCTCCAAGACACTCAGTCTTTCGCTTACAAGATCTTCTGATGCTCACTTGCCCTTATTTGAAAAGAGTGTGGCATGTTGCAGATTTTCTTTCTATAGAGAACAAAGCATGCGTGAATCATAGGGAACTTTATTCATGCAATGTATAGAATAAATCATATCAACATCACTGGTACCAACGAAAAGCAACCTATACTGGAAGAAAAAAGATCCGTTTGGGGCGCCTTTGCTCGGCCTCACTAGAAACTGTGATTTGCCGAACTATGGATAATGAGATAAGTTTATAAATCACTTCAAAATAAAGAAGAAAAAACCATCATCTCCCTCCTCAGTTTTTTTCTTTCTCATTTTGGTTTACTTTGCCCCCATCAACTATCATATCTCAAAGCACTTTAGCCCCTTTCCAGAGCAACAAATTTGCATAGAAGATTTGCAAAAATAAAAAACAAATCAAACATATAAGTTATGCCATCGAGTGTTTTCTTGCAATGTTTTAACAAAATATGATAGTTTGTGGTCTATGTGAGGAGCAAAAGTGAACATGTTACTTCATTTTTAATTTGCACAAGTTGCAAAGAACCTTTTTTACGGGGTGTAAATGAACTTATTTTGTTAGACTGTATATGTATACGTAGACTTGTTTATACGTAGACTTGTATATACACCTTGTATATTGTATCCTTTGGTACTTATATATAATGAGATAGCCGCACCCCCTTGAGGTGTCGAGCAGTTGCCAAATTATATGTTTTACATGGTATCAGATTAGGTTACAATGTCTTCCGCTGCCGCCGCCGCCACCGCCGCCGTCGCGCCGACCTCTGTCGCCGCTCCCGCTGCCGCGGTGCCGGCCCTTGCTCCCGTGTCACCGTTCCTCGCCTCGCGGCCTCTTGCGATGGCCTACGGTGCTCCTCCGTCGCCCGGGTCCCCAATCGGATCGGGTGTCCAAGGCGACCGCGCTGCCTTGCCGAGGGTTGCGGTGCCCTCTGGCGCTGATCTTCCTGCGGGCGGCGTCTCTACGCCGGTCCATGGTGAGCCGCCGCCATCGTCGTCCTGGCTGGCGCCGCACTACGGTGTGTCGCCCCCACAGTAACCCTACGGCACCCCGCCGCCACCCTACGGTGCGCCGCCGACGAACCCCTACCCGGCGCCGCCCCAACCCTACCCGGCGCCCCCGCCGAACCCCTACTCGGCGCCGCTCCAACCCTACCCGGCGCCATCTCAGCAGCCACAAGAGGCTGCGGCTGCCTCGCAGTATGGGGCTCCCGTCGCGGCATCCTACGGCGCCTTGGTGGCTGGTTCCCCTGGATCCTACCCGCCCTACTCGGTGCCTGCTGCGCATCCCGGGGCGGTCCCGTCGATGGGTCTATATGCACCACCGCACGCTCACGCTGATCCGGCCACGGTGCCGTCGCTGTTTTACTTCTCGCATCTGCTGCCGGTGAAGCTCGCGCCGGACAACTACTTGTCCTGACGTGCCCAGGTGCTGCCTCTTCTGCGGAGCCGCTATCTGGAGGGCTACGTTGACGGATCCATCCCGTGTCCGCCCCCTCATCACCCGGCATATCACACATGGGTGGCTCAGGATCAGGCCATCCTCTCCGCCATCCAGTCCTCTCTCACCCCGAGCGTCTCGTCGCTGGTCATCTTCGCCGCTACGTCCCGGGAGGCGTGGGCGGCGCTTCACACCAACTTTGCCTCTCAGTCTCAGGTGCGTGTTCACTCTATACACACCGAGGTGGGTGAGACTAAGCTTGGTGACCTCAGCATCACGGGCTACTTCAACAAGATGCGGGGTCTCGCCGACACGTTGGCCTCAGTTGGCCATTCGCTGCAGGATGAGGAGTTTGATGATGATTATGACAATCTCGTTGAGAATGTCCATGGCTGTGATGATCCGCTCCCACCTCGTGAGCTCTATGCACGACTCCTTGGTCGTGAACAGCGCATTAAGGCGCGCCGCGTCTTCCTCGGTTTCACCTCCGCCAATGCTGCGACTCGTGGCAAACCCCCGCGGTCATCATCTTCAGGTGGCAGACCGGCGCCGTCTTCACAACCGGCCTCGCGGGGCAATGCTCCGACCATCATGGGCGGTAACCGGCCGGTGGCGTGTTGTTCTTCTTGCGGTGCTCCGCATGCCTGCCAGCTGTGTGGCATTGAGCACCACATTGCCTCTCGCTGTCATCGTCGCTACAAGCAAGACTTTCTGGGCCTCGTCAACAATGGCAAAGGGAACGACAAGCAGGCCGCCGCCGCGGTGACGAGTCATGATCATGGCCGCACTCCGTCTTACTCTATTGATCCTGCATGGTACATGGATATGGGAGCTACGAACCACCTCACCAACGACGTGGGCAAGCTCTCCACTTAGGAGCCATATCGTGGCCATGATCAGGTGCACACCACCAATGGAGCAGGTATGCGCATCTCCCATGTTGGTCAGGCATCACTTCTTGCACACAATTCCCGAAAACTGCATCTTTCTAATGTTCTTCGTATTCCCACTGCTTCGCGTAGTTTGTTGTCTGTTCCACAACTTACTCGTGATAATAATGTCCTTGCTGAGTTTCACCCTTTTCGTTTCTTTATCAAGGATCGGGACACGAGGGCCATTCTGCTTAGCAGTTGTCTTCGCGGTGGCTTGTACGCACTTGACGCGCCAACCGCACCTCCTATGCAGTTTTCTCCTCAGGCGTTCAGCGGTGTTCATGTGTCATCTACACGTTGGCATGCATGCCTTGGTCATCCCGCTGCTCCTATAGTTCGTCATGTGTTGCATCGCCATGAACTACCAGTTGTGTCAAATAAAACTGCTGAAACTATTTGTGATGCCTGTTAGCAGGGCAAGAGTCATCAACTTCCGTTTTCAGAGTCTAGTCGTGTTGTGAAACATCCTCTTGAGCTTGTGTTTTCTGATGTATGGGGTCATGCCCAAACGTCTGTCAGTGGCCACAATTATTATGTCAGTTTCATTGATGCTTATAGTCGGTTTACTTGGCTTTATCTTATTAAGAAAAAGTCTGATGTGTTTGATGTTTTTATACAGTTTCAAGCACATGTTGAGCGTCTCCTTAGCCAGAAAATTATTCATGTTCAAA
>LR880967.1:920680613-920696935 GCA_904067115.1 Aegilops sharonensis
TCATCTTGTAGAAACTGGCATTACTTTATTAGCTCATGCCTCTGTTCCTTTTAGGTTCTGGAGTGATGCTTTCTCCACTGTCTGTTTTTGAGAAATAGGCTGCCCTCATGACTACTGAATATGAAAACTCCACTTGAACTCTTGCTCAATGAAATCCCATACTACACCTTTCTCAAAGTCTTCGGGTGTGTATGTTGGCCTCATTTGCGTCCGTATAACAAACATAAGCTAGAGTTTCGGTCGAAAAAGTGTGTTTTCCTTGGGTATAGTTCCCTTCACAAAGGGTACAAATGCCTACACTTTCCCACCAATCGCGTCTACATTTCTCATGACGTTGTATTTGATGAGAATGTGTTCCCCTTTCATGCACTTCCGAACAACTCTATCACTCCTCTGCCCGACGTTTCTTCTACTACACCTTCGCCTAATCAATTTGTGGATGTTGCAAATGCTCCTATGTTGCTTCCTAACCATGCTGCAGGTGTTGGACGTGGTGCTCGTCTTGATCTCCTTGAGGAACAAGCACTGGTGGATGCCCCGGATCCGGACGTCGATCTCATGCATGGGGCATGCATACCGGGCGGCACCCATCAACCCGTGGGAGCTGCACCCGCAGCCGCCTCGCGGGCATCGCCCTCGCCTGCCTCGCGGGCGTCCCACGCGCCTGTCTCGCGGGCGTCCCCCGCGCCTGCCTCGGTGGTGGCCTCTCCTGGGCCGGCCCCTTCCTCGCCTGGCCTAGGGACTGCCTCGCCTGCGCCAGCTCTGGCTCCTGATGGGCCGGCCTCGCAGGGCCCAACACCGCCTGCCTCTCCGGTGCCAGCAGGCTCTGGCACGAGTCCGGGTGGCTCGGCCTCGCCTCTGTCGTCTCTTGCGTCGAGCCTGGCGTTGCAACCACCTGCTGCTGCTCCTCGACCTTGCACACGCAGCCAGACAGGGGTTTTCCAGCCAAAGATCCATACCGATGGGACTGTCGCGTGGCTCGCCGCTTGCATGGCTCATGTTGCCGAGGATCCTACTGCTGAGCCTCGCCACTTTCAGGCTGCACTGAGCATTCCTCACTGGCGTGCCGCGATGGAACAGGAGTTTCAGGCGTTGCTGAAGAATCACACTTGGCAGCTTGTTCCTCCAGTATCTGGGATCAACATCATTGATTCTAAATGGGTGTTTAAAGTCAAGAGATATGTTGATGGCTCCATTGAACGCTACAAAGCAAAGCTAGTTGCTAAGGGTTTCAAACAGAGGTATGGTCTTGTTTATGAAGACACATTCAGTCCAGTTATCAAGCCCACTACCATTCGTTTGCTGCTATCTCTTGCTGTTACTCGAGGATGGTTTCTTCATCAACTTGATGTGCAAAATGCTTTCTTGCATGGAGTCCTGGAGGATGAGGTTTATATGCGTTAGCCGCCAGGGTTTGTGGATCCTGCACGTCCTCACCATCTCTGTCGTCTTGTTAAGGTGCTCTATGGGCTCAAGCAGGCTCCCCGTGCATGGCATGCACGTCTCGTCTATGTTCTGCGAGTGCTTGGGTTTATTCCCTCCACTGCTGACACATCGTTGTTTCTTCTTCAGCGACCTGAGGTTACGATGTATTTACTGGTCTATGTTGACGATATCATACTCATCAGCTCCTCAGATGCTGCTGCAGATCGTCTTGTGGCTGCTTTCAGTGGTGATTTTGCTGTCAAGGATCTAGGTGCTCTGCACTTATTCCTTGGACTGGAGGTTTCACGGTCTTCTGCTGGGTTAACTCTTACTCAGAAGAAGTATTCTCTGGACTTGTTGCGTCGTGCCGGCATGCTGAAGTGTAAACCTGCCAGTACTCCGATGTCTGCCACTGATCGGTTGTCTGCTCTTGATAGAGACCCTCTTTCACCTGATGATGCTACTGAATACCGCAGTCTTGTTGGAGGTCTGCAGTATCTTACTATCACCACACCAGATGTCTCTTACGCAGTCAACCGTGTCTGTCAGTTTCTCCATGCACCCAGGACATCTCATTGGTTAGCTGTGAAGCGTATCTTGCGTTATATCTGTCTCACTGCTTCTTATGGTTTGCTCCTCCAACCTGCGCCGTCTTATGAGATCTCAGCCTTTTCAGATGCAGACTGGGCTGGTAGTCCTGATGACCGGCGATCCACGGGGGGTATGCAGTGTTTCTTGGTTCTAACTTGATTGCTTGGAATGCTCGCAAGCAGGCTACGGTGTCTCGCAGCAGTATGGAAGCTGAGTACAAAGCAGTGGCTGATGCGACGGCTGAGATCATTTGGGTTCAGTCCTTGTTGAGAGAGTTGAAAGTCTCTTCAGCTTATCCTCCGGTACTTTGGTGTGATAACATTGGTGCTACATATTTGTCATCTAATCCGGTGTTTCATGCTCGGACGAAACACATTGAGGTTGACTATCACTTCGTTCGAGAACATGTTGCACAGAAGCTACTTAGCATCAAGTTCATCTCATCAAAGGATCAACTTGCTGACATCTTCACAAAGCCTCTTCCACAACCACAGTTTGTAGGCTGCAGGCGCAATCTTAACTTAGTTTATACTTCAGGCCACAGTTAAGATTGAGGGAGGGTGTTAGACTGTATATGTATACGTAGACTTGTTTATACAGTCTAACACCTTGTATATTGTACCCTTTCGTACTTATATATAATGAGATAGCCGCACCCCCTTGAGCTGTCGAGCAGTTGCCAAGTTATATGTTTTACATTAGACAAACCAAATACATTCGTAGACTTTACACCACAACCTATATACATGAATTTAACATAATTGTTTAATTTTGAAGTGTTAACTCGTAGAAAATGGAAGGGGGGCGCGCTGCTAAACTATTCTAGTTTATGGGTAAAGTGAGCCTTGAAAAAATAGGGGGAAATTGAAGCAATAGCTTAGAAGAAATCAAAAGCTTTTTTTTATCTAAATTAAAATACCAAGCACTACACTGTATCATCCAAAAAAAAGATTACCAAGACAATGGCAAGAATCTGCAGTATTGTAAATAAGTGCCACACACTGGCATTACAACATGTATAATGTATCTACAAGGCAGGCACACCATTTTTGAAGCATCCAAAATACCAGTCTTGGCCCATCTCTAGACCAACGGAGGGAGAGATCAACATGTCTCCAATGAAAAGCGTTGTTGTTTCTGAAATAATGGAAAGGTAAGACCATGTCGACCTCAGTGGTAACTGGGAAAAATAACCAAGATCAATAGAAGGGTGCCCGTTCAGGGGGGGGGGGGGGGGGGGGGCCGCCCGCCCTTGGGGGGGGGGGGGGGGGCGGGGGGGGGGCGGGTGGGGGGGGGGGGGGGGGGGGCCGCCCGCCCTTGGGGGGGGGGGGGGGGGCGGGGGGGGGGCGGGTGGGGGGGGGGGGGGGGGGGGCCGCCCGCCCTTGGGGGGGGGGGGGGGGGCGGGGGGGGGGCGGGTGGGGGGGGGGGGGGGGGGGGCCGCCCGCCCTTGGGGGGGGGGGGGGGGGCGGGGGGGGGGCGGGTGGGGGGGGGGGGGGGGGGGGCCGCCCGCCCTTGGGGGGGGGGGGGGGGGCGGGGGGGGGGCGGGTGGGGGGGGGGGGGGGGGGGGCCGCCCGCCCTTGGGGGGGGGGGGGGGGGCGGGGGACAGACGCCCTTCTGAGGCTGGCGGCGGTAGCTGGTCCCTCCAATCGGCCCAAAGTTACTAGGCCCTGGCAGATCTTCTTCTTTGTTTGGGTTCGAGTCCGAGTCCTCCCACTGGCATATAAGAATGAATGTCAAATTGGGATTAGAGTTAGACACAATCCATCAAGCTTACATCAACGGGGAAACATAAATTTACACGAGTAAAGTATATATACTAGCTTGCTAGTACTCCCTCCATAAAGAAATATAAGAGCATTTCGATCACTAAAGTAGTGATCTAAACGCTCGTATATTAGTTTATACAGAGGTAGTAGATGTATACCGGATGCATGCATGTCTGAAACAGTTTGATGCCTAAGACTGGCAGCATTTGCATACTTTACTAGTAGATTGAGCTCATACTAGTAACAAAAATGTCAAGATTAGATTTCACATGTTTGGATCCATACATGTTTTGCTCGCTGGGATAAGATATTAGCGGGCAGTTCCTTGGCAGAAGATTATGCACCACTTAAGTCGATCGATCGATCGGAACATGTAAACATATTTGGCCTACTGTTTGACAAGCATTTTGGTGATTTGTACTCAGCTATCTATGTATTTCTAGCATCACGTTCTAAGCTAGCACTACAATGGTCCTATCTATCGACATGCCGGACGCCCGCTTAGTGAATGTACAAAAATATTAGGAAAGCGTGCACGAGAGAGGCTAGGTACGCGTGTATACCACCTTGCAGCCGAGGGAGCAGAAACTGAAGATTGCGTCAACGAGTTTCCGGCCGCACACCAAGCATGCACCGCCGGAGCCAGAGCACTTGACGGCGTGCTGCGGCGCCTGAGGCCTCGGGTTGAGGTAGACCACCTTGTCTTGGTGAACCACGTATGGCTGCACCAGGGACATGTCCGCAACCTCCTCCAGCTCCGCCACCCGGATCACCTCGCTGTACCTGGAGGACCGCCGTATCTGCAATAATACGGAGGCAAGATCAAGCTACAACGCCGCCGCTGCCATTGCTAGGCACGTGATGCGCTTGTATATGTTACATACCTGCAGGACGTGGTGGTCGCGGTGACCCGAGAGGCACATGGGGCAGCAGACGGCGTCTTCCTCACCCGCGCAGTTAAGGCAGTAGTGGTTACACTCGTTCTTGACCAGTTGGGGGTGCGCAGCGCACGGCTGGAACAACCTCGCGCCAAGCAGCGGTCGCAGCCACGACGGAGCGCCGCCCAACTTCATGCCCGTCGACGACGACGACATTTCACTCTTTCTGTATACCAAGCAGACAAACAGAATGCATATGTGATGTAAGCTTCAGAAGATACTACGATTGATATGTATCTGTGCGCTGTCGTACCCGGACGGCTGGACGGGGGCGTCGTTCCGGGTGGAGGTAGCGGCCGGCGGGGTAATTTCGATTTCTGTAGATCTACGAATTGAAAGTGATGAGATTTTCTTTATGGATATATATTTGTTGGGAGGGAGGAGGGAGACATGGAAATGGAAAGAAAACCATGTAGGGTTTCCAGTGCGTACAAGGCCAGTTCGAAACAAGACTTGCTTGCGTTTCTTTCCATGTATAGCCATGTATAGACCCAAGAGGAATCTTCAAATGTTGTGTTTCTATGTTTGCATAGCTATTCGACCATGACTGCAAAAACATAATCATCTATAAAATATCTAATCAACATCCTAGTTGAAAAATAACAATAGAAATCGAATTGCCAAATACTAGTACTCACCCATATGCAATGAAAAATTCTTGGACAACTCGCGTGACGTGTTAGTTAGTGATTGTAGTTCGCCAATGGGCAATGGTTCTTCTACAAAGTTTAAATGTTTAGGTCATCACTTACCACATCAATGGTCGCTGAACAGGGTGAAGGGGCCTCTTTCCACCGGTTGTCAATTTCTACTGCACATAGCATGTGAGAAAAACAAAATGATGTGTCTCTATCATCAAGGAAGGCGGTGATGGCCATGTGGTCATAGGGGATAGATTTGTATGATGGTAAGGAGGCAATGACACGGTGGTGGATGCAGAAGGAAAAAAATTCGATGAGAGAAAGGCAGTGACGGACCTACGTTTAGGCGACGAGATCACCGCCCCCTGGTCATAGATTTCTTCAAAATAAGATGGCTGACACCAAAGGACGTGATAACAGCACAGTTTGCAAGGGAGGCGCCCCTTGTGATGGACGTACTGGGAGATGGGTAATGCATAGGAGGCATGGCAGGGAGGAGGCCTAGGGACGAGGCACAGTGCATATGCATGCAAATCATGGGTGGGGTAGGAGGAACGATGAGTGTATGTAATGGCGATGGACAAAGCGTAACCCATTCTTTCATTTCGTCCGCTGGTGTGTTCTCAACCAGATTTATATTGTATTTTAATGTAAAAAGAGAAGCATAATCCAAATTTTAGAACTACAATATTACGAGGTTGGCAATGGGACAAGTGACGTAAGACAACACACCATGATAATAGAAGTTCTTACATTGGTGCGGTTCAAGGGAGAACCTACATCCTGAGCAATCTTGGCTGTAAACTGAGCTCTAGACCCCAAAATATACTCATCTTTAGAAATGTTGAAAACAAACCTGATATGTAAAGAACTCGTGTCGAAAAAGTCAGATGTGAAGATCCAACCTTGGCCATGCAAGAATAATTTAGTTCCATCCCTTGTGAGATCCTGTGGCATGCACAAATCTTTAAAGTTTCGATCGTGCAGAGGTTAGTGAATATCTCAGGATAAATTGTGAGCACATACAATTTTCGCCATCCCGGATCAATTGTATGTGTCACTATGTTATGCGAGCACATGTCTCTAAACCTAGGCCTTGGAACCCAATCCCAGAAAATAGAAGTCGGCCCAAGCTTGGACTCTAGTTTCTGACTGAATGCCCAGCATGAAAGCCCCAAATATCTAAAATGCATGATTTTATCCCAAAATCTAAAAAGTGGCCGCGCACTATTTGGTGTTCCCGAGCGGCCGCGTCTGCCACACACATGCATGTGTATTTTTTTTTGTCTCGTAGCGCATGTGGGTGCTGATATTAAATGTGTTCACACTAGTCTCATCGGTTAGAGAAAACAGATCCACGTACTTTTATTTCGGGATTCCAAATTCTTTTAAAGCCATATCTTTTAAACCACACGTCGGAATTCAGTTTCGTTTTCACCGTTGGATTCATCGCGACGAGATCTTTAAAACTAGATCCCGCATAGATATGTTCCGACGAAAAATTTTTGATGCCAATTTTGATGCTATATGGTGCAACTAAAGTACTGCATTGTGCAACTTTAGTACTACATGGTGCAACTTTTTAAAAAAATCAGTTGACTTGTAATTTAGTCTAGTTATACACACATTGATGTTTAGTTGGCTTATAATGTAGTATAGTTGCACACACATTGATGTTTAGCTACCAGAAGGACTAGTTGCAAACGCATATGCTCAGTTGGCTTGTAATTTAGTCTAGTTGCACACATATTGATGTTTAGTTGGCAGGACACTAGTTGCACACACATATGCGCAATTGACGCGGCAATGTAGTCTAGTTGCACACACATTAATATTCAGTTGACAGGACTTGTTACACACATATATGCTCAGTTGGCGCGGCAATGTAGTCTAGTTGCACACACATTGATGTTTAGTTGGCAGGACTATTGGCACAAACATATGCTTAGTTGGCGTGGCAATGTAGTCTAGTTCCACATACATTGATGTTTAGTTGACAGAAGGACTATTGGCACACACATGTGCTCAGTTGGCGCAGCATGTAGTCTAGTTGCACACATATTGATGTTTAGTTGGCAGGAAGACTAGTTCGTCGAAACATCCCCATGCGGGATATACTTTTGAAGAGCACGTCGCGAGGGTTTCAACGGTGAAAACGGATCTGAATTTCGACACGCGGTTTAGAAGATATGTCTTTTATAATTTTAAAAACCAAAAAATAATACACAAGGGACGGATATTAGAAACATTAATAAAGCGCATGCAGAACAATCATGTGAGAAGAGACCACGTAGGATAGGACAGAGACTAGACGTGTTGTCTTTTTTGGACCAGTAGACAGGCGCTTACCTTTTTTTGGCCGACCGCTCGCGAGCGCTAACGAGCCGCCGGCCGCCAGCTAGACGCGCCCTGATTTTATTGAACATAATAATACATTTCCATACTTTTCAATGATTAACCTAATATGTTTAAATAGATTTTTAGGGGTAACATATTTAAATATATTTCTTTTAGCAAACTTTAAATAGATTTTTCTTAGAAGAAGCAAACTTTAAATTGATAAAATCTATTGTTTGCCTGTTTCAAACCGGGCTAGACTCTCACTTGACATTTTCATGATGGGCTATTTAAGGCCCAGCATAAACACAGCCCCGCACAAGGTATGCCCAAGTTTGCAAGTCTCCTACCCACTTTGCTCTAACTAGAGATCCGTTGTCTTAGCACAAATCCACCTTAAGTATTGCTGTTTTGTCGGTTCACACACGAAAAACATTGGTAGCCACTTGTTTTATGTCAAATTACAAATATTTTAAAATTCTAGACTTATGGTGTGTTTCCTTCTAACATTTTTTTACTAGAATACTAGAGAATCCAACTAGCAAGTAAGACCATGAAATCTTCTATATCTATATAGCTAGTCCCGACTAACTTGGTAATGCACGAGGGAAGCGGGGGATGCGACCATCACCGACGGTCGATATATTAGAGAGGAAGAATCCCTACTGTTGTCATGGGGGTCGCTTTTCCTTCCTTCTCGTGTGCTAGACATTTTGGTTTAATGCAATCGGGAAAGAAGGAAGGAGCGACCATCACCGACGGTCGCAATATCAGTGTTTGAGTGCCCACCATATACACCACGGGAGATGAGAATTTTCAAGGAAGACTCGACACCGAAAGTCAACCCATGCTGAATAATGATCTGTGTGTTGAGTTCCTGGTAATCGCCGTCGATTTTTAATCTTTGAATTATGAACACAGGAAATGTCTGACGACGATAGGATCCCAGAGCACGATTACCGCACCAACGACGGGGGTATGTGCGACAGAGCTCACCTGGATAACGATAGGTGCTTCACCCTCACGCTGATGTATGACGAAATTGAGATGGATATTGTTAGCTTACAACCAAGTTTGCCGGTGGCTTTCCAGAGTGCATACTCGATTTCCTGAAGAGTTGAAGACCTCAAAATCTGAGGATGGAGCAAAGTAATGAATGCGCGCAGGAAACCACTTGGAGACAGCATGGTGCGCGCATGCCACAAATTGGAGACAGGTGGATCTCTATTCTCCATAATGGAGATGGAGGGGTTTACCTGTTTTATGCTATTTTATCTAAGAGAGAGGAGTAGGTCCTAGGTAGTATTTGTCATGTGCTAGAATGATGATGAGTTATTTACCCTTAGCTAGTGTTGGTTAACTTGTCATGTGCTATATTGATGGTGAGTTACTATATGACTACAGATGATGAGCAGCTTGCAAACAACGTAAGTATAAGTTACACAGTTAAGCAGCACATGTCATTGGAGGCCCAGCCTATTAGTACCTTCCAGTGACCCTCTGGTGGTGTCTCTTCTAAGAGATCGCATTAAAATTTAAGGTTTATTCATGCTTTGAAATATTGTAAACTTAGGACAAGCAAATAGATTAATATTACACACATAATCATGACATTTTTACACATAATGAGGTTTAGTCTTCTGCCAATTAGTAAAATGTAACTTTATATCTAGTGTAGCTAGGTTTCACTGTCCTCGACAAAATTATCAATACTCCCTCTGTTTCCAAATATATTGTGTACTAGTTTTGTATTAAATCAAATTTATAATCTTTGACCAAGTTTATAAAATAATACTAATATTAAAATACCAAATCAATACCATTAGATTGATCATGAAATTTATTTTCATACCATATTTATTTTCTATTTTAAATGTTTATATATTTTCCTATATAGTTGTTCAAAGTTCACAAAGCTTTACTTAGGACAAATATATTGTGCGCTATATTTTCGGCATGTACTAGCTCCGTTCCAATGAATAAGACGTGCTCACATACACTAGTAGAAAACATGGCTTTGGTCCAGGCATGAAAAGCCCATTAATCCCGGTTCACCCACGAACGGCATCTGTCCCGGTTCATGAGGCCAGGGCGCCGGCCGGGCCTCGTGGGCCATTGATCTCGGTTCGTCTGACCCCTTTAGTCCCGGTTCCAGACACGAACCGGGACCAATGGGCCTCACTCCTGGCCCACAACCATTGGTCCCGGTTTGTGGCTGGAACCGGGACCAAATTGGGTCCTTTAGTCCCGGTTCCAGCCACAAACCGGGACCAAAGAGAAGCCTATATATACCTCCTGCCCGCGAGCAAAGCAGTGCACTGCTCCGTTTTTTCGGCCGGCCGTGGAAGAGCTTTGTGGTGCTCTGGCTCACCTCCTATGCACATGAGGTGTTCGATGAAATGCCCGAGCCACACTTAAGCTTTCTCCTCTCGAAGCTCCTTGTCCAAGATCCATTTTCCTCAAGATTTGTCTAGGTTTGGCGGTCCGTCCTGTCCCGTCCCCGTCCTCACCGTCGTCGATCGCCCGCGCCGATCTCGTCACCGGCACCACCGTGGTTAGCCTCTTCTTCTTATCTTCTTTGTAAAAGAAAAAAGTTCTTACTTGTATGATTTAGATAGATACTTGTGTAATTTTCTTACTTTTATTATTGTTTGTTATTATATAGTGCGATGGTTTTGGTATCCGCCTCTGTCGGCCCTTGTCCTGTCTGTGATTCGGATGTGGTATATATTATCTTTTATAACTATTTGGTTCATTTAGTGTTTATGACAATTATGCCGACCAACGTAAACGAACCGGGACTAAAAGTTTTGAGCTTTAGTCCCGACCCTTTAGTCCCGGTTCCAGAACCGGGGCTAATGGGCCTCTGGAACCGGGACAAATGGGCCGATTTCTACCAGTGATACCAAAATCTATATTTTACCATAAATTATATTAAGAATATTTATTTATATGACTCCAAAAGTATACCATTGAGAAACTTCTTTCGAATATGAATTCAAGGGTAGAATTTATGTCACATATACCCCGCTTTTGATTGGTACAATTCATGGTCTAGGTTGAATTTTGGAATGCTTGTGCACCTTAATCATTGGAATGGATGGAGTAGGGAATAGTAATTTTGATGTTCTTGTTGCTATATATGAGAGTTCTTTGTCGTGGCAAAACTTATGTAAGGACACACATCCTCAATAGATTTGCTACTTTAGTGGGTACATCATCATGTCTTTCATAGTCTGGTTCATCAAATTTGTCATAGTTTTATTCATAAACTAAACCATTGACTCCAACAATATTTATTTTTTATTTATCATGACATGGCACATCTTATTATTTTGGTAACATATATAGAATACTTGTGCTTCACACACTCTGTATCAACAAGACTCTAAAATTTAGGGAAAGCACACGTAAAGACAGTATTGGATAACATCTATGGGATAGTCTCGAGCATTTGTGTTTTTTTCTTGGGCAGTAGATTGAATTTGTTTTCCTATGGAGATTAATATAGTAGACAACTTTTTTATCAAAACTTTGGATTATGGATTTTGTGCTCTTGGGATTGCATGTTCCCTTTATTACAAATTTCAATACTAAGTTGAAGAGTTTCAAGAAAGTCAAAAACTATAGTTTGTACTCCCTCTGTAAACTAATATAAGACTTTAGTTTCAAGTAGTGCTCTAAAACATCTTATAGTAGTTTACAGGGGGAGTAGATATTAGTGTGAGTCATGTGCCGGCAAATGAATCTGGTTTCCACCAAACTTCAAAAGGAACTTGATTCATTAGCATGAAAAATAGATTTTATTTTATTTTATGAATGAGTTCAAAATCTTCTTCTTTTTCACAACGGAGCATGTCTCGTCCACAGTTGATTCTTTTTTGCGAGTTTCCATGCACAGTTGATAGTTTTGAAAATACATTGTCTTGAGCATCGAATATTGTAGCTTGGAGGAGGTCTCATCATTTCCTCGGAACTAGTAATCCCTTCATTTTTATTTACTTCGTATAGTAGCTTTGTCGGAAATCCAAATTTGTAAATTTTGACCAAGTTTATTGGAAATAACTTAATACAATACCAAATCCATCCCATTAGATGAAGGAAATATGCCCTAGAGGCAATAATAAAGTTGTTATTTATATTTCCTTATATAATGATAAATGTTTATTATTCATGCCAGAATTGTATTAACCGGAAACTTAGTACATGTGTGAATACATAGAGAAACGGAGTGTCACTAGTATGCCTCTATTTGACTAGCTCGTTAATCAAAGATTGTTAAGTTTCCTAGCCATGGACAAAAAATTGTCATTTGATAAACGAGATCACATCATTAGAGAATGATGTGATTGACTTGACCCATCCGTTAGCTTAGCACTATGATCGTTTAGTTTATTACTATTGCTTTCTCCATAACGTATACATGTTCATATGACTACGAGGTTATGCAACTCCCGAATACCGGAGGAACACTTAGTGTGCTATCAAACTTCACAACGTAACTGGGTGACTATAAAGATGCTCTATAGAGGTCTCTGATGGTGTTTGTTGAGTTGGCATAGATCGAGATTAGGATTTGTCACTTCGATTGTCGGAGAGGTATCTCTGGGCCCTCTCGGTAATGCACATCACTATAAGCCTTGCAAGCAATGTGACTAATGAGTTAATTACGGGATGATGCATTACGGAACGAGTAAAAAGACTTGCCGGTAACGAGATTGAATTAGGTATTGAGATACCGACGATCAAATCTTGGGCAAGTAACATACCGATGACAAAGGGAACAACGTATGTTGTTATGCGGTTTGACCGATAAAGATCTTCGTAGAATATGTAGGAACCAATATGAGCATCCAGGTTCCGCTATTGGTTATTGACCGGAGATGAGTCTCAGTCATGTCTACATAGTTCTCGAACCCGTAGGGTCCGCATGCTTAACGTTCAGTGACGATCGGTATTATGAGTTTATGTGTTTTGATGTACTGAAGGTAGTTCGGAGTCTTGGATATGATCACAGACATGACGAGGAGTCTCGAAATGGTCGAGACATAAAGATCGATATATTGGAAGGTTATGTTTGGACATCAGAATGGTTCCGGGTGAGTTCGGGCATTTACCGGAGTACCGGGGGGGGGGGGGGGGGGGGGCCCGCCCCCCCCCCCAATTCGGATTGGGCTTGAGGGGCGCGCCCTCCACCTGGCCGCCTCCTCCTCTCTCCCACTTAGGCCCATACACTCCCCAGGGGTTCCGGTAATACTAACCCCCCTCCCCCCCCCCCCCCCCCCTCCCCTCCCCCCCTCCCTCCCCCCCCCCCCCCCCCCCCCGCCCCCCCCCGGCCCCCCACCCAATTCGGATTGGGCTTGAGGGGCGCGCCCTCCACCTGGCCGCCTCCTCCTCTCTCCCACTTAGGCCCATACACTCCCCAGGGGTTCCGGTAATACTAACCCCCCTCCCCCCCCCCCCCCCCCCTCCCCTCCCCCCCTCCCTCCCCCCCCCCCCCCCCCCCCCGCCCCCCCCCGGCCCCCCACCCAATTCGGATTGGGCTTGAGGGGCGCGCCCTCCACCTGGCCGCCTCCTCCTCTCTCCCACTTAGGCCCATACACTCCCCAGGGGTTCCGGTAATACTAACCCCCCTCCCCCCCCCCCCCCCCCCTCCCCTCCCCCCCTCCCTCCCCCCCCCCCCCCCCCCCCCGCCCCCCGGGGGCGGGTCGGGGCCTACGGGGGTGCGCGGCGGGGCCCGCCCGGGGGGGGGCGCGCCCCCCAAGCCCAACCCGAATGGGGTGGGGGGCCCCCCCCCCCCCCCCCCTTTCCTTCCCTCTCTCTCCCCCTTCCTTCCTCTCCCTACTCCCACCGGGAGTAGGACTCCCCCCTTGGGCGCGCCATGAGATGGCCGGCCCTCCCCCTCCTCCACTCCTTTATATACGGGGGAGGGGGGCACCCCATTGTGGCGACCGGTTTTCCGGTTAATAAATTACATAAAATGGCCGTCGTGCTCACCAGCCCCAGGATTACTGTTAGCTGATGACGCACCAACTTGATACAGAAATTCCAACCGATATACAAAATATGTGGTACAACACCATTCTGGTCTGTGAGTACAACAAATGGTTTCTAGTGGTTGATGGCGGAAGCGGTTTGTGGAAACATCGGTGTCTATGGGACTCCATTTCCCATGGGAACAACTGACCAGGTTAATTCCTGTCTTCGCGGGGCTGCTATCGTCGTTGCTTAGTCTCCGGGGCTGTCGTCGCAAAGTTCCACTCCACGCGAGAAATCTGGCCAAGACAATAGCCAGGGACAAGCCAGTGAGTACTTTTGAATGTACTCGCAAACATTATGAACACAGGTATAATATATAGCAACCGATAATCATGCCTTGAAAATATTCTATGATCACAACGTCAGTCATAAAAATGAAATCCTTGATGCGTGCATGTAGGTTATTAATAAGTAACAACAAATATGTAATGACGGAGCAGAAAACAATGCCACAGTCAGGCATCTGAGCGACACCAAATAAAGGGCTTATAAATAAAATAAAAGCAATGACACAGTCGGGCATCTGAGCGACACCACATAAAGGGCTTATAAATAAAATAAAAGCAATGCCACAGTCGGGCGTCTGAGCGACACCACATAAAGGGCTTATAAATAAAATAAAAGCAATGCCATAGTCGGGCGTCTGAGCGACACCACATAAAGGGCTTATAAATAAAATAACAGCAATGCCACAGTCGGGCGTCTGAGCGACACCACCTCAAGGGCTTATAAATAAAATAACAGCAATGCCACAGTCGGGCGTCTGAGCGACACCACCTCAAGGGCTTATAAATAAAATAACAGCAATGCCACAGTCGGGCGTCTGAGCGACACCACCTCAAGGGCTTATAAATAAAATAAAAGCAATGCCACAGTCGGGCGTCTGAGCGACACCACATAAAGGGCTTATAAATAAAATAAAAGCAATGCCACAGTCGGGCGTTTGAGCGACACCACATAAAGGGCTTATAAATAAAATAAAAGCAATGCCACAGTCGGGCGTCTGAGCGACACCACATAAAGGGCTTATAAATAATCACAGTAAATATCCAGGAGGTAGAACCATCCCAGGGATACTCGATAACTCAGATAATATAACGTGTTAGTCCATGACAAAATAATATTCATAAACATTACAAGTCTCAATTTGCGATCCAGTTCTGTTTTAATAATAACCCCTCCGAAGACCGACATCTGACCCATCCCAGACTGAAATCCTTAACCGGGGACACGGCTATTCGAATAGGTTTAATCTCTGCAGAGGGTGTACTCTTTACCCACGAGTAATGGATTTCTTTAGTCCATCGGGACTAATTCCGCCTACGGCCTTTTAATTGAAAACACACCTGACTTGCACACACCAGCTCAACTTTCCAGTGTCTGGAATCACCCATGACACTTGTTAAGTAAAACTCTAAGTGGGGAGGCTACAACCTCGCGTAGCATGGGATCAAATTTATATCGCGCGCTCTAAGGGGTGGCCTCCCCTCTCGGTCTCAACCGGAAACACCCATGCCCCCGGACCAGGTGGCATGCCTATCGGCTTCAACCGATATCTTCCACCATGGCCTCTCTGTACGGTCTGTGCTTGAAAGGGGTTGACAACTGACTGAACCGTACCCTACGTATGGCAGGGACGAGTGGTAGTACGAAACAAGTATGGGGGTTATTGGAACAAGACTCGATCTATGGTTGACTCAGGAGGTTTAAGCATTCCCTGCATGATTAGCATAACAAATATATTTCAAACAACAGGATCACCGCTCATTATACCTTACTATGCCATACCGGACATAACCGTCCCAACGGAGACCGGCGACAAGCTCACGCCTACCCAAGGCAGAGGCCTTCCCGGATTCCTTTCCGGCATGCATGTAAGGCACATGAGGATGATTACCATCACAAGTATATTCATTTCCAACAGCAAGGAAAATCACAAATATGCCTTCATGCAAAAGATCACATCACCACATAAAATAACGAGCTTTTCCGATGCAAGGTGGTGTTATAACCGCGTCAACTAACACATCAAAAATATTATGCCATGGTTCAGGATGCTTGCCTTCAAGGTGTAGAGAGGTGGGGTGCTCTCCAAAACTTTTGAAAGTTTTCTCCTCTCTCCAACAATCCTATTTTGAAAATATTGGAATTAACACACAATTTCAAAACAGCACAAAAAAGTTGTTTGAATTTTTTTAAATAAATCTTAAAATAAACTAGACAGAATTTGAGAGACGTAGGAAAAAGAATCAATTCATTTGGAGTTATATTTAAAAAGTTATAGCCAGTCAAGGATTTGATCAAAAATCTGTTTTTAAAATAAAACAGAAAAGAAAACGTTTCGGGCAGAATACGTCTTCGAAAAGGGGAGACAACTCAGGGTTTTGCGCTTCCACTTAAACACGTGGAGGCGGGGCTGGGTCTCTGACAGTGGGTCCAGGGGGGCCACTGGTCAGGTTTGACCAGTCCATCCCTCCCTCCTCTTCCTCTGCCCGAACGGCGGCGAGGCAACGGCGATCAACGCCGGCGAACGGCGGCTCCCCGCGGGCTCCAGAGGGTCGGGATGGATCCGCAAGACCGGGGCG
>LR880967.1:920704633-920716395 GCA_904067115.1 Aegilops sharonensis
ACAGTCGGGCGTCTGAGCGACACCACATAAAGGGCTTATAAATAAAATAAAAGCAATGCCACAGTCGGGCGTCTGAGCGACACCACATAAAGGGCTTATAAATAAAATAAAAGCAATGCCACAGTCGGGCGTCCGAGCGACACCACATAAAGTGCTTATAAATAATCACAGTGAATATCCAGGAGGTAGAACCATCCCAGGGATACTCGATAACTCAGATAATATAACGGGTTAGTCCATGACAAAATAATATTCATAAATATTACAAGTCTCAATTTGCGATCCAGTTCTGTTTTAATAATAACCCCTCCGAAGACCGACACTAAGACCGACATCTGACCCATCCCAGACTGAAATCCTTAACCAGGGACACGGCTATTCGAATAGGTTTAATCTCTGCAGAGGGTGTACTCTTTACCCACGAGTAACATATTTTTTTAGTCCATCGGGACTAATTTGGCCTACGGCCTTTTAATTGAAAACACACCTGACTTGCACACACTAGCTCAACTTTCCAGTGTCTGGAATCACCCATGACACTTGTTAAGTAAAACTCTAAGTGGGGAGGCTACAACCTCGCGTAGCATGGGATCAAATTTATATCGCGCGCTCTAAGGGGTGGCCTCCCCTCTCGGTCTCATCCGGAAACACCCATGCCCCCGGACCAGGTGGCATGCCTATCGGCTTCAACCGATATCTTCCACCATGGCCTCTCTGTACGGTGTGTGCTCGAAAGGGGTTGACAACTGACTGAACCGTACCCTACGTATGGCAGGGACGAGTGGTAGTACGAAATAAGTATGGGGGTTATTGGAACGAGACTCGATCTATGGTCGACTCAGGATGTTTAAGCATTCCCTGCATGATTAGCATAACAAATATATTTCAAACAACAGGATCACCGCTCATTATACCTTACTATGCCATACCGGACATAACCGTCCCAACGGAGACCGGCGACAAGCTCACGCCTACCCAAGGCAGAGGCCTTCCCGGATTCATTTCCGGCATGCATGCAAGGCACATGAGGATGATTACCATCACAAGTTTATTCATTTCCAACAGCAAGGAAAATCACAAATATGCCTTCATGCAAAAGATCACATCACCACATAAAATAACGAGCTTTTCCGATGCAAGGTGGTGTTAGAACCGCGTCAACTAACACACCAAAAATATTATGCCATGGTTCAGGATGCTTGCCTTCAAGGTGTGGAGAGGTGGGGTGCTCTCCAAAACTTTTGATAGTTTTCTCCTCTCTCCAACAGTCCTATTTTGAAAATATTGGAATTAACACACAATTTTAAAACAACACAAAAAATTTGTTTGAATTTTTTTCAAATAAATCTTAAAATAAACTAGACAGAATTTGAGAGATGTAGGAAAAGGAATGAATTCATTTGGAGTTAAATTTAAAAAGTTATAGCCAGTCAAGGATTTGATCAAAAATCTGTTTTTAAAATAAAACAGAAAAGAAAACGTTTCGGGCAGAATACGTCTTCAAAAAGGGGAGACGTACTCAGGGTTTTGCGCTTCGACTTAAACACGTGGAGGCGGGGCTGGGTCTCTGACAGTGGGTCCAGTGGGCCCACTGGTCAGGTTTGACTAGTCCATCCCTCCCTCCTCTTCCTCTGCCCGAACGGCGGCGAGGCAACGACGATCAACGCCGGTGAACGGCGGCTCCCCGCGGGCTCCAGAGGGTCGGGATGGATCCGCAAGACCGGGGCGGTCCTCCCGGTAGTCGTTGGGTCGGCGGGGACGGAGTGAGTTGCCGGCGGCGAGCTTCGCGGCGGAGGAGGCATTCGGGAGCAAAGTGGGTTTGGGGCTATGGTGGCTCCCGATAAAAATCGAGTAGGGGGACGGGCTCACGGGAGGAAGAGAGAGCTTCTGGTGTAGAGAGTGGAGAGTGGGAGGCCCTGGTGGTGCCGGAGTGGCTGGGGCAGTGGCGGCGGCAGGAGTTGCAGGAGAGGAAGAAGACGATCCCTCTGGTCTTTCTACTACCACGGGAGGGTCAGTGAGGGAGTGAGGGAAGTTTCTTTAGGGCTTGACGAGCTCGGGGCTTCCTTTTATAGCGCGACGAGGTCGGTTTTGTGGTGGTGGGGATAAGATCGCCGGCGACCGACGTTCTGTAGCAGTAGGGGGACGTGGCGGGGCTGAGGATGGCGGTAGGAGCTAGCGGACGAGCGGAGCACTGCTCCTGGGCGAGCTGGCGAGCGGGAGTGGCTCGGGCGGCGCCGACACGGCCGGGGCCTGCATGCGGCCGTCAGCTAGCCGCCACGGCCGTCCGGACGGTGGCGCTGTGGGGTGCCAGGGGTGGTCGGGGTGGCGTGGCGGTGCAGGGGGATACATGGCGTGCTAGCTGCTGTTGGCCAAGGGCCGAAACGGGTGCGGGGCGAGACGCGGCGGCTCGGGCGCACGTGCGTGCCAAACGCACGCTCTGGGCGCGCCCAGAGCACGCCCGGGACGTGCTCGATGAAATGCCAGTGCATGCTAGAGGTCGCGGGTGAGGCTGGCAAGAGACAGGGCTAGGGTAGGGTTAGACAGTTCATAAAGTAAACTTGAAATCATGCCAAATCTGGCTATGCACTCAGGGTGTTTGTCAAAATGCCAAGGGCATCTAGGCAATACTTGGGGTGGCCAAATTCTCCAGATCAGTGTCTCTTTGGATGGACAAGAGGGTGGTGAGGTTAGTTTGTCAAAAGAAGAAACTTGTTAGTGCAAGTTTTGCAAAACCTCAGTTCTGGACATGAGGTAAATGGCATCATCACATGAACCAAAAGTATTCCAATGGTTGCATGCTCCTGGACCTAAGGGTTTTGTAGGGTGGTCTACAAGCAGGGGAAAGAATCAAGGGCCAAAGAGCAAGCAATAATATGGATGATGTACAAACCATCATGTTGGACCATAATGAAGATGAGGATGATTCACTCAAATCTTTCAAAGAACATCATTAGGTTTTTGCACAAAGTTGATTAATATACTCCTGTTGACATCCCAAAATTTTGGTAGAAGTATTAAAGAAATATTTGAATAGGTTGTAGTGCAAAAATGCTCTCTGGACCAGATTTGAAAATATGGTGTAGAGCTCAAAATAATTAATGGGCAGAAGATATTTTTGCACAAAAGTGGTTCAAATACTCCATATGACATCTCAAAATTTTGGGGGGATTTTTGAATGAATTTATAAAAGGGTTGTAGTACAAATGGAACCATGAAACTATGGGAAATGTTTTTCAAGAAAATAAAGATCAGGGAGAATATTATATAATTTATTCTTCTGATAAAAGAAAAGATTTTCTTGAGAGGGCAAACAAGTCCAATATCATAAGTGAAATGTTTTCAATTTTAGGGAGTAACTCCAAGATAACCAAGAAAAGAATGGTTTTGAAATCAAGAAAAACCAAGAAAAAGAAAAGTTAAATTTCCTGGCAAGATTTTAATTAACAAAACAAGGTTAAAATTTTTGGGGTGTCACACCCATAGACACACAAGTTGATTGTTTAGCCGTGTGCGGTGCCCCCTCCTTAGATTTCCACCTCGATCATATCGTTGCAGTGCTTAGGCGAAGCCCTGCGTCAGTAGGTTCATCATCACCGTCATCACGCCGTCATGATGACGAAAAACTCCCTCGACCTCAGCTGGATCTAGAGTTCGTGGGACGTCACCGAGCTAAACGTGTGCATATCGCGGAGGTGCCATACCTTTGGTGCTAGGATCGGTCGGATCGTGAAGACGTATTACTACATCAACCGCATTGTCATAACGCTTCCGCTTACGGTCTACGAGGGTACGTGGACAACACTCTCCCCTCTCGTTGCTATGCATAACCTAGCTGGATCTTGCGTGTGCATAGGAATTTTTTTGAAATTACTGCGTTCCCCAACAGTGGCATCAGAGCCAGGTCTATGCGTAGATGTTATATGCATGAGTAGAACACAAAGAGTTGTGGGCGATAATAGTCATACTGCTTACTAGCATGTCATACATTGATTCGGCGGTATTGTTGGATGAAGCGGCTCAGACCGACATTATGCATACGCTTACGCGAGACTGGTTCTACCGACGTGCTTTGCACACAGGTGGCTAGTGGGTGTCTGTTTCTCCAACTTTATTTGAATCGAGTGTGACTACGCCCGGTCCTTGTTGAAGGTTAAAACAACAAACTTGACGAAAAATTATTGTGGTTTTGATGCGTAGGTATGAACGGTTCTTGCTAAGACCGTAGCAGCCACGTAAAACTTGCAACAACAAAGTAGAGGACGTCTAACTTGTTTTCACAGGGCATGTTGTGATGTGATATGGTCAAAACATGATTATATAAATTGGTGTATGAGATGATGATGTTTTGAAACATAGTTATCAGCAACTGGCAGGAGCCATATGGTTGTCGCTTTATTGTATGAAATGCAATTGCCATGTAATTGCTTTACTTTATCACTAAGCAGTAGCGATAGTCGTAGTAGCAATAGTTGGCGAGACGACAACGATGCTTCGATGGAGATCAAGGTGTCAAGCCGGTGACGATGGTGATCATGACGGTGCTTAGGAGATGGAGATCAAAGGCACAAGATGATGATGGCCATATCATATCACTTATATTGATTGCATATGATGTTTATCCTTTATGCATCTTATTTTGCTTAGTACGGCGGTAGCATTATAAGACGATCTCTCACTAAATTTCAAGGTTTAAGTGTTGTCCCTGAGTATGCACCGTTGCTACAGTTCGTCGTGCCGAGACACCATGTGATGATCGGGTGTGATAAGTTCTATGTTCACATACAACGGGTGCAAGCTAGTTTTGCACATGCAGAATACTCGGGTTAAACTTGACGAGCCTAGCATATGCAGATATGACCTCGGAACACTAAGACCGAAAGGTCGAGTGAGAATCATATAGTAGATATGATCAACATAGTGATGTTCACCATTGAAAACTACTCCATCTCACGTGATGATCGGACATGGTTTAGTTGATATGGATCACATGATCACTTAGCTAGATGATTAGAGGGATGTCTATCTAAGTAGGAGTTCTTAAGTAATATGATTAATTGAACTTTAATTTAACATGAACTTAGTACCTGATAGTATTTTGCATGTCTATGTTGTTGTAGATAAATGGCCCGTGCTATTGTTCCATTGAATTTTAATGCGTTCCTAGAGAAAGCTAAGTTGAAAGATGATGGTAGCAATTACACGGAGTGGGTCCGTAACTTGAGGATTATCCTCATTGCTGCACAAAATAATTACATCCTGGAAGCACCGCTAGGTGACAAACTGTAGGACCTTGAAGTATGTCTAGAGGGGGGGGGGGGGTGATTAGACTACTTGACCAATAAAAACTTAACCTTTTCCCAATTTTATAGTTTGGTAGATTTTAGCTATTTTAGGACAAGTCAAGCAATCATCACACAATTCAAGCAAGCATGCAAAGAGTATATAGGCAGCGGAAATTAAAGCATGCAACTTGCAAGAACGTAAGGGGAAGGGTTTGGAGGATTCAAACGCAATTGGAGACACGGATGTTTTTGTCGTGGTTCCGATAGGTGGTGCTATCGTACATCCACGTTGATGGAGACTTCAACCCACGAAGGGTAACGGCTGCGCGAGTCCACGGAGGGCTCCACCCATGAAGGGTCCACGAAGAAGCAACCTTGTATCACTAGCGGTAGATCTTCATGAAGTAGGCAATCTCCTTTCCCTTACAAACTCCTTGGTTCAACTCCACAATCTTGTCGGAGGCTCCCAAGTGACACCTAGCCAATCTAGGAGACACCACTCTCCAAGAAGTAACAAATGGTGTGTTGATGATGAACTCCTTGCTCTTGTGCTTCAAATGATAGTCTCCCCAACACTCAACTCTCTCTCATAGGATTTGGATCTGGTGGAAAGAGGGTTTGAGTGGAAAGCAACTTGGGGAAGGCTAGAGATCAAGATTCATATGGTAGGAATGGAATATCTTGGCCTCAACACATGAGTAGGAGGTTCTCTCTCAGAACTGGTAAGTTGGAAGTGTAGGTTCGTTCTGATGGCTCTCTCCACGAATGAAGAGGAGGTGGAGGGGTATATATAGCCTCCACACAAAATCTAACCGTTACACACAATTTACCAAACTCGGTGGGACCGAATAGTTAAACTTGGTCGGACCGAATTAGTAAACCTAGTGACCGTTAGTGATTTTCGGTGGGACTGACATGCATCTCGGTGAGGCCGATATGGTTAGGGTTAGGGCATAACGTAATCTCGGTGAGACCGATTAAACAAACTCGGTGGGACCGATTTTGGTAATAAGCTTTCCAGAGAGTTGGTCAGGTAAACTCGGTGGGGCCGATTTGCTCTTTTCGGTGAGACCGAAATGTTACAAAAAGGAAACAGAGAGTTTACATTGCAATCTCGGTGGGACCGATCGCTCACTTCGATTAGACCGAAACGTTACGAAGGGAAACAGAGAGATTGCAACCCCATCTCGGTGAGACCGAGATCCCTATCGGTAAGACCGATTTGCTTAGGGTTTGTGGCAGTGGCTATGACTTTTGGAATCGGTGGCGCCGGATAGAAAGAATCGGTGTGACCAATTTTGTCTTTAGGTTTAGGTCATTTGTGGATGTGGGAAAGTAGTTGAGGGTTTTGGAGCATATCACTAAGCACATGAAGCAAAAGGCTCATTAAGCAACACATCATCCCTTCTTGATAGTATTGGCTTTTCCTATAGACTCAATGTGATCTTGGATCACTAAAATGTAAAATGAAGAGTCTTGAGCTTTTGAGCTTGAGCCAATCCTTTGTCCTTAGTATTTTGAGGGATCCACTTTCATCATCCATGCCATGCCATTCATTGAGCTTTCCTGAAATAATAGTCTTGGAATAGCATTAGCTCAATGAGCTATATGTTGTTATGAATTACCAAAACCACCTAGGGATAGTTGCACTTTCAATCTCCCCCTTTTTGGTAATTGATGACAACATATAGATCAAAGCTTCGACAAATGATAATAAAATTAAATAACATCGTCGCGTTGAGAAGTATGTGATAAGCAAGAGCTCCCCCTAAATTTGTGCATAGTTTTAGATTTGCTTTGGACTGCAAATGCACAATGAATTAGGCTCATGGGTTACTCTTCCATGTCACATACATCTTGGTGGAGCGCTCAAAATAATAAACAATGAATACACGCACTCATCACCAAGCATAGTGAGTGATCACATAAGATAGATAGAATAATATCAAGCATGCATAAGTGTAGCTTATGATCAAACACATGATCATCAATGTCTCACAAGCATAGTATCTCAACCAAAAGCAAACAAAGTTTGAAAAACCACCAAGTAAAGCAAGAGAGAATAAAAGCAACACTCTCTCTCTCGAAGCCTATGATCTATACATTTTTCTCCCCCTTTGGCAACAAGTTACCAAAAAGTTCATAGAAAATGCATAGTGCTAGATCGACTCTCATGCTTGATCTTCAGGTGGTGGTGGAGTCCGGATAACGCCGAGGACGAAAGCTTCAGTTGAAGTAGATGGAGCTGGAGCTGATGTAGATGCTGGAGCTGGTGGCACTGAGGCTGTAGCTGGTGCAGATGAAGTTGGTCTTGTGTCAGAAACTGGCACAGCAGATGACCTCTGGGTTCTAGGAACTCTGGCAAACACATTGGTTGTTGTTTTGCCCTTCCTCTCCTGCATGTCATCTTGGAGTTCCTCCACTGCAGACTGAATCTCAGTTACTTTCACATCTAAGTTATAGAACTTTTGTTCTATGATTCTCTCCAAGCTCTCCTGATTTTGAGTGAGGGTGGCCAATCCCTTCTCTATCCTCAGGGTTGATGCTATTAAGTAACCAAGCTGCTCCTACTTGTTCTTCAAGAAATACTCAGATGCCTCCTCTTGAGTTGGCATCTTGGCAGCTTTCTCCCTCTTTGCCTTCTCCTTCTTCTCCTGAGCTTGAACTGATTGTGGATCATCTTCATTCATGACAACCTCATTTTCCTTAAAGTCTGGATAAAGTGGAAAGTGTTCCTTATCCAACTGATATTTTCCTGTGCCCATTTTTGAGTTTATCAATTCTTGAATCTGAGGTGCATATCCACAACTCCTCTTCTGATCTGCTGCAGTCCTCTTGATTGTTTTAATGATCAGGCTCATGACTTTGAACTTCTGTGGCACATCAAACACATGCAACATGTTGATGGCATGCCCTCTGATCATGTTGTGGTCACCTGATTTGGGCAACAAAGTGTGCCTCAGAATCCAATTTATGGTTGGCAACCCTGACAGCAGAAAGTGAACTGATCCAAACTTGTGAGTTCCTAATGCCTTATCTGGAATCTCCTTGTACATGTGAGCCATTGAATTGTGACCCATCTTCTTCTTTGCATAAATGTCTAGGTCATCCTCATTTTCCTATGGGGCATTTATCAGACTTGCCCATTCTTCAACAGTTGACTGGTACCTTGTACCTTCAGACATCCAAACAATTCTTCCATCTGGGTAAAAATGTGCTGTGGAGTAGAACTGCATGATAAGTTCATCATTCCAATTTGTGAGCTTTTGCCCAACAAAATCTGCAACTCCACAAGAAACAAAGCTATCTTGCACTCCAGGATAGTGCTCTTCATTCTCCTTCATGAAATTCCAGTCAACCTACCTCATGTCACAGACAATGGGCTTCTTGTCCAACAGAATGGTCTCATAAAAGTCCTGTTGTTCCTTTGTATGGAACCTGTAGTCAACAGCAGTTCTTCTCCTTGAAGCATATGGATCTTCCATCCTCCATATCCTCAGCCCTGAATCCTTCCCGATTCTCATGTCTTCAGCCACAGGATGGGCATCGTTGTGGTCTGGTATCTTGGGCTTGAGCTTTCTCAGAACTTGTCCTTCTTCATCTTCCTCATCAGCATCCTCAGGCACTGGGGCCTTGTTCTTCTCAGCAGCTGGAATACTCCTGGTATTCCTCTTTGGTGCAGACTTGGCCTTGGGGGCAGCTTTGGGTGCTTCCTTGGGCTTAGATGTGGCAGCCCCTGATCTAATAGCATCTCCCATAAGCTTAGGTGCCTTTGGAGCTGGTGCAGCAATTTCATCTTCCTCTTCCATCATGGAAGGCTTCCCAATAACTCTGGCCATGGTCATCTTGACCCTTTCCTTTCTTTTCTTCCCTTCAGCAGCTGGCTCTTTGGGTTGGGTTTCCAAAGAAGCTTGTGTAGACACTCTGGCTTTGGACATTGGTTGTCTTCCTGCAGGCCTTTTGATCTTCATGCCTGGATTTGCATTCTTTGCCGAGCCATATTCCTTCTTGAGCACACCTTTCTTGGAGATAGCCACATCTTCCTCAGCTATATAATCTTCATCCTCTGAATCTGAAGTTCTTTTCCTCCTTTGCCTAGTTGCAGCCTTAGGCAGGTTGCTAGGAGTACTTCTGCTCCCTTCATCTGAAGTTGAGGGACTAGTGCCCTCACTCAAGTCCATCTGCTCTTCTGACCTGTTCTGGCTGTCACTTTGATCAGACATACTGCAAAAGCTGACTGCTGACCGTGTGAAGAGTTATAGATGAGATAGAAAAGATGAGCATCACAAAATGCAGAGGTTTTTGCAAAAGAATGACTCAAAAGTTCAGTCTTAGTTTTCCACAGAAAGCATTTCGGATCCACCGATTTTCAAACTCGGTGATACCGAAGCAGTTTTTTGGAACCTAAACTGATTATCTCGGTTGGACCGAATTTCAGTTCGGTGGTACCGAGACTGCTAGGGTTTCAAGAATTCTCAAATCGGTTGCACTGATTAGTAATTCTCGGTCAGACCAAGAGTCACTTGTGCAATGGCATAAGGCAAATCGGTGAGACCGAGTTTTTCAACTCGGTGGGTCTGAGATGGTTTCGGCGAAAACCTAAACCTAAAAATTTGAATCACATCTAATCTATGAACTACTTTGGATGGATAGATGAGTTTCAATCGTGGCAAGATTCAATATGAAAACAATGTGCCAGGAATCAGACGTGGATAGCACAAAGATCAAGTCCATACCCTAACTTGGCGGTGGACTTGCTACGGCGGCAACGGCGGGGACGAAATCCGTTGACGGCGGCGAAGACCAGCGACAGGAGGCTGCTGGCGATGAGGAGACGATCCGGAGACCACAATGGCAGAGTGAGCTATTGCGCGGGCGAAGGGTTTCGGAGAAATTTCCAAAAAATTTCCCGTGGCTATATATAGCTCGACTCTGTCGGTGTGACTGAGTGGAACAAATCGGTGGCACCGAGATGCATAACTGAGTTCAGTTATAGCAAATCGATGAGACCTAAAAGTTCAAATCGGTTGCACCGAGATTGAAAACTCAGATCAACTTGATGATTTCGGTAGGACCGAAATGGAAGGATCGGTCAGACCGAGAATCATTAAGAGGTTTTGAAAGTCTATGACAAATCGGGGACTCCGAGTGCTCCTCACACAGAGTGGTTCGAATCTGACTTGATCAAATTTTGTGATGTAGCATGAATAGAGTTTGAGACGAGAAAAGCATAGATAGCTAAAGAAGGTTCTTAGGCATTCTTGTCCATCCACTTGGCACAAAGAAAAGAAACCAAACAAGCAAAACAACAAGTGGATGTCCTTGAATGAGTAAAATATGCACCAACATGCTCACACAATAAAATGGCAATTGAAATATGTGGCAAAGCATGCACAACCAATTTTAGCAACTATCAAGCAATTGGCGATGACTAGGTCATCTATATATGAGTATATTGACTTAGGAGTCAAATGAGAACATTTGATCATAGGTCATACTCATCGTTTAAGCTCAAGTGGGGTTACCACTTTTACATAATGCATTAATGTGTTCACACCATTAGAGTTGCTTTGACTCAATTCTTAGAGTTAAGCTCCCCCTAGATGTGATATCCCCCCTTAGAGGGATGAACTAACCTTGGGTTTTGTCGATGATGACTTCATGTAGGTGTTGAAGATGTAGATGCTCAATGTTGATGTAGATCATTTGGAGCAATCCTTTGGAGTGAGTTGCACTTTCAATACCTACATGGGTTAGTCCCACAAGGAACAAACAAGAATATCCATAGACATAGAGTGATGCACACACAAGATGATGTCCATGAAAACATTAGGTTACCTTGTCCCTTGCCTTACCAACATGAGGGTTTGTGACTCCTTGAACTAGTGCAAGATGTGAAAGTTGATTGCACTTGTTCTTGCCAAAATGATATGAGTGAAGAATGTTGGCGGAGTCACCCTCAAGAACTCTCTAGTTCTTCTTCTTCGGGATCCACGTCATCTTGATGGGAATCCTTGGAGTTGTAGTTGTACTTGATGAAGTAGAACTTGACGTAGTCTTGGGGACCCACTCGAACGAGGCTTTAGGTGCTTCTTCAAATGCATCAATCTCTTCTTGAAGCTTGTCCTTGCCTTTGTTCTTGTGGTCTTGTGGTGGAAGATCATCTTGAGCTTGTGTCCCCTTGAAGGAAGTAGGATCATACTTCTCTTGTTGAGGAACAAACTTTGTCTTGGGGTATTGATCTTCTTCCCACTCAACTCCATTGGCGTTGAACTTTCGTTCAAAACCAACACCTTGATTCTTCCGGTGCCTTCCTTGCTTGCGTACAATTTCCTTGAATTGCTTACTCCCGGCAAGGCTCTTGTAAACACCTTTCTCTATAATTCCCTTCAATAAACTATTTTCTTGCTCAAGTGTAACTTGGCTAAGAGAATCATTAGTGGAATCAAGAGAACTACTAGAAGCAACAACATTGGATTT
>LR880967.1:920730664-920757558 GCA_904067115.1 Aegilops sharonensis
AGGAGGAGGATTCCTCCCCTCCTTGGCGCGCCTATAGGGCCGGCCGGCCTCCCCTTGCTCCTTTATATACGGGGGCAGGGGGGAGCCTATAACACACAAGTTGATAGTTGTCTTAGCCATGTTCGGTGCCCCCCTCCACAGATTTCCACCTCGGTCATATCGTTGCAGTGCTTAGGCGAAGCCCTGCGCCGGTAGCTTCATCATCACCGTCATCACGCCGTCGTGCTGACGAAACTCTCCCTCGACTTTAGCTGGATCAAAAGTTCGTGGGACGTCACCGAGCTGAACGTGTGCAGATCGCGTAGGTGCCGTACCTTCGGTGCTAGGATCGGTCGGATCGTGAAGACGTAAGACTACATCAACCGCGTTGTCATCACGCTTCCGCTTACGGTCTACGAGGGTACGTGGACAACACTCTCCCCTCTCGTTGCTATGCATCACCTAGATGGATCTTGCGTGTGCGTAGGATTTTTTTTTGAAATTACTGCGTTCCCCAACATTAGATTCTTCATTGTATATATTTTAAAATAATGTACATATTGTATTCTATGAACTTGGTGAAACATTGTAAAGTTTGACTTCAGTCAAAGCTAATACAAGGAGTAAATAAAAACAAATGTTGTATTTGGAGGCAACTACCTTCAAGATGTACGTGTTTCTCATACATGATATTTGATTGCTCATTTGCCCTTAATTCATAGAGTGTAGCATGTTGTATAATATTTTTTTCCTACATCTAGTATAGTGAAAAAACTATGTTTGAACGTGCGAGCTTTTAGTCATGCAACTTATAGAACAGTCCAGATTGACATCACTAGTACCAACTAAAAGCAACCGGTACTGGAAGAAAAAGGATCCATTTGGATGCCCTTCCTCGGCCTAATAAGAAATTGTGATTTGCTGAAACTACAGATAATGAAATAAGTTTACCAATCACTAGAAATAGATCGTCACTTCAATATAAATAAAAAATCACCCTCTCCTTGAGATCATTTTGTTTACTTTGCCCCATCAATTATCATATCCCAAAGCACTGTAGCTCCCACCAGCACTAGTAGAAAAAGGGTCAAACGTGAAGCACAATAGTGCCAGTTGGAATTTCAGCCGGCACTAATGTGTACACTAGTGCCGGTTCATGGCAGCGATCAATAGCACCGGTTCGTGGCGAACCTTTAGTACCGGTTCACGCCACGAACCGGTACTAAAGAGGCTGTGTCAGCCTGTGGTCAGGCTATGGCCCCACCATCACCATTTAGTGCCGGTTCGTACCACGAACCGGTACTAATGAGGTTATGGCAAGCTGTTTTTAGTCTCACCTCGCTCCCCTAACAAGCCTTTTACCACCTTAAATATGTTATTTCTCAAACTATCACAAGCACTTGGTCTTCATTGAACTCTATGTGTGGAATTTGCGGCGCAATATGAGTCTTCATCGGTTTATAAATCGTTGATGACTCATATTGACAATTCAGATTGTACACACAAAGATCATTGATGATCAAAGTATTTTTGATGTTATAAGATCATATTGACAATTTAGACTGTAAAGAAATATAAGATCATGATCTAAATGCTCTTATATTTTTTGCGTTAAGTATGCACCATTCAAAGCAACGCCATCAACTTTCAACCGTTTATGCCTTCATTTGCTATTTTTCATGCATCTAATGATTTGTTTTGAGAACTAAATGACCTGGAAATTGAAAAGCACTACAAATGAACTCTGAAAAAGTTGAAACTTGGCATGGTATCATCATTTTACCCACATATCATGTTCAAAAAATTAGAGAGGGTTACGGCAAAAACTTGATGCACTTCGTTTACAAACTGGACAATCTCTTTCGAAGTATTCGGGTTTATGACGAAATTAAACTCATCTGTTACAAAGACATTTCATTTTTTTAAACTTATTACAAGTCTAGACTTTTTGTGCATTCAGTATGCACCATTCAACTGCTAGGCGGGAGGCTCTTAAGTACCGGTTCCAACTGCTAGGCGGGAGGAGCTCTTTAGTACCGGTTCCAACTGCTAGGCGGGAGGAGCTCTTTAGTACCGGTTCGTGGCGAACCTTTAGCACTAGTTCGTGCCACGAACTGGTACTAATGAGGTTGTGTCAGGTAAGGCTGGGGCCCCATGAGCACCTTTAGTACCGGTTCATGGATGAACCAGACGTAAGCTGTTTTTTAGTCCCACCTCGCGAAGTGAGAGGGACTAGGAGCGGTTTATAAGCCCTGAGTGCAGAGACGATGAAGAAGAGGCTCAATGCTCACGTTGCTTAGCTTCAAGCCTTCAGGAATACGGTAGACTGCACGGAGCTATGCGCAGTGCAGTTTACACTATTCCGAAAGGCTTGAAGCAAATTAACGAGCATTGCACCTCTTTTTTATTTTTAATAACTTATTACAACTCCGGACTTCTTCTGTTATGGCAAAAACTAGTTGCACATCGACATTTTTTTTTTAAAGTTATAACTCCAGACTTTGACCATCAAGTTTTGCAGAAAAGAAAAAATAGTAGAAAAGAAAAAATAGCAGAAAAGAAGAAAAACTATAGCTGAAAAGAAAAAAACTATATAAAAAACTACTCAGAAATAAATAGAAGAAAATAAATATAGCAGAAAAGAAAAAACTACTCAGAAATAAATAGAAGAAAAAATAAAGCAGAAAAGAAAAAAAATTATATTTGCTATTTTTCAATCGTTTACAAAATGACCGTGAAATTGAAAATCACTACAAAATGAACTCTGAAAATGTTGAATTTTGGCAAACTAGATGAAAAACTACTCACAAATAAACAGAAGAAAATAAATATAACAGAAAATAAAAAACTATGCAAAAAACTATGCAGAAATAAATAGAAGAAAGTAAAGCAGAAAAGAAAAAAACTATAAAAAAATTGGGGTGCTGCCCTGTGGGCCTGATAGGCCACAGGTGTGTAATTACAGGCCTTAAAGGCCCACCAGACTCACAGGGCAGCGCGCAGAGTTTAGGCCCACAAGCCTGCTATATAGAGGAGTTCGAAGGGGTAGCCGCGACTGGGTTTGTAAACCAGTGCGGCTGCCCTTCGCCCGGCGAGGTGGGACTAAACTTTGGGGTGGCAGCGCGAGGCCTTTAGTACCGGTTGGAGCCACCAACCGGTACTAAAGACCACCCTTTAGTACCGGTTGGTGGCTCCAACCGGTACTAAAGGCCGCGTCTTCCCGCCTCTTCGCCTGGCCAAAGTTGGCCTTTAGTACCGGTTGGTGGCTCCAACCGGTACTAAAGGCCTCTCCTATATATACAACACTTACGAAAATTTCAGTTACATCTCCTACTTCTTCGCGTCTCTCCAACCTCTCGCGCGTCGCCGCTCTCGCCGCGCCCGTCGCCTGCCGCCCGTCGCCCGCGCGCCACCCGTCGCCCCGCCACCCGTCGTCGCCCGTCGCCCGTCGCCCCGCCGCCCGTCGTCGCTCGTCGCCCGCGCGCCGCCCGACGCCCCGCCGCCGCCCGTCGTCGCCCGCCGCCCGTCGCCCACGCGCCGCCCATCGTCGCCCGCCGCCCGTCGTCGCCCGCCGCCCGTCGCCCGCGCATTGTACGTATACGTACACACATACACACACATATATATACACACACATACACATGTACACACACATACACACACACACATACACACACATATTTTTTTACTTATTTTCTGTTTTCTGTTTTTTAGAAAATTTAATTAGATATTAATTAGCTAGGTTTGTGAGATTTGAACTAGTTGAATAATTAATATAACTAGTTTATTTTTAGTAAGAAAATTGTCAAAGTAGTTTATTTTTAGGTATTTGAGATTTGAACTAGTTGAATAATTAATATAACTAGTTTATTTTTAGTAAGAAAATTGTCGTATCTGAGATTTGATGATCTAATTAAAATATTATTTGTTAATGAGTTTTTCTGTTTATTTAATGTTTTTATATATTTTGAGTTTATATAAATGTTAGGTTAATGTCCAATGTTAGATGAATTAGATAGAAAAGTTAAATATATAGTAATGTCAATTGTTAGAGATAAATATATATAGTTAGATATATATTTGAATTGGCTAGATATTAATTAATGTTAGATAGTAATAAGTGTGTAATATTTCACCTATATGAACATATAGGAAATGTTATCTGATGACGAAAAAGATTTCATTATGTGCGAACACTGTGAAGACCAGCACGGCCTGTGCGACAGAAATTTCCTTGTTGATGGTAGGCGCTTCAGCATCAAGCTGAATGAGACATTCGAAGTGGATACGGTAAGTCACAACGGCAATTATTATTTGAATGCTAAACTTATGCTTCATTTGCTTCAACTTATAATTTTAAAGCATGACTTATGCTTCATTTGCTTCAACTTATAATTTTAAATTTTCACTATTCTACTAGCGCATCCCCTGCCATGCAAGAATTTTTGTTTTGGATAAGATAGGTTTTAGTGCTATAGATGATATGGAGGTAAAGAGAGTTTACTTGAAGATGGAGCATGGGTATACTTTCAACGTCAAATTATATAATGGAGACACATACACCCATTTTGAATGTAAAACTTGGCAAGCACTATGCAAGGCTTATGCATTTGAGCCTGATATGGTTATCAACTTTGATATTTGTCCGGAAGATGATATTGAAGGTAATATAGACATCTGGGTCGATGTGCAAACGCCTCCAGTTCTACCATTATGTGAGTTTTTATCAACTATGGATGCATATGTTTATGTCTTTGATACAAACTATACAAAAATAGTTGACAACTAATTTGTATTGTCAGCTTATTTCGGTTCAAGCAAACATGTCCGGCGCTTGGTAGACAGGACCTACTACTGCCCCGGGGCTCAACTAAACTGCGAGGAAATAAGTCATTATGTTTCATGGCTTGAGGATCTTAATACTGTCAAGACAATTTTTTTCCTAAACTTAGAAATGTTAGTACTCAAAACGTGCGACCAATGGTGATCGTATTGAACTACGGTCACATCTATAATCGAAAGATGGTAAGATTTTAACTATTTGTCCTTAATTAGTGCATCTTTTGCATACATTATTTTTGAAGCTAAACTTTCATTGCTTAGTATATTAATTACTATACGATGTTCTTTCATCAACAGGGACTTCCGATGACAGTTGTGCCTCAGTGGATCGAGACAAAAAGTCGCATGTCAATGGTTAGCTTACGACCAAGATTTCCTACATTACACATGAGTGCATTCAGGATTTCTGAAAGCGAAGAATGCTTAATAGTGAAAGATTGGAGCAAAATTGTAAACGATCGCAGAGAAGTACTATGGGGCAGCAAGGAGAAGCGCAACCCAAGATTAGGAGACAGATTCATCTGCATGCTCCAGTATGATGAATTAGGAGAGCTATACATGTTCTATGCTATTCTACCTGAGAGGGAGCAGCAGGAGTAGCTAGTTCATGCTCTTAATTAATTAGTACTTGTCCTCTCTCATGCATGTCCGTATTGTCCTGTACTTCGATGTTGGTGATGATTATGTTGAACTCGATGATATCTTTGCTTCTGTTACAAAGTGAACTCGATGATTATGTTGGTGATTAGATAGCTAGCGGTAATGACTATGATGATTAAATAGTGGTAACTAATGACAATTATGATGATTTTTAGCTAGCTAAAGTTTATTTATTTATTAATATGCGATGATGATGATGATGATGATGACCACTACAACTCATTATAACGTAAAACAATCCTAAATTAAATTGATAACACAAAATTTAATTGAGAAAATAAAAAATAAAACAAAAACCCACAAACATTTAGTACCGGTTGGTGTTACCAACCGGTACTAAAGGGCTCCCTGCCCCCGGAGCTGCCTCGTGCCACGTTGTTGGCCTTTAGCACCGGTTCGTGCTGAACCGGTACTAAAGGGGGGGGGGGCTTTAGTGACCACACTTTAGTGCCGATTGTGGAACCGACACTAAAGGGCCTTACGAACCGGTGCTATTGCCCGGTTCTGCACTAGTGCAGTTTCTAATAACAAAATATTGTAGAAGTTTTACAAAAATAAAAAACAAAGCATACATGTATTATAACATCGTGTATTTCCTTGTAAAGTGACAGTTGGTGATCTATGTGAAGAGAAAAGGTGAACATGTTATTATTATTTTTGCACCAGTCATAGATGATCATACTTTATGCAAACAAAATCATTCATAGACTTTACACTGCAACATATGTACATGAATTTAACACAATTGTTGAAATTTTAATGTGTTTACTCGTAGAAAATGGATCTGGTTGGCCAGGGTGTGGGTAGTACTGCTTCCAATGAAATCTAGTTTACGGGTAAGGTGAGACTAAAACTTTAGGGGGAAACTGAAGCAATAGTTTTGGAGAAAAACTATGTTTAAAATAAAATACAAGGCACTGCATTATAGCATCCAAAAAAAGCAAGACACTTGAAATAGAGCATCCACAATATTGTAAATAGGTGCCAAACACTGGCATTACAACATGCATAATGTATATTCGAGGCAGCTAACACACCATCTTCAAACCAACCAAAATTCCAGTCTTCACGCATCACTAGACCACGAGAGGAAGATGATCAACATGTATCTAATGAAAGAAGCTGTTGTCATTGAAATGATTGGAATGTAAAACCATGTGGACGTCGGTTGTAACCGAGCACCTACAAAAACAACCATGATCAATAGAAGGGCGCCCGTTGAGGGGGGCCACAGACGCCCTTCCGAGGCTGGCGGTGGTAGCTTGTCTCTCCAATCAGCTGAAAGTTGCTAGGCCCAGGCACATCGCCGCCGCCTTCTTCTTCTTCGTCTGAGTTTGGGTATTCCCACTTGCATTCGGGATCAAGAATGAATGTCAAGTTGGGATCAGACACCCTTGCATGAAGCTGACATCAACGGGGAAACATAAATTTACATGAGTACATTATATAGAATAGCTAGCTAGTAGATGTATATAGGATGCATGTCTGGACAATAAGATGTCTAAGACTGGCAGCATTTGTACACTTTGCCAGTAGATAGAGCTCATACTAGCTATAGTAATAAAAATGCGAAATAAAGAACATTCATATCATACTCCAAAGATTAGATTTCACATGTTTGGATCCAAGGATATGATATTACGAGGGAGTTCATTGGTAGAAGATTACGCAAGTCGATTGGTCGGATCATGTAAACAGATTCAACATACTGGTTCACAAGCATTTTGGTGACTTCAACTCAGCTATATGTATATACATACATATATATATATATATATATATATATATATATATATATATATATATATATATATATATATATATATATTTCTAGCATCGCGGTAGGGTGTAATCTAACCTAGCTTTCCAATCGATGCTAGGAAAGCATGCATGAGAGAGGCGGTGGTAGGCGCGTATACCTTGCAGGAGATGGAGCAGAAACGGAAGATTGGCTCAACGAGTTTCCAGTCGCACACCAGGCATTCGCCGGCGGGCCTGAAGCACTTGACGGCGTGCTGTGGCGCCTGCGACCTCGGGTTGAGGTACGCCACCCTCTCATGGTTGACCACATATGGCTGCACTAGGGACATGTCTGCAACCTCGTCCAGCTCCGCCACCCGGATCACCTCGCCGTACCTCAAGGACCGCCGTATCTGCAATAATATACATCAATCTACAACGCCACCGCTGCCATTGCTACGCACGTGATGCGTTTGTATATGTTAAATACCTGGAGGACATGGTGGTCGCGGTGGCTGGAGAGGAACATTGGGCAGCAGACGGCGTTCTCCTCGCCGGCGCAGCTAAGGCAGTAGTGGTTGCACTCATTCTTGGCCAGTCTGGGGTGCGCGGCACAGCGCTCGAAGAACCTCGCGCCGAGCAGCGGCCCCAGCCACGACGGAGCACCGCCCAACTTCATGCTCGACGACGACGACATTGCTCTCTTTCTGTATACCAAGCATGCCAAGAACAGCGTACGTTCTAGCTAGGATCATATGCAATACTGGCGAATGATGTATACCTATACCTGGACGGGGACGTCGCTCCGGGTGGAGGTGGCCGCCGGCAGGGTAATTTTGATTCCTGTAGATCTACGAAATAAAAGTGATGTGATTTGCTTTATATATATTTGTTGGGAGGGAGAGGGGAGACATGGAAATGGAAAGAAAACCATGTAGGGTTTCCACTGCGTACAAAGCCAGTTCGAAACAAGACTTGCTTGCGTTTCTTTCCATGTATAGCCTTAGACACAAGAGGAATCTTCAAATGTTCTGTTGCTATGTTTGCATAGCTATTTGGGCATGAGGGAAAAATTTATTCATCTAATTAATATCTTAGTTGAAAAACAACAACAAAAATTAAATTGCAAAATAGTCACCAAATGCAATGCGAAATACATGGACGACTCCCGTGGCGTGTTATATTAGTTAGTGATCATAGATCGCCAATGGGCAGTGGCTCTTCTACAAAGTTTAATGATTTAGGTCACAACTTACCACATCAATGGTCGATGACCTAGGTGAAGGGGCCTCTTGCCACGGGTCATTAATTTCAAAAAACAGAATGATGTGTCTCTATCGACATGGAGGTGGTGATGGCCATGTAGGCATATATAAGGGATAGATTTGTAGGGTGGTAAGGAGGCCATGACACGGCAGTGGGGGCAGAAGGAAAAAAACTCGATGAGAAAAGGCAGCAATCACATGAGCACGACAGAGAGAGTTGTTAACGAGATTCACCAATATGGCTACATCTCGGGGCCTGACTATGGGCGCTCCTCCCTGTGACACCTTCACAATACCGTACACCAGCCACTCGGGCGCCAGCACACGCCGCCGGCTCCCCCTTGCGCGTCTGTGCTGCTCTTATGTTGGCATAGGTTACATCGTTTGTCTACCCCACTATATATGAGAAGCCTAGGATACAAGTGTCCTACTAGGACACAACTCCATATCATGTAAACACAATACTACTCAGAGTCCAACTGTAACCTATCTTGTACACAATATTCGATACAACTCTAACAAACTCCACCTTGGCGAATATTCTCCACCACCTTGAATTTGTCCATGCGTTAAATTTCCATGTACATTGGACTTGAGCTTATCCCATGAGTACCGCTGCTACTCCAAAGACTCCATGTGACCCCACCTGCAACTTTTAGTCCCTCCCTTTCTTGACCACGGTCAACGCCCGAGCAAAATTGAGTTTCCCTTTAGTCTAGTTTGTGCTCCCAACTGCCAGAGTATGTGTTCAACGCCATCACACACTCATCACCGACCAGCCTGAAAGTGAACAACTCACATATTGGGTGTTTCACATAAGAGTTACCTGAACTCAACATCACCGATCTTCCTTGACCATCTGTTTGAAATTTGAAAGAATTTTACCATTGCTTGTAGTCATCCCGCATTCGCAGTTGTCTCACCACATGTATGACCACCAGAGCCCTGGTTCGTCTCCAGAGTACCATCGATCATCATCAACAGATGACGAGTTTCACGTTTCCATCAAAACATTGGGTTCCAGTCCAAACTATGTGTCACTCCTTTTTTCCCATTGAATAGGCTTCGACTCTCTAGGGAAAAAAGTCACTATCTACTACATTTGAAACCAAATCAAATGTAATGACGAGACTTATCCTATGTTCATCACTGCTAGATACACTGACCCTGACTATAACTACGACACAAAAGCGGAGTATCGGGGCCCCCTCCCTCACGCCACCAGAGCGACAAGAAAAATCGAACGGAACCAACAGGATCGATGGAGGATATCAGGAGGAGCAGAGTCGCTTTTTTGATCGCTGCACTAGTGGGAGAAACATGGAGCAACCTGTTTGACCTCGATGCTAGATCGATTGCACATCTAGTTGAGCGGCAACAAGCTCTAGAGGAGCTTTCTTGGGGGAGATCTGATAGTGCCATCATCCTCGAATGATTGGCAAGTACATTTTGGTCTTCTAGCTGGGCAGCTAATATCGAAAAAAACTTGCCACCACAACAATGAGAAAAGAACCAACATACTTCAGCGGGGAGAAGTAGAAGTATGTGAAGCATAAAGTGCCAGGAAAAGCCATCAATGGAGGTGGTGTAGAAGATCTTTGGAGGAGTTACTCATTGCAAAGTGCCACCGCCATCAAGAGATCTGGTTGTATTCAGTTCTCTAGCGGTAGGCTTTCGTTGGTGCTTTTAGAGAGCTCTTTCATGTTTGCACAAATTTTACAAGGGGCGCGGTGAATATATCAACATTTTTATGTGTCGGATTCACATATTCTTTACCAGCAGGATGTTCGGCTTCACATAGTCTATATCAACATGATTCTAAAATTTAGGGAAAGCACACATATAAATGGTACTCCCTCCGGTCCTTTTTAGTCTGCATATAAGTTTTGTCCGAAGTCAAAACATCTCTACTTTGACCAAACTTATAAGAAAAATATCAACATTCACAATGCCAAATTAACATTTTTATATTTATTATAAAATGTAGTTTCATAGTATATATTTGGTACTGTAGATGCTGATATTTTTTAATATATATTTGGTCAGACTTTGCGAACTTTGACTTGACAGAAATCTAATACATGAATTAAAAAGGACCGGAGGGAGTACATGATAACATGCATGAGATAGTGCTGAGCATTTGTATTTTTTTCTCGAGCTATAGATTGAATTTGTTTTTCTATGGAGTTTATGATAGTATAATATTATTGTCATAAAACATCGGTATGTGGATTTTGTACTATAGAGAGCGCCTGTTCCTAGTACTAGTAGAAAATAGGGCTTTCGTTCGGGCCAGATAAGCCCATTAGTCCCGGTTCAGTCACGAACCAGGACTAATGCGAGCATTGGTCCCGGTTCGTGCGGCTAAAGGCATTAGTTCCAGTTCAAATGAGCCCTTTAGTCCCGGTTTGAGACACGAACCAGGACTAAAGGGTGCGATGCCCTTTAGTCCCGGTTCGTATCTCAAACCGGGACTAAGATTAGACCTTTAGTCCCGGTTTGAGACACGAACCGGGACTAAAGGGTGCAATGCCCTTTAGTCCCGGTTCGTGTCTCAAACCGGGACTAAAAGGGCCCATTTTCAAACTCTACCCCCCGGTGGATCGCCTTTTCAGTTTTGTAAAAAACGAAAGAAAATGATAAAAACTTCAAAATTAAAATCCTTCGAGATTTAGTTATGTTACTACATCTACTAGTTAGGAAAATTTAAAAACTTAAATTTGGACATGTTTTGCAAAAGGTGTAGGGAAAATGTAAAACGGCTATAACTTTTGCATACGATGTCGGAAAAAACGTATAATATATCAAAATATTCAGCACGAAAAGGGAGGAAACTGTGAGCAGGTTCTGCAAGGGGGATTCAGAGAAAAGGGCCGATGTGGAGGAGATCTGCAACAGATTTCCGAGCTTGCAGATGTGCGTGGACCACGCTAGGGGCCTCATCGCCTGGCAACTGATGTTGAGAAGAAGACAATGTTCCCCGACGGCTGTGCCATTCCAGCTGTCTCTGTTTTCCTTTGGGCTATGAATGAGGCGGAGAAGTCACCAGATCCGCGTCAGTGTGCCAGGTGGTACGACTACCGCTCCCGGCGGAGCCCCCCTCCACCTCCAGTTGAAGGTCTCGTCGGCGTCGTGGTCGTTGTACCAGCTGCAGTGAAGCAGGTTATTGTGCACTCTGACAGCGACGGAGAGTGCAGTGAAGATGAGGAGGAGGACAACGAGCAGGAGCAGGTGGTGGTGGATGTGGAGGAGGACAACGAGTAGGAGCAGGTAGTGGTGGATGTGGAGGACGACAGTGAGGGGGAGGTGGCGCCTGCCGACGACGACGTGTATGTGGTGGCGCCGGCGATCCCGCAGCTCGGTGACAGGAGCATGCCAATCGAGGCGGAGACTTACATCTGAGTCGGCATTCGCCACTCCGACCGCATCAAGAAGATGAAGGACATGCAAAAGTGAAGACAGAGAAATGTATTGGAATTAAGTTTCTAGTTAAGTGTCTAGTTCATTATGCACTGAGAGTTTCTAGTTAAGTTTCTAGTTAAGTACTGGAGAAATGCAATTAAGTTTATAGTTAAGTACTGGAGAAATGCAGTTCAGTATGCACTGTTAGAGTTTCTAGTTAAGTACTGAATAAATGTAGTGAACAAATGTACTGAAGATGTTTAAGCATAAATGTTTTCAACTATGTTGTCCTCTTTGTTTCAATCCACAAAATTAATACTAGCAGAAATTGTGCCTCAAATGAACAGAAGCAGAAATTTAGCACAAGTGTAGCACAAATGTTGTGGCACAGTATCACAAATTTTGTAATCAAATGGATGGCCCTTTCTTAGCATTTAGTGCCTCCTTGTATGCAGCAAGGTTGAACACACGATGTTGTGGAAGTCTAGGCTGAGAGCTTGGTTGTGAGCTCGGTTGAGAGATTGGCTGTGAGCTTTGTTGAGATGTAGGTTCATTGATCTTCAGGGTTCCTGGTTTTCTTCTAACTTCCAACTTCTTTGGCCTAGGTTGCACAGCCACTGCATTGCCTTTTATATCAGCAGCCTGCAAACAAGTTTTCATTAGTATAAACAAAAAGCAACCAAGTTTTCATTAGTAGAAACAAAAAGCAACCAAGTTTTCATTAGTACTAACAAGTGTCATCTTAACCTGCTTTTCAAGCATAGCTTTCTGAGTCTGAAGAGCATCAAAAGCCTCTTTGTCTTGCTTCTTTTGTTTTGCAGCTTCTCTGACCAAATGTGCATTTCCATGATGTTTAGATGCACCATTGTTCGTACAGCTTGATCTATTATGTCCTTGCCTTTTGCAAGAACTGCAAGTGATCTTGCCACCTACTTTGCTCATCTTAGTACCCTTAGGTTTTTCTCCTTCCTCTCTCCTCCTTTCTGTTTTATGCCTTCCACGCAAGCTAATGTGACCAGGTGGTTGTGGCTTTGGATTTGTTGAAATAGGCCAACTCTCCTCTCCCTCCAAAGGTTGTAAGCAATGATCATATATCTTGTTGTACACATCTATGGAGTAACAAGGAGCAATATAATCATCAATTTTATGTCCTGTTTTATAGATAACACTAATGGCATGGCAGCAGGGTAAACCCGACAGCTACCAATATCTACATGAGCAAGTCCAAAGCTGCAAGTTAACAGTAAATTTGAATTTCTCATGCTCTCGCACTTCAAATCCATCTTTCCCATTCCACAGCACATGATAGGAACCTGATCTCCTTATGTTTTGCTTTAGTTTTTTGAAAATGTTGGGACATATAGTTCCTTTCCAGTTAACTGACTTCCCTCTATTTTTTTGTATCCTCACCATAATTTTGCACCTGATTCACTCAAGCATTGAGACAATAGCAAGGTACCTAGCTAACATGATGTAGTTGTTGAAATATTCACACATGTTGTCATCAACTGAATCACAATTAGACCCTAGCTTCATGTAGGCCCTACTCCAATGTACTGGATCAGTGTTCATCATATCTTTTGCACCCTCAACAGTAAATTGTGCTAGCCTTGCCCTGTTGTAGTTGAAAATCACTCTGTTTGGTGATTTTGCACATCTCCAAAACCTTTTCTGAAGATCATGGTCTGGGTGTTTTTTCTTCCAATTAGCATATATGTGTCTTGCACACATTCTATGCTCAGCTTTAGGAAAAATGTCCTCCATTGCCCCTATAAGTCCCTTTTGCTGATCCGACATAAATACATATCCATATCCTTGATCGCTTATTTTCAAGTCCTGGTTTATTTTGGCAAGAAACCAGAACCATGACTCATAATTTTGTTTCTCCACAACAGCCCAAGCAATAGGATACATCTGGTTATTTGCATCTCTTCCTATAGCACACAACATCTGTCCACAACAAGCACCTTTGAAAAAAACCCATCAAGGCCTATAAATTTTCTATAACCTGCCAAGAAACATTTCTTCAAGGCATCAAAACACATGTAAAACCTTTGAAATACATATGACCCATCCTTCTCATTTTGGTCCAACTTCACTGCTACTGTGCTTCCAGGATTAGTTCTCAGGAGCTCTAGCTGATAATTAAATAATTTGGAGTACTCTCCTTCAATGGAATGCAATAGTTTCTGCATGACCATTCTCTTTGCCTTCTTGCACTGTGCAACTGTCACATCAGCAAATAAGTCCTCAAGTACAATTTTTCTCAAATCTTCTAACTTCCAACTTGGATTTGCTCTTATAAGCCTGCCATATTTTGTAGCAATAACAGTTGATGTGACCAGTTTGTTATATCTTCTTGGAATGCAATGGTGCTCATCTACAATGGGAGACACCTGTAGCCACTTATTTCTAGTAGTTTTAGAAGCATAGATCATCCAGTTGCAGCCAGGCCAAGTACACTTTGCACCAACTTTATGATTTTCATCCTTTGTGAAAGCAATATGCACATGCTTCTTAATGCCATATTTTATTAGAGCTTTCTTCATTTGATGTCTTCCTCTAAAAACCATTCCTATCTCAAATGTAGGAATTTCTGATTTGCTGTCATATTTTTTCCATTCACTTTTACTTCTCACTAGCTGTGTGGCCCCCTCACCATCACTATCCTCATCAAAAGAGCAGTCATCACCTGATGACACAACATCATCTTCTATGCCATCCAGCTTCTCATCACCAGACAATCCTTCAATCACATTATTATCTTTGATGACAGGCCCAACATCATCCCCTAATTTCTTTGCTCTCTTCTGCCTCCTAATTTCCCTTGCTAATTTCCTTAATTGCTCTGCCTCTGATTCTTCAGTAGAGCTGTGCTCTGACAAAGGCTGGTAGTCAATGTCACTTTCATCATCACCTTCTTCTCCTTCTTTTACATTTTCATGTAATACTTCATTAGCACTTGTTCCAATTTCAACATGATCTGCAGATGTATACTCAAAGTCAGAAGTAGCTGCTGGGTTCTGTCTTTCACTAAATTGTGGCATTGTTCCTCTCTGTGGTGTACCTGCTGCTACTTTGGTCTTTGCAGATTTTGGTTTATTTCCTATTGGAGCTGAAGAAGATGCACCTGGACATGAAGAAGATGCACCTTGGGCTGCACCTAGAGTTGGTGGAGGAGCACATGCACCTTGAGCTGCACCTGAAGATGTAGTTGCTGAAACTGGAGCTGCAAGAGGTACTTTTCTTCTTTTAGCTGTAACTCTACTTGCTCTACTTTTCTTAATCTTCACTGGACTCTCAAATGTAGTAAGAAAGTCATTAGCCTCACTTATTATCCTCAAATTTTCTTCCTCAGCAGCTATCCTTTTGACACCTACAACAACTTCTGGCTCTGCTCTTTTTTCTGCTAAAGCTGCTACATTTGATAAAAACATCTCATCGACCATGTCTGTCTCCACAACATCCACATTTACCAATGCAAATCTACAACCTTTATGCTTGGAACATGTTTCAGAAACTACCACTAGCACATCATCTACTTTGTTTTGCAACTTCTTTACTGCTTGTTCACACAACTGCACTTCACTACAAGAAATATGTCAACTTGTGACCTTGACTATTGGTCACTGAAAGGTCACTGTTTTTCATTTGTGACCTTTTTGTGACCAAAAACAGAAGGTCAAAAGCTGGCGGTCGTAAACTGAAATTAACGACCTTCTCTGTGAGAAGGTCGTAGATGTTTACGACCAAAATATGCCTACTATTTTGTTTTGGTCACTAGCAGCCTCCCCAGGCCACGTAGGCATCCGACATGGCAATCTGATGTGGCACAAGAATCAGCCCGGTCCAATTCAGTGTTTATATGGGCCGAGCCCATTAATTCAGCCCATTTATTGTTTTTTTATTTCAGCCTTTTATTTATTTCTGGGCCGGGGCCTTTTAACATTGTTTGGGCCATTATATTTATTTTTGGGCTGGTCCCATTTGTCATCTTCTCACACATAGGGCCTTTTAACATTGTTTGGGCCATTATATTTTGGAGCTGGTCCCACTTGTCATCTTCTCACACATTGGGCCCACTTGACAGAAAATTCAAAAATGCTCAGATTATTTTCATAAGTGGATCCCACAAGTGAGGTTTCCATTCCACACGTTTTCAAATCACATACATAATCAATATTTCAAACGGAACAGTACAGATGTAGTACGTAAAATAACACTAAGTCTACTACAATCTGTACATAGTTATTACAACCCAGATATGCCTACTATTACAATATTGCAATATTTACATTCTATTACAATCAAACAGAAGTGAAGGCTCTTTGCTGAGTAGAGCTATATGGTTTCGAACTTCAAATTTTGTAGACCTCGAGCTCCTGAACACAAAGACAAACATCATTAGAGATTAGAGTGTACACATGCTAGGACTAGCATTGGTTAAAAATAACTAATAATCACATGATGAAGTCCTAGAATGAAATTTCAGTAGTGACCAGATCTAGATCTATAGGAAACAGAACAGCCACGACAAAATCCTAACCAGAATGCATTTAATAAAAATGGATTGCATCTGGTTACTGTAGTGTAAGCTAACGACATAAAGGTTCCATCAGGCAATGATCAACTACTCAAAACCATTCCGTGCTTTGCAAAAAAAATACTAGATGAATCTCACTAACAAGAGCACTAGGCGATTAATATAAGAAGTAATAAGCAGATGACACAATAACAAGTGAAGGGTTTATCTATCTCCCTATTGAAGAGATGTAATCAGGGTATGTAAATGGTTCATCATCAGCTAGTAAAAGGTAGATGTGAGTCTTTAGCCATACCGACATGGTTGGTTGCAATCTTGCCATCCTTTGAGGGAGAAAGGTGTTGCCATCACCCCTGCATTGTTGCTGCCAGAAAAAGCACCATGTAATCAGGGGGTGTGGTGAGCCATTAAGTACATTTCAACAGATGTGAGAGCGAGCAGACATGAAAGGACTAGACGTAAAAGTAGACGAGGTTTGTGCTATCCAGTTGTTATACAAGGACTCTCATACATACAGAATGAACTCTTACTGGATTAAACTCAATGCTATCTTCATATTAATTTGGTCAGTATGAAGAATAACCGGACTAATGAAGACACATAGAAGCAGACCTTCATGCCGTCCTCAATCTTGGCGACCTGGGACTGGATGCTGGCGACGGTCTCCTTGAGTGGGGCATTGACAGGGTAGTTGCCCTTGGCCAACACGAATCTGCAACAATCCAGTATAGTTGAAGATTGTACGCTATGGGTAGATGAAAAATGTAAGAAACGGTACTTGCCACAGGCAGATTGAGGGACCTGGTGAGGTAGCTGTCGATGCGCACGCCGTCGACAATGAGGGTGTCGAGATACATCCGGGCAACGAGGAGGGGTCGGGTCCAGCAGCAGCCGTCGGGGACGCGGCTACCTCCAGCTTGGATGAGAGCCTGTTAGGGAGGAGGGAGAGTCCGGACGCGTATGTCTCGGCACGGTGCAGAGCCTGGAGGAGCGGTAGCAAATGAAGCACTATAAATAGTCAGTACATGTGTATCTACTAGAAAGTAATCATACCACTACACAAGACATAGCAAGCACCGATTCCTATATCACCAAGCCAGAAACATAAACCGCAGTAGTTAAATGGAGATATATGAGCTCAAGCAGTGCATAATTCTAGGATAGCATCTCCCATGCCTATATGCATAACACCGACAAAATAGCAGCAGCACAAACAGTAGTATAGAAACTTAAAACAGTAACATCCCCTAAATAGTAGTAACCAGGGAATTAATTGACAGTTGGTAGAGGAAAACAAAATGACAAACACTACTGGTAGTAGCACGTGCATCAGTTTTTGACTGTACAGAAGATTATGTTGAAATAAAATAGACTAAGAACTAAGATTACTTTGTTGTAACTCATGAGCTCTCTGTCACGTTATGCCAGGTGTAATGTGACATCACAATACCACCAAACTATTCAGCAATAAGAGCATACACCTACAACAAAGCAGATCAGAATTCATTTCTAATCTGCATGACTGAAACTGCTCCTATTTTTGGTTTTACTATGTATACAACACGCAATCATTGACCACGGAGCATACACCCACAAAAAAACCGGGGAGCAATTCAATTCTAGATCAGATCTTAGACAAGTGACACATATCAACACATTTGGAACACCAAGCAAGAGTTACGTCTCAAGTTAATAAACTAATACTTGCTCTGAAATACAAAAATTACACAAATTACACAAAAACTAGTCCATGCAATTAAGGTTGAGAAGTCATGTCTCTAGTTATTGGCCAGAACAAATTACACAAATTGAAAAGGCACTATCTAATACACAAATTGACTTTTTGGTATTTGTGTATTAGATATTTGTGTATTAGATTACATAAGTCAGATTGAAAAGGCACTATCTAGATATTTGTGTATTAGATAGTATTACATAAATGAGATCTTAAGGTTGTATCTAGTTATCTAGTTATTTCTTACTCCTTTTGAACTAGTTTATTAAAAAGGCACTATCAAGCAAAAGAAAGGATTGCTCTAACTAGAGGAACCATTCCATGCAATTGTCCACTGAAACCATGATAGGACCACAACTACATGCATGGCAAACAAGAACTGAAACTCTTAGACCATACACTGTTCAGTTCTGCAGTAAAAGAAATGCGCGTGGCTGAAATAAATCTACTAAATTACATGAAACAAGGGACGACCACTGAATGAATGCTAAGCCACTGGAAATAGACGAAGAACAAAAAGTGACACTGTCTAATCAAACAAACACTTAGAAGATAAAAAGAGGACTCAAAAAAATGTTCCTCTGGCGTTGTCGTGTCATCGATCCATGCACTGCAAGGACTGCACTACTATCAGCTCGAAAGAAGACCTCCCACTTGACGACGTATTTATCTAGATACACAAATTGAAAGTCAATTGAAAAGTCAACTTTTTAATAAACTAGTTAAAAAGGAGTAAGAAATAACTAGATAACTAGATACAACCGTAAGATCTAATACTATCAAGTATCTAGTTATCCGCCGACCTGATGTCTTTAGTTAATAAACTAATCCTTAGACAAGTCATGTCTCTAGTTATTGGCCAGAAAAAATTACACAAATTAAGGTTGAGAAGCAAGAAACTGAGCATTACTTACTATTTTTCGAATTTAATAAACTAATACTATCTTCTGACAATAACTAAATAAATACAAGCTATTGTAAATTGCTGAACAACATGAAGACACATCAGGATAAATTTTACTATCTTGCAAGTTGCTGGTTTCTCTAGTTACTTACTATCATTACTTACTATTTCAGATATAATATGGTTTCACTATAATCTTTTTAGTGCAATTGTTGCTGGTTTCCAATTATTAGAAAATCGTGTTGAAAAGATCAACAGAAAGGCTGGGAGGCAGCAAAGAAATACTTATATTCTTGTTCTAGCTGCAATGTACTGGTCAACTGGTTCAATCAGGAGCAACAATACATATTTCCCTAAACCTAACATTGCCATAGTGTGTAATCCAACTGGGTAGATCGATCTTCGGGGTTGCTAACTTGCACAAAGAGGAAGAAGAGGGGAGAGAGAGAGCTACCTTCCATTGCATGGCATCCGTCAAGGTTAGAGCCCTCCTCTTCCGCAGCTTCTACATCGGCCAAGAATGTCCTCCTCTCTGGCATGTCCATGGCCCTGCAGCCTCTCCATGGCCTGGCCCCTTCAACTGCCTCTGCGTGCACATCACACATCAGTTCGGGGAAAGAAGGAAGAAGCAGAGGAGGGAGAAGGAGAGAAGGCACTCACGCGTCAGATGATTTGCCGGCTTCGGGCGACGGTGCAGGTACACCCTTCCATGGGAGCCGACGAGGGAGGCAGGTCAGTCACCTTCTCCGCATGGTGACTTCCTGGTCGGCATCTTGGTGGGCATCCTGACAGGGCCCTTGACCCAGAGCAGCTTGTCCTTGGCGCCCCTCACCAGATCAGAGCACACTGTGGCCGACACACACGGAACACGCACGCGTCAGTCAGATCGACGAGATCAACGGGACCAGAAGAGGAGGAAGAAGAAGGGGATCCACCCATCATCATCACCGGAAGAAAGGAAGGAAGCTAGGAGGAAGTAGCCTACCCTTCTCGAGGTTCTTGACGCTCTTGGACGAGAGGGTGATGCGGATGCGGTGCTACGCCTCTTGCGGGCCCTCGAAGCCGGCCTTGCCGGACTTCATCGGCGGCGGGCCCTTGGAGGGGAGGGGAGGGGAGATGGCGCCGGTGGCGGAGTGGATGCGGTCGCCAGCGGGAGGAGGTGTCCGTGGGCACGGTGGCCGTGGAGGAGGTGGTCACCGCGGTCGAATGGATCTGGGATGTAGGGAGAGGGGAGAAGGAGAGGGTAGGGGCGCCGGCTGTGGAGTAGAGGGCGGCGGGGGCGGTGGGGCGGCGGGTCGTCGATGGTGGCGGTGGGGGCGGTGGCAGATCGAGATCGGGGAGGGGGCGGCGGCGAGGAGATGGGGACGAGGGAGGAAGGGGGCGACGGGGGGAGGGGTCGATGTGAGCTAGGGTTTGGGCTGCGGGTAGGGGGTTTCTCCTTTTCTTTTCTTTTTTTTCTTTTTTCTGTAGATAGATGGATGGATGGATGCGGGATGGAGAGATGGATGGATGGATGGATGGACGCCATGTCATTGATCCGTGGACAGAGTTATGATTGGTTCAGAAAATCGGTGATGTAAAATAGTTTTCAAATACTAAAAATAGATGGATTTTATGAAGTAGCTATCAAAAATATTATGCAAAAGGGCACCACACAAGCTTTCACTAGAGTTAGACCACATTTTATGGATTAGGACCAATTTGTATGCATTTTTCACATTTCTAGCTATTTTTAATCATTTTTTGAGTGGCAAAAAAGTTTTTTTAAGAACCTACCAAATAATTGTTGCAAAATTGCACCAAATCAATTTTCTAAAATATTAGGCCATATATAATGCACAATTGACCAAATGGTTGGATGTCAAAAAATTTCATCCACCTCTCGTGAAAATGACAAATTTCTGCCGGTTCAGCTGGAAGCGGGTCAAATTTGAACTGCAGCTGCTCATAGTTTGCTCTTTATTTTTTCACAAAATCATTTTTAGGTACAAAAGTATCTATTTAATCAGAGAAACACCAAAAAAATTCCAAGATTCAACCACTAGCTAGGAACGGTCAAGCCTGCCGTTTTGACCGCATTTTGAAACGGGCATAAAAAATTCAGAAAAATCAAAAAATTGGAAAACCTTCGCATTGTGTCATTATATGTGACCAAGTTTCTAGGAAAAATAGAAAACTTATAATACGGAAATTATTTTAAAAGAGTGTTCTCAGAAATGAGCTATCATGCGTGAAGATTCATGGCTTTCAAGCCAAATGATCAATCTTATGGCCACATTCATGGCATAGTTTGTTCAAATGATCCCATATTGTGCACAAGGGTGCATCTTGGAATGGCAAACAATGTTGCCTAAGGAATTTTTCATTTCTTTGCACAGAAAATTCATTTTCCATTTTCCGAGTGCCTAAATGAGTTTTTTTATGAAGGACCTACCATATATTTGTTTTAAAATTGGACCAAATCAATTTTATAAAATACTAGGCCATATTTAATGCACAATTGACAAAATTTTTGGGTGTCAAAAGTTTTGATCCACCTCTGGTGAAAAAGACAAATTCCCGCCGTTTCAGTCGGAAGCGGGTCAAATTTGAACTACAGTTGCCTCATAGTTTGCTATTTATTTTTTACAAAAATCATTTCTAGTTACATAAATAACTATTTAATCATAAATACATGGTTTGGTGGCGATACATCGAGGTTTGGACGGTGGCCGAGGGCCCCAACTCTAGAGCGCGTAAACTCGCATGCCCGCCGTGTGGTCACCGCGTTACCGTGGCATTGCCATGTGTTCTAGGCTGCCTAGGCATGTCTAGTGGGTTGGGCACTCCCCAGGTAGGTGCTAGGAAGAAAATCACAACATAAGATTCTCACGAGGAGACCGATCGATGCTCAAACATGAATAAGCAGCCAAGTGTTTGATTAGCGGTACGGGAAATGCACATGGCTAATGGGTGTGAGTTTTGGCTGCGGATGATCAATTACTAAGAAGACCGTCTTCACAAATTTTCATCTCAAAAGGAGGAGCCTAGGTGGTACTTGCTTTGCAAAGTACTACACTAGACATAAATACGAATGTTGAAGCCGGGCTCAAAATAATGAATGGATTGAGCTGGCATTTGGTGGAGCATGGTTATTTGGGTAGAGGAAAGCACTGTAGAAAATGGATATCATTTGGACATGCCAAAGTGGTACTTCCTTCACAAAGTGTTTTTCTGAACAGAATAGAAAAATGAATATTTTTGAACTACGCAAGGAAGGTTTTTTACATATTTGACGAAGATATGACCCAAAGAATTTATGAGATTTTTTGGGAATTTTGGGAATGACAGAAATATAGGTTGCTTCACAACCTAGGGCAAAAACTGCCACATGGACATGACACATAGGCAAAACTGATGAGGTGGCGCCTAGTCATAGCAACCCACCACAATTTACAAGGTTATGACCATCTATATTGGTCATGATCAGCTAGAAATAAGGCAGCGGACCTGTGCTATCTGCTTTATGACCATTTCGTGTAAGGAAATTATGACCTTTCTGACCAAAATGGTCGTTATTGTTTAGGGTTTGGAGCCCCCCGAACAGCTTTTGACTAATTGGTCTGAAATGGTCATAGATCTATGACCAATTCTGCCAGGGTCACTGACAGAAGGTCACTAGTTGACATATTTCTTGTAGTGCTTCCTCCACATAGATCTCTGCACATGACCCAATAGGTGTTGCATTCTCCATCTTTCCACACTTGAATCATCAAAAATAAATTGCAAACCCTCACTCAATTTTTCCCCCTGGAATAAGCTAGTGCATCTTGTAACTATAATCACCCCTACAATGTCCTCTTTCTACATGATACATGTCCTGAGCATAAGACAACAAAAGCTCAAACTTTAGGTTTTTCCTATCCAGCGGAAAAGTAATCATCAGACCTCCCTTGTATACAAGCAATCCATCCACTGTCTCAAATTTGCCAAAATAATGTAGTGACACATAAAATATTTCATCTTCATCTGCAGCCTCATTGACAACACCTGCCCAAAAAATAGTCTTTAACTCATTACATAGCTCAGGTCAAGACCTGCCCATAAAATCAGACCTCTTCCTATGATCTACCCTGCACCTCCACGATTTGGCTGCCATGGCAGCAAAATTGGGTGCAGTAGATGACTTATAAGCGCAGCTCTGATTTCTCCTAAACTTAGATCATGCAGTAGATGACTTCGCCGGGGAAAGAAAGGGGGGCGGTTGACTCAACATCGGGCGGCGCAGTACAACCACTGGAGGCCGGCGGCATGGTTGACGCCATGGCGGCGTGGGCGGCCGCCGCCGGCGTGCTTGACACCGTCGCGGCAAGGTCGGGCGACGTCGTCGAGGCACAGGGAGATTGGTCGAGGCACAGGGACTGAAATCACCTGAATTGGGGGCTGACTGGTCGACCGCCTCCCCCAATCGATGAAAACACCTGAAATCTGCCAACTCAGCTTGTCCAGTCAGCAAAAAACTAGTCAAAACAACCGAAGTCTGGTCCAATACCACCATGGGGGGAAAGTGATATGGTTTTGGAGAGTTTAGGGGTTGATTGATTCGGTTTTAGACTTTGGGGGGAAATCGGTCCATCAGACATGATTTGAGGGGGAAAACGATACTTTCCTCTTTCCGAAATCACTAGTTGAGGAGTACTCGTTGCAAACATCACTTCAACTCCCAAAGTTGCGACAAGTGGCGCACATGCAGCGCGCCATTTGTTGCAACCTGGGAGTTTTCCCTTTTTTCGTAGATCCGTTTATTCAACATTTTATCTCTCAAACCGTGCGTCCAAATCTCAAACCGCTTTCACCGCTGGATTCCTCGCGTCGACATCTTCAAAACTAGATCCCAGGTTGATAGGTTTTGACGAACTTTTTTTCACGAATAACCGGCTAAAAAAACCGAACCGATAGCATGGATTTTTTCCCTTTCCGAAATAGGCACGCCCGTGCCTCTCACGAAATCACAACCGTGCCTCTAAGCAAAACCGTGACTCTCGCGGAAGGAAAAAAGTCACTATCTACTACATTTGAAACCTGATCAAATGTAATCACGAGACTTATCCTACGTTCATTACCGCTAGATACACTGAGCCTGACTATAACTATGACACAAAAGCGGAGTATCGGGGCCCCCTCCCTCACGCCACCAGAGCGACAAGAAAAATCAAACGGAACCAACGATGGAGGATATCAGGAGGAGCAGAGTCACTTTTTTGATCGCTGCACTATTGGGAGAAACATGGAGCAACCTGTTTGACCTCGATGCTAGATCGATTGCACATCTAGTTGAGCGGCAACAAGCTCTAGAGGAGCTTTCTTGAGGGAGATCTGATAGTGCCATCATCCTTGAAAGATTGGCAAGTACATTTTGGTCTTCTAGCTAGGCAACTAATAACGAAAACAACTTTCCACCACAACAATGAGACCCACATACTTCAGCGGGGAGAAGTAGAAGTATGTGAAGCATAAAGTGCCAGGAAAAGCCATCGATGGAGGTGGTGTAGAAGATCTTTGGAGGAGTTACTCATTGGAAAGCGCCACCGCCATCAAGAGATCTGGTTGTATTAAGCTCTCTAGCGGTAGGCTTTCATTGGTGCTTTTAGAGAGCTCTTTCATGTTTGCACAAATTTTACAAGGGGCACGGTGAATATATCAACATTTTTATGTGTCGGATTCACATATTCTTTACCAGCAGGATGTTAGGCTTCACGTAGTCTATATCAACATGATTCTAAAATTTAGGGAAAGCACACATAGAAATGGCACTCCCTCCGGTCCTTTTTAGTCTGCATAATTTTTGTCCAAAGTCAAAATATCTCTACTTTGACCAAACTTATAAGAAAAATATCAACATTCACAATGCCAAATCAACATTTTTATATTTATTATGAAATGTGGTTTCATAGTATATATTCGGTACTATAAATGCTGATATTTTTTAATATAAATTTGGTCAAACTTTGCGAACTTTGACTTGACAGAAATCTTATACACGAAGTAAAAAGGACCGGAGGGAGTACATGAGAACATGCATGAGATAGTGCTGAGCATTTTTATTTTTTTCTCGAGCTATAGATTGAATTTGTTTTTCTATGGAGTTTATGATAGTATAATATTATTGTCATAAAACATTGGTATGTGGATTTTGTACTATAGAGAGCGCCTGTTCCTAGTACTATTAGAAAACAGGCTTTCGTTCGGGCCTGATAAGCCCATTAGTCCCGGTTCAGTCACGAACCGGGACTAATGCGAGCATTGGTACCGGTTCGTGCGGCTAAAGGCATTAGTTCCGGTTCAAATGAGCCCTTTAGTCCCGATTTGAGACACAAACCGGGACTAATTAAAGGGTGCGATGCCCTTTAGTCCCGGTTTGAGACACGAACCGGGACTAAAGGGTGCAATGCCCTTACTCCCGGTTCGTGTCTCAAACCGGGACTAAAGAGCCCATTTTCGAACTCTACCCCACCCCCATGGATTGCCTTTTCAGTTTTGTAAAAAATGAAAGAAAATGATAAAAACTTCAAAAATTAAAATCCTTCGAGATTTAGTTATGTTACTACATCTACTAGTTAGGAAAATTTAAAAACTTAAATTTGGACATGTTTTGCAAAAAGTGTCAGGAAAAAACGTATAATATATCAAAATGTTCAGCACGAAAATCCGCATCCGATTTTGACCGCCTGCGGCCTGTTTACAAAATTTTAGAATCCTCAAATTCTAAAAGGAAAAAAAAGATATGCTCAAATTTCAGTTTTTTTTGAATTTTCGTTAAATCTGGTCAAACTATGGTCAAACTATGGTCAAACTACTTATTCAAGAAGTATTAGTGTTACTAAATAATTATTCAAGAATATTAGTGTTACTAAATAATTATTTCAGTTTTATCAATTTTGGTCAAACTGTGGTGAAACAATGGTCAAACTACTTATTCAAGAAATATTAGTGTTACTAAATAATTATTTCAGTTTTTTTGAATTTTGGTCAAATCTGGTCGAACTATGGTCAAACTATGGTCAAACTGTGGTCAAACAATGGTCAAACTACTCATTCAAGAAATATTAGTGTTACTAAATAATTAATTTTTTAGAACAATAGTTTCAAACTCAAACAGTGAAATGTGTGACTTCATGCTCAAACTAAACTCCTGAGGGTTAATAGGATTGACAACTTACTATTGTCAGGAAAACAACAAGTGCAGACTTGGAAACGAGGGAGAATAGAACCCGGAAGTTAAGCATGCTCAGGCTGGGGTAGTGAGAGGATGGGTGACCGTCCGGGAAGTTAGATGATTTGAAATGACGAGGGGTGATTAGAGATTAGAGGTTAAATTGAGCAGTGATGAGGGTGATTAGAGATTAGAGGTTAAAATAATTTAAAATTTTGAAAAAGGAGAAAAAAATTCAAAAAAAATTTCAATAAAAAATTCATAAAATTCCCTTTAGTCCCGGTTGATGTAAGAACCGGGACTAAGGGGGGGGGGGTGGGGCTTTAGTAACGACCCTTTAGTCCCGGTTCCAGAACCAGGACAAATGACCCTTTTTCTACTAGTGGTATTACAATTTTCAATACTGAGTTGAAGAGTTTCAAAAAGTTAAAAAATATAGTATGTAAATATTAGAGTGAGTCGTGTGCCAAGCAAATGTATTTGGATTTCAGCTAAACTTCAAAATGAACTTGATTCGTTAGGATGAAAGATTTATTTTATTTTACTTTATGGATGTGTGCAAAATCTTCTTGTCTTTGACAAGGGAGCATCTGCCGTGCATGGTTGATTTTTTTGTGTGATTTTGTCCTTGG
>LR880967.1:920764717-920776136 GCA_904067115.1 Aegilops sharonensis
TTTCAAAGTGTTTCTTTATTCTAGTAAAAACTTTAGTGAATTACTTTCTATTTATTTATTAGTTTTAGATTTTATTTTCTGTTAACTTAGTTGTTTACTTTCTCTTTTAAGTTTAATTAGGACAAAAACTTTGGTTGTTTAGTTGTTAATCTTTATAGTTTTCCTTTGAAGTTTTCTTTGGATTTCATTTAGTATTCTTTTGTTTTCAAGTTTGTTTTCTTTATTGCTTTTTATTTGTTGATTGTTATTTTGATTGCTAGAAATGCTTGCTAGATGTGATTTCTTGTATGAATGCAATGTTTGATTAATATGGATTTCATCGGAGAGTGACGAATAGTCCGATCAAGCTATTTATGAGAGCGATCTAATCTTCATCAACTTTACCTGGCAAGTTCACTCTGATCATATTTTGAATACCTATGATTTTATTGCATTAGTGCCACTTTTCCTCATGCATGCAATAGGAATATTGAAATTTGTAGCTTGAGTAAAATCATGAGGTAGGAACCCATATATACAACTATCCCCATGCCCCGGGAATCGTTGTTAAGTTAGTTGCAGCTATGCTTCGGTAGACGGGGATTGGTATGAGTGTTTCATGTGAGATGTGAGTGTGATAATAATATCGGGATCAACCTCAAGACTACAAGACTTCAAGATTTCAACACACCTCTGGGTGGACTGCTTGCAAGAAAAGGGGATCCTAGGGATTGACTAGTGATCACCCACTTCTACAAACTCAAGAGGGGATCATAGGGATTGACTAGTGATCACCCAGTGCTATAGACTCAAGAGGGATCATGGGGATTGACCAGTGATCACCAAGTTTTACCAGGGGATCCGGGGAATTGACCAGTGATCACCCAGTTTTACGGAACGCCACCCAGGCTCAACGAGATTGATGGATCTTTCAAGACCAGAAGCTTCCATGTGCAGCCGCAAGCTATTATGGGCTCTAGCATAGTTGAGTACTCTAGAAAGACTGTGTCTCGGTCATCCTGTTCTCAAACACCAGATAGTGCGAGGACTTCAAGGGAGGCAACCGAGTCTTGCGGGAAAAGTGCGCAAACCTCTGCAGAGTGTTAAACTAATCGATTAGCCGTGTCCCCAGTTACGGACAATTTGAGCGACTGGATTATTTGGATATTCTCAACACTGTTACCGATTAAATGAATTTGGGATTATAATGACCTGGGAATGGGAATTGGTTGGCGGAACAATCTCATAAATGACATCCAGGTAGTATTAAAATGCTAATGAAAACTTTGAGTTAGGACAAAACTGGCTTTTATGCAAAAACTCGGACTCAGAGCTACCACAACCATATTGCATATAGAATAGCCTTTTCTTCTGTTTAGTTGTGATCTTGCCAGTACATTCAATGTACTGACCTACATGGCTGCAACTTATCATGTTGCGGATATTTCTACGATGAGTAAGAGTTAAGATATAGGGTTACGGTCTACACTCAAGTTTCCATTGATGGGACTCCACACCCTTATACTTTGTTTTCGTTGTGATATATAAGGTATACTCTGGATCTACAGTATTTCTTTTACATGTGATGTTATGGTATTTCATCGAAGTACTGTGTGTGCCAGCATACTGATCCAGGGATGGCATGGAAAGCATAGAGATTTGACCATATTGGGTCGGGTCGCTATACTAAAGTACAAGAACATATCTAAAATGACATAATGAGTTATTCTATACTGAAAACGTTGCCCTTTTGCTGGAAAACTAGAGTTGGGAACAACAGTTGATCAGTTCTTAAAACGTAAGGACTAAATTCATTACAAAACGAAAACCAGTGCATTTGTTTGAAATCTTTTGCAATAACAAACTTTATCCATGCCAAGTTACGTTTGCCAATTGAATCCACAAGCTAAAGACCTCATCCCAGTCAGTTTGGTCACAAGAACTAAGGCTTGAACTCACTGGTTTAACGAAATACAACACATATAAATCATCAACTTGTATGTGCCTTATTGTTTTTAATCTTGTGAGCTTCTAGCATTCATTCTTGCTATTTAAATGTACAACATAGCTTATTTAGAATTTGCTATATGTGTGCAAAGATTAGTAAATACAAAGACTTGAGTGGCATGTTTAGGTAACACCCATGTCGCTTCTTCGAGATTGATTTCTTTGACTTGTCTTGACTAAACAAGGTCGCCTGAGATATATTAATTGTAATGAAGTTGTGATATGAGAAAGCTAAGGCGGAGTGAGTGAGGTCGGAGAGCGCAATTGTCATCGAGATAATTGAGAATACATTTTGATCTCCGCCTTGAGCGACTAATATCGAGAACGGCTTGTCATCACCACAAACGACAAAAGGAGTTGCAGACTAAGGCGAGGAAGAAAAGTAGGAGGATGGGAAGCGTGAAGCGGCAGTGAAGGAATAATGAGGGAGGTGGTGTAAAAGAAGCTCAAGAGGAGCAAGTCACATGAGAGATTGGAAAGTACCACTGCAAGTCTGCAACAAGCTTCGTTGGTGCTTTTTAGAGATCACTCTTTTGTTGGCATGAATTTGATGAGCAATGTGGTGGGAATAAATCAAGATTCCCAATTATATTGTAATAAAGGATTCAAAAATTGAAGGAGAGAACGTGTAGAGAGAGTGCAAGACAGCTATTGTGAGACCAGTATGGGGTAGCGAGGTTAATTGGCATCCACGGTGGGGGTTTTTGTTTATTGAATTAGAAATTGAATTTGGATTCTTGTCCTTTTTCAAATAGGTTTGAATATAATAGAATAATATTATGTCACTGGTGTGATTTGTGACTTTCAAAGGGAAAGACATAACCGGGAGTGTCGGATGTAGCCCGCGCGTAGATAGATATAGTACTTGGGACATGGAGTTGCTCCTGAGAGCACATGCACCCAAATGAACATTAAAATAGAAACAAAGAGGAAAAATGTTCAGAAATATCCGAATTTATTTTGTGACAAAGATTTTTTAACCATCGAGCAAAGTTTCATGGTAAAAAACATTTGCAGTGCTCTGGGCAAAAAAATCATGTTCCAATAAGGTATTTCAAAAGTGTTTTAGAGCACCGATTTATAATATTTTTGCCAAGATCATCATGAGTGTTAATTCATCGCGAAATATGGAGGTAGTGTGACAGCCTGGTTTTTGCCCTCTTTTATTTTCTGGATTTTCTTGCCATTTGGTTTGAATTTGAGTTTTTGAATCAACTCACTTGGACTTAAACACTTGGGCATGGCCTTGATTTCCACCCAAAAATCTCAAAATGACCCAAGGAATATTTTTCATAAAAGAAAAATATTCATTTCCCCTCTCTGAAATTCAATTCAGAAACATATGCTCCAAAGCAACCCTCATTTTTCCTGGCCACAAAAATATGAGAAAATTCTCAAATATTCTTTGAACCCTGGCACACCTCCCTGTGCAAAAATATTGAATAGGTTTTTGGAGTATTTTTGCTAAAAAAATCATTTCTGTTCTGGTCAGAAAATGCAGTTTCTACAGGAAGTGCATTTTTCCTTGATCCAATGATCTGAAATTTTTAGGGCTTCATTACCCTCCTAGGAAACTACTAACCACCAAAGGTCAACCCTAAACTCTTTCTGGATCTCTCTTAGTTAATCTCACAAGTTTCTGTCCAGAAACTTGCCAGGAAGAAACCCACTCGCACAGCTCACTTGTGATCAACTCAAAGCCTTGGCTCAACCCAAACCAACAAGGACTACACGCCATACATGAATTTAAGGCACGGCGTGGCACGATGCCAAAGTTCACGCGGTGACCACACGTGTGCATCATGTCAGCCTGCGTGTCGACGCGCTCTAGACGCTGCCGATGGCTCTGTTTCGCGCGTGCTCGCTTCCCACCTCGCCGCGCCTTGCCAAACCTCGCCACAATCACCGTCTCGATGCCCTTAACTCCCCCTGGCACTCGTTGACGCCGGAGCTCGCTGCATCGAGCACGGGCACGACGCGGGCAAGCAAACAGTGCGCCCGTGCCCACTGTGCTCGTCGCTACCCGATCCCTGTGCTCGTCTCCGCACGCCCATAGTGGCCACGTGATCCACGGAGTCTTCTCCCGCTCTCACTGACGCCACTCATCACCGGGCGCCACTTCGAGAGAACTCCGGCGGAGCTCGAGCCCCTCTCCTCCCTCGCCTATAAATATGGCCCTCCCCTGCCTCTCCAAGCATCACCACACAGTCACACATCCACCACAACGCCGTAGTTAGCTACAGCCCGGCCGAGCAGCCCTCGGGCCGCCATCCTCAAGCTCGAGCTCGCTGGCGATCCCCTCTATTTGCCCCCAACCATCCAGCCCCTCTCGAGCTTGTGCCACTTCTCCGACAACTCCCTGGTGTTTTACTGGTGTCTGCTGACCCGGTTGGAGCCCCTAGAACCGCCTCCCTCCGCCGTCTTCTTCAACTCCGGCGAGACCCGACAACAGTCGCCGCTTGGGAGGAAGATTCTGAGCTACTCCGGCCACCTTTCGTCGTGCCATGGGTACAGGCAGGTGCGCCATGACCCCCTCTAGCTATATATCCCTCTTAGATTAGCCGTAAAGCCCTCCTCGCCGGGTGAGCTCCGGTGAAGCACCGCCACATCTCTGTTTCCCCCCCCCCTCTCTCTCTCTCTCTCTCTCTCTCTCTCTCTCTCTCTCTCTCTCTCTCCACACCTGACAGTGGGGGCCCACTGTCGGCCTCATGGCCGCGCCCGAAGCGGTATAAGTGAAGGCGCCCCGCTGAAATACGCCTTCGACGTCAACTCCTGGATTTTCTTTTTATTTAAATTTAATTCAAATTTTGACCAAAAACTTTGACCAGCCATAACTTTTAAACCATAAGTCCAAATGAATTGATTCTTTTTGCATTGTGTTTATTTTGAAAAGTTCTAGCAGCACACCAAAATGGAGATTTTTCTCTACTGTTGAGAATTTCTGGTGATTTTCAGAATGATTCTTGATATTTTCTTTCTTTGTATTTAAATATTTTCGAGGGAGAAGCTTGTCTTGAGGATAACCGGGAGGAGTGTGAACCTCCTATGCACTAAGGCAAGCCACAAAAACATTTGCATGATGTCATTTAAATAATTATGATTTTTCCAACTTGAATATGAGTTATTTCATGCATTAATTATTAAAATGAATATTGCTCATGCTAGTTACTTTGTTATGGTTGAAATGCTCAGTTTACAGTAGTGTGAGAATATCTAAGCTAGTATGAGTTAGTAGAAGTAATTTTTGATTGTGTGATTATGACATGGTTATGTTATGACTAGCATCGGTATTATTTTTCATATGCAAGAAGTGGATTTTAATAAGATAGTATCATGATTAAAAATGATGAGTATTAAGAACCAGTGAAGTAGAATCAGTATGGTTTGATGAGGACTGGTGCCAGTAGAAGATTTGAAGGTGTTGATCCATTTACTCCTAGTGTTATGTGATGCATGTTGGATGGTTGCATATTCATGGCATATCGTGACACCAACTATTTTTATTTCAAGTTAAACCTGATGTTAATTCAACTTGAATGTAAAGTTGATCGAGTCATGGTGCCACTGAATCGAGTTTTTCCCAGTGCAACCACATTTGCCTTTATGGGAAGGCCTTTATTCGGTCCATTGACATGCCTCTGGTCGGTACCTCCAACGAGGGAAGGTTATGGGCGTGCGGTACCCTGGCCCGATAAGCAGACATAACCTTGGGTGCCCGTTTGTTGTTATGGTACCTTGCCCCCGTTTGGGACCGTTTATGTTTTGCCACGACGGTGGCTGTTGATGCCTTTGGTAGGCACGGGGCCACCCATGACTTAGTCTAATGGGGAGTTGGTCGGAGTGGCCGGGAGAGTGTCATGGCAATGTGAAGGTTCTGTCGGAATGCCGTTGGTCCACCCAAATGGGAGTGCGAGGCCATGGATTCTGTGATGCGGGTACAGTGTGCTAACCTCTGCAGAGCGTTATTTAATCTATCGATAGCCGCGTCCTCGGTTACGGACATAACTTGTGAGTAGGTCACACCATGGATCAACATTTATAAGTAATCATGCACACTAATTATATATACTTGGCATTGGTTGAGAGATGATGGATGAGGAATTATGATGATTGTGGAAACCAAGGTGTTGGTTTCGTTTGTGATCTGGGTAAGATCACCGTTTGGTTACGAGATACCCCGTTCGGTAAGAAAGTAAGATCACCATTTAATTTGCCATTATGTTTATGCTTGTTGTGAGCTTGCAAGTACATTCAATGCACTGACCTGGCGTGTCATGCCAGATTTCGGGAAAGTCTTATTGGATCGAAGTGCTGCCCGTGTCTAGATCGTGTCCACATCGGTGTCCCTGTGTTATGGAGTTCGACTTCGTCGTCGTTCCGCTGCCGCGTAGTTGTCGTGATCGAGTCCCCTTTATGTTCACTAAAGAATGTACATATTGTTCAGCCGCACCGTGTGTGCCACTTGGCCTCGCTACTTGACGTAACATCGAACTATATTTCGCTAGTATCAATAAAGCGGTTGTTTTCTGTACCAAGATGTTGTGTGTTTCCAGAAGACTTGATCTCTAGGCTTGCAATGCAAGGTAAACCGGTTCCTCTGAGCCGGGGTGCCACAACGCTTGGTATGAGAACCGCGCTGACTGTAGGACACGGTAGACCACCGACGCGTTAGTTGAATGTTAGTTAGGTTATAGATTGAGTGCCGGTAGTGTTTGCATATGATTGCTGCATTGCATGCACTTGGTTTATTATTATTTCTAACCGACTAATGGTTGTGAGTGTAGAGGGCTCCAGTGCCATACGCGTGCAAGTTGGAGCTGCTACCGTACACGCCGCCGCACCTTCTTCGGAATGTATGGCACCGACTCTACCCTCACAGTGACGACCCAATGTATCGGGTGTACCGGGAGCGTCTAGCAGACTCAGTGTACGAGTATTACGCAGTGGTTACTCTGCGCGCCAGTTCAGCATCAGGCTCTTACACTCGTACCTCTAAGAGTGGTTTCTCTTCCATCGCCGCTCATGCTATCTAGTTTGCTGCATTTGAGTTCCTCGTTGAGCTACGCTATAACGAGATCCACATGCAGACCCAGCCAGGTTTCTACTACTATCCGTCCCTGTATGAGATGGTCGTGTCCGTTTTACTATCATTGATCCGGCGGCCGATAACGCTACTAGCCACCTTTCTCGCAACATCACTGCTAGTTATCTTCTGATTCACGAGCTGGCTCGAGAGCTGACTCGTGCTCGCACTGCTTTAGTAGCCGCTAGGTCCTATCCCACTCCCCCTTCCATGGGATGTACCCCTTATATCGCACCCGGTTCTAGCTCGCCTGTTCCCCCGGTTACCCCTTCGAGTAGCTCGGACACCTTGACAGTGACTCCCCATAATGCTCCTGCTGAGTGGGCTTCCCTTCTTGCTACCCTCGCTGCCCCTATGCTCCAGCCTCATCCCGCACCTGCCCCTGAGCGAGAGCCGTCGAGGCAGTGTCGTCGTGTTACCTTTAACCCGGAGGTCTTGGTTAACGTCGTCAGTTCAGGATCTGAGTCCGCTTCAGGAGAGGACCCCGCAGGACCGGCAGAGCACTAGAGTGTCCGAGTATCCGTAGTTGTCATGTTGATGTACGGATGTAGTCGTACGAGTCACGATGTTTCATTTCATGTATGAGAGTAGCCGAACCGGTCAGGATGTTTATCTTTCATGTACGAGTCTATGTATAATTATGTTGGAACTTTTTATTATTCGCTTTGTTTCTCGCTGTTTTGTTTCTTTCTCTCGGGTTTATCGCTGGCTTTTCTTTCCATTTTTGATGTTGCTCATCACAGTTGCTTTCTATTAGAAAAAACAAACAATAGGATGACGCGGGGAGGCAGTAGCAGCCACGCTTGTGAGGATGCCCCTATTCGTCGCTCAACACGATAGGCAGGGCATTCCCCCCGAGCCGTATTTTCCACCACCGCCTCCACCGCCACATCCGCCCTCCACTGAACAAATTATGCGCATGTTTGAAGAAAGAAGGAACAACGATCTTATTGAGTTTTTGAAAAGTGTACACGCTATGGTTGGGCAGAATGGAAATCAGAATGGTCATCACTCCAAGCTGTCAGATTTTCAGAGAACCAAGCCTCCCAGCTTCAGTCAAGAGTCAAGTTATCGATCCCTTGGAAGCAGGTGATTGGTTAAGGACCATTGATAAAAAGCTTGAGATTGCTCTGAATAAGATGTCAAGGTTCCGTTCTCTCCGCATTACCTTGAAGGAGCTGCCGCTATATGGTGGGATAATGCTAAATCCATGTGTCCCGCGGACGAAGAAATCACTTGGACTAAATTCAAGGACCATTTCCGCAAATATCATATTCCTGCTGGTATTATGAAGGTCAAGCAGCGTGAATTCCTCGCGCTCACCCAAGGAAACCTATCTGTCAGTGAGTATATGCATAAGTTCAATCATTTAGCTTGTTATTCTCTCTATGATGTGGCCACAGAAGAAAGAAAGATTGACAGATTTCTTGGAGGACTAAACCAGCACCTCAGATGCACTCTCAGTATGTTTGATTTCCCGGATTTCCAAACTCTAGTAAACAAGGCCCTTATTGCAGAAAGGGAACACAAGCTTGTGCACAACAAGAAGCCTGCTAATAATGATCACAAGCACAAGTTTGAACGTAAGAAGGATGGCCAGCCAATGTAGAAGGCTCGTACTTGGCAACAGACTTAGGTTGAGTACAAACCCAATTGGTAGCAGAATGTTAACAGGACCACTACTCAAGTAAAGAATGTCGTGACCAGCCCGGTGCGCGAAGAATGTCAGCACAACAATTCGTGCTTCAATTATGTACAAACCGGACATTATGCCAGATAGTATCCCAAGAACGGGCAAGCCAAACGCTCCATTCAGGCTGCAAGTCAACCACATGGGGCCATACCCTATCCAGCGGACCATCCAAGGGCAAATTCACCACCTCTCGGCAGGCGAAGCCCAAGAGGACCCAAAAGTCGTCATTGGTATGTTTCCTGTTAATAGCATACCTGCAATAATTTTATTTGACTCTGGGGCTTCCCACTCTTTTATTTCGTGGAGTTTTGTTGCCCAAAACAAATTTCCTTGTTCGATTTTGGGAAAAAGTATGATGCTACAATCCCCGGGATCCGTGCTCAGAAGCAAACTGGTGTGCCGTAATTTGGAAATTGATATCAAGGGAGTCCGCTTCCCAACTTCCTTAATAGTCATCGAGTCTACCTAGTTGGACATTATTTTGGGGATGAACTGGTTGACCCAATATCAAGTATGCATCAACTATGCAACCAGAGAATTCACTTTGACAAGCCAGGAAGGTCGAACCACAAAATTCTATGCCCACAGAAGCATACCCAAGAAAGAAATGGTCTTCACTGCTGTAGCAGATTAATTGGAATTAATTCCTCTGGTCAGTGAGTTTCCAGATGAATTCTCTGAGGAATTACTAGGAATGCCGCGAGATCGGGAGCTTGAGTTTGCAATTTATCTTGTGTCCGGGACCGCACCGTTATACAAGAAGTATTATCGGATGCCTTCGTCAGAATTAGTGGAATTAAAGAAACAACTTGATGAGATGCTCCAGAAAGGTTATATCCGTCCAAGCTCTTCACCATGGGGATCACCCGCAATATTTGTGGACAAGAAAGACGGCAGTCTTCGAATGTGTGTGGATTACCGTCAGTTGAATGATGTCACTATCAAGAAAAAATATCCACTACCGAGGATTGATGATTTGTTTGATCAACTCAGTGGCGCGAAAGTATTCTCCAAGATAGATTTGAGGACCGGATACCACCAGCTCAAGATCAAGAAGGAAGATATTCCTAAGACCTCGTTCACTACCCGATATGGTCTTTATGAATATACAGTTATGTCTTTTGGCCTGACCAATGCCCCAGCTTTCTTCATGCATATGATGAACAAAGTATTCACGGATTTCCTGGATAAATTTGTGGTGGTCTTCATCAATGACATCCTAATATACTCAAAAGGTGAAGAAGAGCAGAAAGGACACCTCAGAGCTATCTTACAAAGACTCTGTGACCATCAGCTATATGCAAAATTCAGTAATTGCGAGTTTTGGATCAAACAAGTTCGATTTTTAGGGCATGTTCTTTCAGCAGAAGGGATAGCCGTAGATCCAAGTAAGGTGAAGGACGTGCTTGATTGAACGGCACCCACCAGTATCCGAGATCCGGAGTTTCCTTGGATTAGTCGGATACTACTGCCCTTTCATTGAGGGTTTCTCTAAGATTGCCAAGCCCATGACAAAGCTCCTCAAGAAAGATAAGAAATTTGAATGGACTAAGGACTGCGAGAAAAGTTTCAATGAGCTGAAGACCAGACTGACAACAGCACCTATTTTGACCCTTCCAGACATCTACCGCAGCTTTGATGTGTACTGTGACGCCTCCAGGAGAGGTATTGGGTGTGTACTCATGCAAGATGGAAAGATTGTAGCATACGCATCCCGCCAGCTACGACCCCACGAAGGGAACTATCCTACACATGATTTGGAGTTGGCTGCAGTTGTGCACGCTTTAAAAATTTGGAGACACTATCTCATTGGAAAAAGGTGTCAGATATTTACCGTCCACAAAAGTCTCAAGTATATATTCACTCAACCGGACTTAAACCTCCGACAACAAAGATGGCTCGAATTAGTCAAGGATTATGTCCTTGGAATTAATTATCATCCAGGTAAGGCCAACATGGTCACACTACAAAAAAAATACACTTCCGTGATGATACGTGTTTGTCACAGTAGGTCGCGTTTTTTGTCATGCACGTACATCCATGACAAATTTATGACAGAATCAAGATAGTCATACATGTGCTGTCGTAGAAGTGTTCCATGACATTACCAAAATTATCATCACGGAAGTGTCCACTTCCATGATGATAAATCGCGCGTCACAAAAGTGCTTTCGTCAAGGGTGACCGACACGTGGCATCCACCGTAACGGAACGCCATTAAGCTATCGGGTCGGATTTTGGATCCGATAACCCGTTAACAGCCCCGACCAATGTAGCGACCCGACCTCAGACGGTCAAGCCTCTGTGTATCCGTGCCATCCCTGGATCAGTATGCTGGCACACACAGTACATCAATGTATATATCAAAGTGCAATCACATGTATAAATAACGTAAAACTGATATATACCTCATAAGTCACAGCGGAAACAAATAGTCGGGTGTGGAGTCCCATCAACGCCATCGGCAAGTTGAGTGTAGACCGTAACCCTGTACCGTACTCTTACTCGTGGAGGAAATATCTGCAACATGATACGTTGCAGCCGTGTAGGTCAGTACATTGAATGTACCGGCAAGATCACAATAAGAGAAAACAGATGATAAACTATACTATATGCAGTATGGCTTTGTGGCTCTGTATCTGAGTTTTGTTTGCGTA
>LR880967.1:920778989-920795822 GCA_904067115.1 Aegilops sharonensis
TAAGTAAAAACTTAACAACAATTAAAATACTAAACTAATAAATTAACAGAAAATAAAATGTAAAATAACTAATTTAACAGAAAGTATTTTTTTCCATAAAATTTTATTTGCAAAAAGAAAAAAATAAAAAGCTTTTATAAAACTCTAACTATGACCTATAGAAGGTTTCATACAAAACTAAGGAAAATAAATTTTTTAAAATAAAAATAAATTTTCTCCTGTTGTCTAACAGAAACACAACTAATTTTTTCAAAAGTGACAAAAATAAATAATTTAAAACTAATAAAAACAATAAAGAAAAAGCTAAAACAGAACTAATAATAAAACAGTACTGTTTTGCTAAAAACCTAATTTAAATTAACCTAGAAATAAAAGACTAAATACTACTGGATAAACAAAGGTCCTAGAGACCAGGAGCAAAAAGAATCGGTCGAAAATAATATTCCTAACTCAAAATATCTCAAATCTAGTGATTTGAGAAAATTCATACAAACACAAATTTAAACTGCTCAAATATGAAATACAATTGAACTAACAGAAACTTCAGCAAATTTGTGACACATAGCAATTGGAATCACTCAAAAATACTAAAAACTCTAAAAGATATGAATTTTCTAAGATTGCTATTTTCTGAAAAAAAATGAATTACGGGATTTCGTGGATCTCATCGGAGTAGTCGTCGGAGTTGGGGAAGAAGATCGGATCCGATGTTGCGGTTGCTCCTAGAGGAAAGGAGATCACGGGGCGGTGGAGAGGAGATCATATAAACCTCAGGAGAGGTCGAGGGCGCGGCGGCAGCACTTGGCGGCGGCGGTGGCAAGCGGGGGCGGTGGTGCTGCACTGCTGCTGCTGCGGAGAGGAGAGGAGAGGTGTTGGTTTGATGTGTTGGAGGGGGGTGCTTGGGTATTTATATTGGAGAGGGGAGGGTTTTGCTTGGGGTAGGGGACAAGAAATAGACTAGAATTAGGAAACAAAAGGGAAAAGATCTAGAAATAAATCGGAATAAACGGAATAACGAAACGGGATCAAATCCTACTAGGATTTGTAAAAGAATAGGAAACCTTGGCTCCCTGGCCCCCTAGGTGTGTGCGTGCGATGGCCATGGCCTTGGCCTTGGCCGGTGGCTGGTCGGCGGCTTGGGCCTTTGGCCCAAGGCGCTGCATATATTTTTTTTAACAAAATTTCACAGAACTAAAACAAAAACAAAATAATTAAAACTTTTATATAGGCATATAATATATCAAAATTTGCAGAAAAATATTTCCTACAAGATGAAAATTATTCTAATGTCAAATAAAATCCACACAAATTTTAATAATTCACACAGTGCTACTGGTCCAATAAAATCCAATAAAAATCATTTTTAAAATATCAAAATGACTTCAAATTAATTTCTCTCCAATTTTCTGATGTAGGGAATCATGTTACCCTATTTTCCATGTATTTTATTTTTGGAGAAAAATAATTTGAATAAAATCCAAATAACTCCAAATTGAAAAATAATTCCAAAAGGACTTCGAATTTGATCCTTTGAAACTCCCAACTCATATTTCATATGTTTTGAAGAAGTCATTTTATCCTCGCTCGTGAAAATCACAGAGTTGCATGAACTTCATGAATTAGAAAATATTTCCAAATGAAATTCAAATATTTTCAACACCCCTTTTTTTCATTTAAATGGAAGAAGTCATGTTATCCTCTCTCAGGGTTTTGTGATGAAAAGAATTTGAATTCCCGAAGATCATAAAAGCAAAAATGAAAGTTTGGGAAAGTCCTTTTATTCCCTCTCATTTAACTTTCAAAAAGTTTCAAATTCCACTCAATTTCACACAATCAATCACTCAACAATCAAACAAACAATCAGAATTATTTATTTAATATAACATTCCAAAATTTGGAATTTTGGGATGTTACAACCAATGGGAAATTTCCACGTGTAAAATCATCATTGGCTGGAGGAAACACGTGTCGGCTCATCGTTGGGACAGATGTCATCCACTCATTGGAAAGAAGGCGCCTATGATACGTCAACACGTGGCACGGCCCATCAAGTTTAAATGGTCCGGCCCAACTAAAGGCCCACAAGATTTTGCGGACCATAATGGGCTGGCCCAGTTAAAGGCCCATGAGATTTTGCAGACTATAATGGGCTGGCCCAGCTAAAGGCCCACAAGATTTCACGGGCCATATTAGGTCGGCCCAGTAAAGGCCCACAAGATTTTTTTGTGCCATAATGGGCCAGCCCATTTAAAGGCCCACAAGATTCTTGCAGATCATAATGGGCCGGCCCAGCTAAAGGTCCACGAGATTTCGCCGACATTAATGGGCCGGCCCAGCTGTAGGCCCACAAGATTTTGAGGACCCTAGTAGGCCGGCCCATTAACTGGCTGCCATGTTTTGGGCCAAATGCCGACCCATATTTGATCCGGTCCATTAATGGCCTGCCACGTTCCGGGCCTAATAATTGCCCATATAAGATCCGGCCCGTTAAAAGCCTCCCACTTTCTGGGCCAAATCACAGCCCAGATCAGGTCCGGCCCTTTAAGAGGCTTTGGGCTCAATTATGGCCCATATCAGATTCGGCCCGTTGACTGGACGCTATGCTTTTGGGCCCACTTTCTAAAGGCCCATTTAGTAATTCGGTCTGATATTAGTTTCGGCCTGTTAAGGGCCCATTTAACATTTCGGCCCTATATTAATTTCGGCTTGTTAAAAGCTCGTCATATAGTCAGGCCTAATTAACTATGGCCTGGTTTGCATCCGGCCTGCTCGCAACCGATATCTGATTGGGCCAAACAAGGACCGAGACAACTTTGGCCTGTTAAAAGCCCATGAATTGATTCGCACAATCATGGGCCGGGGTCCATTTCGGGCTGCTGCCGGCCCGTGAGCTATTCGGCACGTTTCAGGTCCAGTCTACTTCTCAGTCTCCTAAAAGCCCATTGAGTTTTTTTTATGAAAAGAGGGTCGGGGGTTACTTGGCCTATTAAAGGCCCGAATCTACTAGTGGGCCAGTTTGACGGGGCCCATGATTCGGATCATACATCATGATTGCATGACGGCCCGATTATGTACCATAATTTTACAGTTTGGCCGGTTTACTGCAAAGACAGGATATATTACAATAAAATAACTACAACATCGTGAATAAGAAAAAACCTAGACTATACAATAAAGAAATTATGGCATATTACATCCACTAGGCATCAAAGTTCGCCACTATGATAATAAAGCACAAGCAGACAGCAGATTACATACACTGGGCATCAAATATCGCCACCAGTGCAAATAAACACGCCGAAAAAATAATATACAAAACCGACAACACTTCAATAGAGTTCAAGAAAGGTTAGCCCTGCTGGGGAGCTGCAGCGCAAGCAGCTAAGCAAGATGATGAGACTGCGCTTGTTCAACACTTATATCTTCCTCACTCTGAAAGATAAACAAGCAAACAGATGACATGTTTTGCACATAAAAGTATCAGTGCTGACAATTCATCACATTTCTTACTGACGAATAAAGTGACACAATTTAAAATTGCATTAACACAATATGGTATTGTTCAGGTCAAGACATGGCAGGAAATGACATTGTGAAGGAGTTGGCAGCTTCACGACACCACTGGATTACAGATCAAGAACTCATAAGTATCAATGGTTAGTGTGCTGTCAATTTATCCCATTTCAGATTGGCAAATAAAGAGACGGTTTAAATAATACTCCCTTCGTCCGGAATTACTTGTCATCAAAATGGATGTGTCTAGAACTAAAATACATCTAGATACATCCATTTCAATGAGAAGTATTTTCAGACGAAGGGAGTAGTAGAAATTTTTTTTGCGGGTGATATGACATTGTTCATAGTTAAGACATTGCAGAATATGACATTGTGCTGTAGTGGGTAGGTTCACCACACCACTGGATTACGGATGAAGAACAGAAGCATACATGCAGTGCAAAAGAAGATCACTTGCTATGTATATTTTAATTTACATGGTATGAAGAAGGAACTTCGTTGTACAACTGAAAACTTAAATTGAGAAGGACAAACTTTTGTTTATGAACTACATAATAAACTTTAAACATGCAATTTGATGCAAACACCAAAAATAAACAGCTGTTGCAGTCATGCCTAACCAAATATACACAACAAAGTTTGAAGGCTTGAGAAGGACAAACTTACATTACTGGTGAAGACAGGCTCTGTAAAGCCCCTGTCCATGCTGATGGGGGGCAATTCAAGAAGTTTAGCACAGAATGTTCTTCATAAGCATTCCCTTTATTCTACATTTTGTTAAGAGTAAATATAGATGTGATAATATACAAAAAAATGGAGAATATTTAAGATAAGATGAAGAGTGATGCTACATAACCAAGTAGCTATAAATGTATGTGCAGCGATACAGGCAAAAGGCACAGCCAAGAGCAATGCACATCTAAACTTCTTCAGTACCAACCTTATGGTAAGAGTAAATATAGATCTGATGTGTAGAAAATGGAGGGCAAAGGAAAATAAGCTGCAGAGTGATGGTACATGAACAACTACCTGTCAATATAAGTACACTCATAAAGGACAGCATGTACTTACAAGAACAATGCAGAGCTAAAAAAATTCATTGGCATTGGATATATTCTACACTAATGTAACCATTAATACATATCAGATAATTTGGAGCGAACAATTGATAAGCAAGCTATCATGCATACTGCTGTCACATAATGAACCAGGTATGTATGCAAGTACAATGATACAAGACAACATATTTGCGATATCCTGTTGTTTTTTTCAAACTGGAATTCTTCTTCGAGCAGATTTCCTGCAAAAAAGATCCGTAAGGCACACGCGGAAAAGTCGAAGTTCAAATTGTCATGTGATTTCATAGACAATACCTCATCCTGGAAACGAGACTAGTGCATAACAAGGTTTTTCCATTCAATGTCTTCTAAATTTAGCACAGGAGACTTCATCGGAAATTTGTTTATAGACTTGCCATCAAAGTGTGATTTCCTCAGGTAACACCGATACTGCTGCAATGCTTCCTTGAAAAGCACAAGCAGCTTTTCTCCTCATGACTATCCAGATTGACCCTCACCTAGTTACAACAATGTAATGTAAATCATTGATGTGTTCGATCAGCAGAAAACAGGAAAATAATAACCATGAATAATAGCACTTACACGTAAGTTGGACAGGAAGATGTGAAAATGGTGTTTGTCTTCACTATAATCTTCCCATGATGGGAATATATGCACGTAGTCCCTAACAACATTGAAAGCATTGTCTTTTAAACTAGGAATAAATGGAATGGGGTTCCAATCTGCAGGAATTGGCCGTCTCTGCAGTTGGGATAGGTCTTCGGCCGGTGGACTTGCTGTACTTTTTGCTGGAGTGGGATTTTTCTGTGGTACGACTGGTGCTATGGAAAATGAAATCGGTATACCTTTTGCTGGAGTGCAGGTCCTGTGTGGTGGGGCTAGTGGTGTGGCCAGTGAAGTATGGGTACAGTCTGCTGGAGTCGGTCGTATGTTTTGTGTCACTGGTTGTACAACCAATATAAGTGGGGCACTGTCTGATTTCTCCGGCACCACCACATTTTTCAAGGACTTTGCTGGTGCTCCTTCAGGTTCGGCAATCTCCCTCTTCCTTTTTGATGTCTAATGCACAAGAACAACATTTGAGTGAAAAAACATGGTATGACGATAGATGGAATATGTATTGATAATGGATGGGCATGAGTTATATGATGAGTAAACTAAGCAGATGGTGGTGCAACAAAGTAGAAGAAATGTAAGACAACATATGCAAGATACGCACAATCAATAAAACCTTGCCAAATTAGGACATGCACCTTGATGGGTGAACAGGACAGGCCATCTGCCTTTGACTCCTCGAGGTTAGAATAGTCATTAGGATGATATTCTGAAGAAGAATCAACAGGTGGGGAGCGTACGAGTTTCATTGTTTCCAGAATGGCACTCAATGCCTTGGTGCCAATTTTGTAAGTCATTGCAGTGTTCCACAATATTCTTCTGATGCGCGGATTCTGATATTCACTGTAATTGCGTATAATATCTGAGAACCATGAAAACATAAATAGTTGTGAGATTATCTTTGTAATGCAGATGATATTCTAATATAGGGGCACCCCTGTAAACACTTATGTGATATCACTGGATTCTGATGAGAGAGCTCATGTGTGCTGTAATATCGTGCGTGCATTTATATAATCTGGCACAAGTACACAAAAAAATAGGCTCCAGAAGTAAGGATAGCTGGCAGATGATAGGTTCATAATATACTGTATACAGAGTTTATTGCCAAACCATGATAACAAGAGCACACAGCAACTAGGCAGATCATAGTGTACATAATAGGGGTACACCATAACCATGATATATAAATCGGGAAAGTGGAACTGGCTTGAAAATACGGTGTTGTATTGCCGCTAGTAATTGAAAGCCTATCGATCACGTACAGGCCAGCACTATCGAACATGGTAAAGAAGAGCAAGCAGATTTTGGATAATAAAATGTTGGTTGTGCAGTGCCCATACAAGATGAACCAGAGCGCATTAAGAATGCAACTCCCAGTTGTCTCTCAACCATTTCAGGAGGTTGGATGAAGATCTTACGTCTCCTAATCCTTCTTCTTCCTCGTCTCTTAATTCTTCCCATACAGAACACCGCACGGGCCGCCAGCCGGACCACCGGCCCCCACCTCCTGTGTTCCTCCGCCACCCCCACCCCCACCCGCGTCGAGTTTTCTTTGTTCGGCAAGGCCCCACAACCACCCGAGCCCCTTGGCTCGCACCGGCGAACTCCGGCGAGCTTTGAAATATCGACTGACCCAATTTTGAAATTTAGTCTACTGTGATTTAACTAGTGTGGAATATAAAAGGGGAAAACCATAAGCATTGGGAGTATAGTGTTGAGCGTGCCATGCGGATTTGAAGGTGCAAACCGGACAAAGGCAACTTCGCAACCAAGACAAGAAATCAGAGTAAAGCAGTGGCGATCTATTTTCTTGCTGCGATAAATAAGTTGAGCAGATACGAAAGTGTACCGCCTCTAGTGCGGCGCCGTGTACAAATCTGCTGAGAATTTGATGGTGATGTGGTAGCGATGGCTGTCGGCGACGTGGAAGCAGATCTAGGAGGGTAGACGGTGGTGGCGAGGCGAGGTGGACGAGACGGTCGTAGGAGCGGCGCCGGCAAGGTGGACGACGGCAGGGATGAAGCGAGAGGACGGGATGCAAGGATCCGGTCCGAAGGCGTGGATGAGAGAGGTTGATCTCTTGTAATGGACGACGATGTCGGGGTATCAGCTCCGGCATGGTGGAGGAGGACGGCGGTGGATGGGGTGGCGGACGGCGGTGGATGGAGAAGGGTGGGGTGGAGAGGGTGTTTTGGCGCCCATAGAGTACGAATGGGGAAAAGGGAGGTAGAGAGGAAGGGGGAACCATGTATTCAGGGCGCGCTTGTCTCAAATGCGAGGAAATTTACAAACTTAGCCCCCGTTTCAAATTTCTAGTATGTCACAGCAACATTAGTCGATTGGGGATAGGATGGTAATCTCGCATACACCGAATATTTGCTGATGAGAGTTTGTTTTTGGCGCCCACCGTGTATGAATATGAATCGGGGAGGGAGTCGATTTCGGCCAAGGGCACACTGTGTTTTGGCTCCCACCGTGTATGAATCCGGGTGAGAGGCGGTTACGTCACGTTTGGGTGAAATTACAAACCTACCCCTATCGAAACCTATAGAAATCCAGCAGATGGGCTTTGCGTGGCAGGGATAGGCAGTAGTGATTTCCATCTCGCAGATTTTGGTTTCGGGCGGTTACTGCGACTTTCCCCGCTTTGTTCAAATTTTGCACAGTGCACGTTTATCGTGCCAACTCAATTCGAATCCCGTTTGTATTCTACTATTTTTTTCGGGCGGGATCCATTTTCAATTGGAATTACATTCTATATACATCATTTTTTATATGTACTTTCAAAAGCACAACACCATTTATACATAAATATGGTTTACAAATGGCATGATCTCAGATTCATAAGGTTGTATCCATCAATTTGGATTTCAAATATTTTAAACCACTTTATGTTGAAATCCAATGTATGCATTCCTCGCTAACTGTCTCCAATTAATGTGTGTTTCATGTGGGTTTTTTTAACTTCTCAAACATGTATAATGTGTTTCACACACGCAACATATAGTTTAATCCCGTTTAGACATTAATTGCGTATAAACCATGCATTGTTTGTAATTGAAGAATCTATGGATCACCAATATTGATAAACTATATAACATTACACGTGTGCCCAAATTCAAATGAATATGCATGTTTGATACACCAATTTGCGTTATGATATTATCGATGTCGTGATCTCCAGTTTAAATATTTGAATGCCCTTTAATCTAGATATTCGTCTCATATATCTATCACTCATGCTTATATAGGACTATCTCTCTGGACCTATAAGCGTTCATCGTCTCTCAGGCATCTCTCGTGCTACCTGTATGTCGACAATGATCTTTTATCTTCGTAACACACTGACGGTACTCTCTCCCTCGACCTTCATCACTCTATCTCTCTCTAAGTATATCTCGCTCCCTGCTATGTGTCTCTAGCTATGATTCTCCATGTGGAATCTCTTTGTCTCACACAAACACAAACCTTTGTCTCCTGGGGTCCCATTTCTCTCAACTATTCCCATGTGTGCCACTCGCACACCCCTCATACAGAGATGTCTTTCGCTCCTTAGATATGAGAACCTACGACTCTTCCTCTTCAATATCCCTTTCTCACACACAAACACAAACTCCGTCTCCCAGGGTCTCATATTTCTCCATTGTTCTCTTGTATGTCGCTCAAACACACCCTCTCTCCCTAGAGATATCTTGTGTTCCCTCATATGTCTCTCTAGCTATCACTCTCGTTGTGAAATATCTTTCTCTCTCGCAGACACAAAACTCCGTCTCTCTGGATCTCATTTCTCTCTGATATCTGTTTGTATGTGACTCACATGCACCCTCTCTCTATCTCTTTCACACCCACACACATAACCCAGCCTTCTGATCCACTCGACTCCTATCTCTAACGCACACTAGCTAGCATCTTTATCTTTCTATTTATCTGTTTCTCCATCAACCTTCTTTCTCGCCCTCACTCTTGATTCCTATCATGCACACTACATATGTTTCTCTCTACATGCAGTCAAGTGCCCTCTCACACACATATATAACTTCACCCTTTGAACCACCCGATGGTCATCTCCAACACCCAAACTAACGGATGTCCCTCTAGCTAGCATCTCCATCTCTGTATCTATCTGTAGTTTCTCCGTCAACATTTCTTTCTCGCACGGAGTCTTGCTTCCTATCACGCACACTATATATGTCTCTCCATACATATGCATCTATAGGTTGATCTCTTTTGCACAATCGTTGCGCCTCACCCCCTCTGCTCGCCATAGATGCATGCTCCAGCCCACGCCACTATCTCTTAAAGACAAAAACACATGCTCAATTGTCGGGCCTTCTTCCCTACATTCTCACATGCATGCATATTGTCATACCGACCCGTCTCTCCCATGCCATTGATCTTATGACTTATGTCTTCTTTCTTTTATCTCGATCATGCGTGCGCGCGCACACACACACACACATCCCACGTATACATGTATACCTCTCACACATGCACGTTCAAGGTCTCTATGTCTCCATACGTAGTTAATTACCCTCAATCCTAACGCCACATCGAACCGTTCTCCTCTTTTGTGCACATAACTTCCGCCTGGATGGGCAAAACACACACTCACACTTAACAATCTCCTTCTAGCTACCCCCCCTCCCCCCCGTGCGCCTCTCACTCTTCCCCTATATCCCCGAAACCAATAATACCATCCCTTTGTTCAATTCCCGCCTACATGCACCATCGATATATAGTAGTCTTCCTCGGTGTCTCTCGAACAAACACTTTCTCTCGATGTCGACTCCTCTCACGCGCACGCACCTTCTCTTCCCTCTCTGTGGGCATTTTCTCTCTCGCACCCCATCGTTGGTGGCCTCTGCCATACACATCACCTCTCTATGATGAAGCCATGCACACTTAAATTACATCCGCCACAGAGGACCCCGCGACACACACACACACACACACACGCACGCACGCACGCACCCTCCCACACACACTAAGACTCCATCTCTCTCTCTTTCACACACAATCACACACACACACACACGCACGCACCCCTCCCCCCCACACACACTTGCACTCCATCTCTCTCTCTCTCACACACACACAAACTAAGACTCCATCTCTCTATCCTCTCTCTCTCTCTCTCTCTCTCTCACACACACACACACACACACACACACACACCCCACACACACACTAAGACTCCATCTCACACACACATGCTCTAGACGTAGCATTTGTTCCTACCACCCTTCATCCAACCTTACCCGTATGATAAACAATCACCTTTATTTACTTGCATAATATGGACAGATTCCACTTTACTTTAGTAGTCAGCAAACTTATCATCTGTACCCTTATAATAAAACGAGTTGGCGATGATGGTGTGCCTGCCATATTGTAATACAGAACGTATGATCTATATCTGACGGATAGAAAGCAAACTATGATAATTTTACAAAAGATACCCGCACCTCTCTCCACATCATTATCTCCCGCAACCTCATTGCTCAGCAATTTAAAAAGGAATAAATCTCTGTAACAATCTAGCATGCATAGTGGCTGCTGCCGCCTGCCGGCGCCGTCCATCCCCATGCCTCCGCCCATTCCGACCACCAGTCACCACCACGCTCCACTCCTCCTCGCCTTATCTCTCATCTTTTATTTTTTCGATGACATTCTCGAGATACCAGTTTTCTGATAAAATTCTCGAGATATCATTAGTTTTTCCACATGGGATAACTCCTGCATGGGTCAATCACAATAGGTGTTTTGTAAAAGAATGCATATTGATGTTCCGTGCAATGCACAAGAATCTTGCTTGTAATTATATAACGCAAATCACGAGCAGGAAGTGACATTTTTTTGACACAACCACGTTAACATGGCCACGTAAATCACGAGCAGGAAGGAGAAGGGAAGCTGGCTGTGGAGTAACGTTTTTTGCCACAATTTCTTAGGAAACTGAGTGCAATAATTGAGTAGTTTTGCAAACTACCATTACTACTACACCTGAAACGGTTCAGAACCTATACTCCCTTGCCAGCGCGCGCTTCCCGCGTGAAAGGGTCAGCGTCTCCCTGGAGCGTCAGTGCCGCATTAATGCCCGGCCAGAGCGGAGGCGACCTCTCACTGGCGCCGACTTTGAAGTGGCGCGACGGCCGAGAGAGCGTCGCATCCCGGTGGACGCGACTGCTCCGCGTCGAGACTGACCATAGGCCCTGTTTGGATCCATGGGTTAGAGTTAGTTTGAGCTAGTTAGGGCTCAAATAGCCCTAAAGTATCCAAGCATGAGGGTTTAAATTGGAGCAAGTTGCACCGAACCCACCAAAAAAAACTATCCCACCCAAGAGGTGCTAACTGGAGATAGTTCTTATTGGGACCACTGAAAAATCACTTTTATCTTTCCATGAAGTGCATTTATTGTCAATCTAACCCTGTCACCCAAACACCTCTTTTGCTACAGTTAGTTCAGGGTTAGTCATCAGTTAGTCTAACCTCTAGCTAAGTTAGAGTATCAAACAGGAGCAGTATAGGACATGCAAGTTGCTCAAAGCATACATGCAAATTCGTACGTGAAAGGATTTTTTTCTTTTTGAAAACGGAACGTGAAAGGAATTTTTTTAGAATGCTCTTGGCATGTCGCTAACATGTGATAGTTAACCAACCTCAATAGATGGCAGAAACGCCAGCCCGCCGCACTTTGATAGAGACGAGGAGGGAGAAGCGATACAGGCTGCTGGATTACGAGAGATAGGTGTCGCACGAAAGCCAAGAAATATGGTGATAGCGTGGGTTAGCCATGTACTAGTATGATGTAACCATTGGGCTGCCGTGTTTCGTACTCTTCCAGTCCACTGTGGAGATGATTGGTTAATTTTATATCGCTGAATAATATTAAATATTATGAGTGCACTCGCTCCACCACGAGGTTCCTTGCTCCTTCTCGGTCATCCGGGATCTATTGTTCTTCCACTCTATTTTTTTTACTTGAGCTTTGTTCATCCTTTTGCCAACACGCGAGACATCTAGCATCAAGGTGCACGTGTTATGTAATGATCGTTCCATCTATATGAAGAACACGTGGGACTGGAACTACGAGACGGACATGTACCCAGGAGTCGACGTACGAACCTGAGTAATGTAGCGCAGTAAGTGAAGTAGAAAGGCACAAATGGTATGAACCTGCGTGGCATACAGGGTGTGTTCGGTTGTGTTCTTGTCTCATCATAGTTGTTCCCTCTTCATGCATGCTTAACTCAACACCCCTCTTCATGCATGCTCTCTTCATGCATGCTTTTAGTGTATTTGTGCTAAACTAGTGTGTACTCATGCACCCTCCATACACTCTACCAAACACCCAAAAGTGTAGGCCGAGAAGGGAATTCTTGGGCGGCATTTGTCTCTTACTATGTACTACCACTAAATGTTGTACGTGCAATGCACGGTGATGTTATGGAGTACGTGCCTAAGTACTCTACTACTACTATATTAGTTGGAGGCACATATTAACTTTTATATTTATTTACGTGTATGCCCCGAGACCTTCCAACTAGACGTGTCTTCCTCTCCAGGTCGCACTTTGTATCATTCATACCACTAAGTACTACTACGTTGGTCTCCGACCCATAAGTGGAAGAAGTGGAGACGCTCTACCACGCTGTTTTTTTACGCTGGGCTCTACCACGTTGTTCATGTCCCACTCCTTTCGCTGACGTGTGGGACATCCAGCACGTGCCGTGTTTGGCACCCTTCGTCATAAGAGTTGAAACGCTAGCATTCATCAGAAATAAAAAATAATTATAAATCGGCAGTGATACTATTTTTTTGCGAACCAATCAGCAGTGATACTATACCACGCGGTTTCCTTGCTCCTCGATATCGGAAAGAATACTTCCGTTTGCCAACATGTGGGATGTCGACCATCCTGGTCCACTTGCCATGCACGCAGAACTCCAAGGGAGAGTCACCCAGGTCGTCGCGCCGCAGTAACAATGACTAATGAGCCGTCAAATCACAGGCCCACTTCCCACTTAGAAGTTGCTCGGACGAAGGAACCATCATGACTTCGTTGAATTCCGCTTCTTCAAGAAAACTATTGTACCAGCAGTACTGCTAGCTACAGTATTTACTCCAACAGAGGCCTCCTTTCGTTCATAGGATAGAAATATGAAAATCATAGGAAGTGAGATGACATGCATCTCAATTCCTATATAGAAAGAGATGTCATTTGATGCATACGATAGGAATGTTTCCATTTAGTCTAGGCTAATGTACTAGTAATTTTCTCTAAAAACTACAGTAGTAACTAGTAGTACTGGTACATGCCCGTACTCAGACACAGACACACACACTAACTACTAGTACTACTACTTCTCACATGCTGGCTAGACGCCATCGTTCTCCTTCCTGGCTTTGTTGGCGACACCCCACCGTGCTTGGATCTCCGCCGACCTCTCCGCAGCAGCGCGTGCGTCCTTTTCTTTCTTGCAGCGGTGGGCCTCTCTTTTCTTGAGTGCTTTCTGACTTTTCTGCTCCCTCTATGCGGCTTTGGCCGCATCTTGCTCTACCTCCCATTTGGTCTTGGCATCTTCAAATTCCTCCCACATAGTTGTGAGGTCGCGAGCGGCGATGAACTCGGCACGGCGGGATGCCATCGCTCCCCTACCATTTTGTGTGCGTTTGTGGGTGGCGAGGAACTCGGCACGGCGGGATGCCATCGCTGCCTTACCAGTTAGTGTGCGGCGTGGTGGCATGAACAACGCTTGGTGAGAGCTCTGGGGTGGAGTGGCCGGACAACCGTATAGTGCATTGGTTTGTCAAGAGCTCGAGGACAGAAGACGAAGCAAATTAGGATTCCCGTTCAATCCTGGTCATTTATTACCGAGTAAAATGCATTGGCGGTCATCGAACTTGTCTTGATAGCTCACTTTGATCATTGTATATGAGATATGGTGATTATACGGTCACTGGCTCAACGTATAGCTCCGTATTTGTATGGTTGACCAGTCAAACAGTCCGCATGCGCCTCATCAGCTTGTGTTCTTTATATATCTACGCGGGCCTACCTGTGAATGGAGAAAGAAATACTGTAAAAACCAAAATTATGCGTATGTGGGGAATCAAACCACGGACTCGTCACTGCAACGCACCCTCGTCAGCCAAATGAAAATGAAATACTTCGCGTCAGACACTCACGCTCACGCTGTCAAAGCATGATAATGCATGCACGTCGCCCTCTAAATCAAAGTCCTGCTCATGGCACAACGCAAACGGCGAGCCCATCACCTGCGCGCCCCGACGTTGCCTGACATTACTATTTAGACGTTTGATGGAGGCCTACGCGAATGCCGAGCATGTATTCACCTGGCTCAACACCAGCGGTCATACTCGGACCGCCTTGCTCATGTATATCGTCCATCACAACGACAATCTATAAAACAACCTAAGCTAGAGAGGGTACTATGGTAGTATGGTACGGAGTATGTACTATCATGAGCGACCAATCTTAGTGCCACTGCACACCGAAACCCCTTCCATCGCTAGCGCGCGCTTCCCGCCTGAAACGGTCACCGTCTCTCCAGAATGTCAATGCCGCATTCACCGGACTTAACTGCAGGTGCAATTGGTGTGTCACTGACATGCGGGCCAGACGCCAGTTCTGCCCGCATGTCAGTAACCCAAACGCACCTGCAGTTAAGTCACTAAAGCAGCGTCCCCATTCACGCCCGACGAACCTACTCCGGCGCGAGTTGTCCATACGTCTGCTGCGGCTCATTGCCGTTCGCCCGCTATATTAACTTGAGCCCCAGCTCCCAGCCATAGCCAACACACTTATTCTCCTCCGGTCCCTTCCTTCTGTCGGCATCACTTCAACCATGGCCTCCTGGCGCTCCGAAGCTCTCTTGGACGTACTGTCGCAGGAGCAGACGAGGGACATCGGCGGCTCCGCTCCGGGCGCGCTCCAAAGCTCTCTTCGACGTACTATCGCAGGAGCAAACGAAGGAGATCGCTAGCTCCCCCCCGGCCGCCCTCCGCCGCCATGACCACGAAGCCGGCGCGCGTGCGCGGGCGCAGCCGGCAGCGAGGAAGAGTAGTACACGGTAGGTCACCACCGCTCTGGTCCTAGGAAGGCCACCGCTCCACCACTCAGTCGACGCCAAGCTTGGTGGGATAAAAATCGGCGGCCGATTAGCCGCTTGATGGCGACGTGGAGGCGGAAATCTTCATAACCTTGTGCTCCGGAGGAGGAGGTTATCGAGGCGGATAAGGAGGAGGCAATGGCCTGCTTTCTCGGGTTCATGGCCGGACATGGTGGTCGGGGCCCGGCGATCGTTTAGATTAGGTTTACAGTAGGTTTTAGTACGGTTTGTGCGAAATATGTAATGAATTTCATCCAGTTTATAGGAAAAGTTCTCGAAACGTAATGAATTTCATCCGGTCAATTTGAAAATTGCTTTGTTTGCACGAATTTCGTCCGGTTAGTTCATATAGTTGTCGAAAGGTATGCGGGCAGCATCGGATGGCATCCATCAATGTCCTCGGACAGATGCCGGTGTAAATTTGTGGGCCAGCGCTGGAGATGCCCTAACTATCATGCTATAATCGCTAACAATCCTCCATTATTTGGCAGGGAACAGTTATCCCTCGATCAAAATCAGATCCGCGGTGTTTCGAACTCCTCCCGCATAAGAGTGTAAACTCTTGCTTACATAGAAATGGAGCAAGTGGACGGCACTGTAGCACGTCATATCACTCGAACTAGCCCGCCTAACGAGCGGGAAAGCACCGCCCTCGTCATTTTGTTCTGGATTTCTATCGATCGATCGCGCGAAAATGTTACGCTTCGCAAGTTCTAAAGGAAAAGGCGGCACACTTACAACTCGTACGCGTCGCAACCCCGACAGTCCGGCTCGCACGCCGCTCACCAGAGGGGACATGTGTTTTCTTGCAGTGTCACTTACATGTGGGACCGTAATTGAATAAACCGTCAATAGCCGAAATCTAATCGCTCGGCGGGCGTCGGCTAAGAAGAGAGAAACGGGGGAGGGAGAAGAGATCGCCCGCCCGCCACGCACGGACTCCAAGAAATATACGGTGATAATGTGAGGTGGGCCATGCTGGAGTCCAGACCGCTTCCGGACCCCGCTCTCACCGCCCTAGCCCCTCAAGATGCCAGCTGCCCGCTGCATGCATAGCGAGTAGTCCCCGCTTATGTGGAGGAGAGAGAGTGTAGCGACCCGACCTCAGACGGTCAAGCCTCTGTGTTACTGTGCCATCCCTGGATCAGTATGCTGGCACACACAGTACATCAATGTATATATCAAAGTGCAATCACATGCATAAATAACGTAGAATTGATATATACCTCATAATACTCAGCGGAAACAATCAAACGGGTGTGGAGTCCCATCAACGCCATCGGCAGGTTGAGTGTAGACCGTAACCCTGTATCGTAACTCTTACTCGTCGAGGAAAGTATCTGCAACATGATACGTTGCAGCCGTGTAGGTCAGTACATTGAATGTACCGGCAAGATCACAATAAAAAGAACAGATGATAAAACTATACTATATGCAATATGGCTTTGTGGCTCTGTGTCTGAGTTTTGTTTTGCATAAAAGCTGGT
>LR880967.1:920821809-920840866 GCA_904067115.1 Aegilops sharonensis
TACGATGTCCATCCAACGGCGGTAGTGCTTCTTCAACCTCTGGTCTTCTTGCTCCAGCCGCCCAAACCAGCGTCGGTCATGCCTCATGCTCCTGCATCCCGTGGCCGGCTGTGCTGCCGCGGAGGCCTCACCGCCCCCTACTATTCCCACCCTGGCCAGGCCCTGCGGCGACGACAGCCTCACACCGCAGCCGAACCAGTGAACCCTCGTACTCTTCTCCCCGCGGGCTTCCACTGCCGCGTCTTCCCCGGCTCCGCATCGTCCCCTTCCTAGGCCTCACCGTCGTCCACCGCCGTGGTGCTCTCCACGCGGCGTGGTCAACGTGGTCAAGGAACGACTTCCATTGGAAGGGTACTGTACGTGGAGAGGCTGACAGCTGGGTCCACGGCCACAACCCAGTTTTTTTGTTATTTGCCAACTAAGTCGCTTTGTTAGGCCTGTTGGGCTGAAAATCTTTCAAGACGAGGAGAGCTTTCATTCGGCTGGCTGAGAAAATGGCCCATGAGTAATGAGAAATGGGTTGTACATTTTTAAAACACATCAAACCGGCAATTAGTTTTAAATATCTTTTTTTTCATTTCGAGATTTTAAATTACATTAATTTTTATGCATGGAGAATTTGTTGGATTTTATATTGATATACATTTATTTTTAAAATCAGTTTTAATGTGAGTCGAAATTTCAGGATTAAAAACAGTTCGGACCGCACCAAAATATGCAAAATTTCGTATAATTTTTTAACCGTGGCTACAGTATGGGCTGTAATGCTAACAAAAAGAATATGGGCTCCAAAAAAAACCTTAAGAATTAGCAAATGGGCTGTAAATTATTAGAAATAATGGCAGATGGGCTGTATGCTGTTTTCCACAGATTTGAGGCTTTCCTGAAAAAAGGTTGACGCACAAGCAGTGACTGTTGGATGGCCATTCAATGGCCGGCGTGCTTCTTCAATATATGCTCTTCCTGCTCCAGCCGCTCAAACAAGCGCCGGCGGGACTGCCTGCTCCCTCCTCCCCGCGGCCGGCTGTAGTGCCGCGCAGGCCTCACCGCCCCACCGTACTCCCATCGCTTGCCTAGCCATCCCTCTACTCACCCACACCTACTGTTATTCTCCGGCGACGGCAGACGAACCAGTAAACCCTCGTTCAGTCGTACTCCCCTCCGCGTGGGAAACAACTGCTGAGTCTTCCCTGCCTCCGTGTCGTTCCCTTCCTAGGCCTCGCCGTCGTCCACCGCCCTGGTGCTCTCGGCGCGGCCTGGATAACGTGGTCAACAACAGACATGCATCTGAAGTGGACTGTACGTGGAGAGGCCGACAGCTGGGTCCACGGCCGCACGCAAGGAATTGCCTCCTTATTACACACAAAATAATGATTCCTCCACCTGACATCAGGGACCCACCGAAAGGGCCTCTGTATTTCATGAAAAAACGTTACCGCCGCCGACAGCTCGGACCCACCAGCTATATCTTCGCACGCAAGGAAGTGCCTCCTTATTACGCACAAAAAAATGAATACTCCGCCTGTTAGCTGGGACCCAGTATGGTGGCAGGCTGACTTGTGGGCCTACTAAGTTGACGGGGACGGAGGGCTTTGTCAACTTAGTAAATATACACGATTCTAGCTCCAGTGACCTTACGATGTCCATCCAACGGCTGTAGTGCTTCTTCAACCTCTGGTCTTCTTGCTCCAGCCGCCCAAACCAGCGCCGGTCGTGCCTCGTGCTCCTGCCTCCCGTGGCCGGCTGCGATGCGGCGGAGGCCTCACCACCCCCTACTACTCCCACCGCTGGCCAGGCCATCCCTCTACTCACCCACACCCCCTGTTATTCTGCGGCGACGGCAGCCTTACACCGCAGCGAACCAGTGAACCCTCGTACTCCTCTATGCGTGGGCATCCACTGTCGCGTCTTCCCCAGCTCCGTGTCGTCCCCTTCGTAGGCCTCGCCGTCGTCCACCGCCCTGGTGCTCTCAGCGCGGCGTGGTCAACGTGGTCAAGGAACGCTTCCATCGGACGTGGACAGTACGTGGAGAGGCTGACAGCTTGGTCCCCGGCCGCAGCAAGGAAGTGCCTCCTTATTACGTGCAAAATAATTATTCCTCCACCTGACGGCGGGGACCAACCGGACGGGCCACCGTATTTCACGAAAAACAATTTGCCCCCTGACTGCTAGGACCCACCAGCTACATCTTCACACGCAAGGAAGTGCGTCCGGGCAAAAAAAACGATTCGCCCCCTGACTGCTGGGACCCACTAGCTACATCTTCGCACGCAAGGAAGTGCATCCGGATTAAAAAAACGATTCGCCCCCTGACTTCTGGGACCCACCAGCTACATCTTCGCATGCAAGGAAGTGCCTGACAGTCGGGACCCACCTGGTCGAAGCGTAGGTAGCGTTGTCATTCTGGTCGCGAACGTGTACGTACATACTGGTCGATGTAGAGGCGCGCACGTGTCGTAGATGTAGAGGCGCGCATGTGTCGTAGTAGAGGCGCGCACGTAGCATGTACACGTACGTACAGCGGCGAGGGTGCAAGAAAGAAAATACGGCCACGTACGTACATACGGGCAGGGTCTCGAACGCCTACTCGCGCATACGTACATGGCTGTGTCGGGACGGAGAAACAGCGTCATCGTCGTCTTCATGGGGAGCCAACCGGCTGGGTCGGAACGGAATGCATGGTCGTGTTCATCGGGAGGGCTTGGACAGAACAGGCGATGGAAACGAGGCCTAGCGTACCGCACAACGGAGGAAACAGCCTTGTGTTCGACCGGCCACGTTCGAAACAGGATCCTGTTCATCTGGAGGGGCCTGGCGTACTGCACAACGAGGAAACGGACCTCGTACGGTCAAAATGGGGGTCCTGTTGATCGGGAGGGGTGTGGCGTATCGCAAAACGGAGGAAACGGACCTCCTACGGTCAAAACGGGGGTCCTGTTGATCGGGAGGGGTGTGGCGTACCGCAAAACGGAGGAAACAGACGTCCTACGGTCGAAACGGGGGTCCTGTTGATAAGGAGGGGTGTGGCGTACCGCAAAACGGACGAAACGGACTTGTCTTGGAGCGCTACGATCGAAACGGGGGTCCTGTTCATCGGGAGGGGTGTAGCGTACCGCAAAACGGGACTCCACGGGATACTGTTCATCTCCACCGTCAACCTCCTCCAGCCTCCACGGGCTACCGTCGACCTCCTCCAGCCTCCACGGGCTACCGTCGACCTCCTCCAGCCTCCACGGGCTCCTGTTCATCCAGCCTCCACCGTGCGCTACTCCACCGGCTACTGTTCAACCACCCCTCCACGGGCACCCCTCCACCGTCTACTCTTTATCCAGCCCTCCACACCACGGGGTCCTGTTCAACCACCCCTCCACGGCCACCCCTCCACTGTCTACTGTTAATCCAGCCCTCCACACCACGGGGTCCTGTTCATCCAGAGGCAACGCCACCGCTCACTGTTCATCCAAACCCCCCCGCAACACTCACTGTTCATCTAATCAATCGGCTTCAGTTAGCAGCAGTAGCGAAGGAATCGCTCCATCGGGTTTAGTTAACACCCATCGATCGATCCCTCGGGTTCAGTAACGCGTAGCCTGCAGTGCAATCGCTCGGGTTTAGTTAGAGCCCAACGCCTCGCTCGGGTTCAATTAGAGCCAACGCCTCACACACACGCGCGTACCTGTACGAGAGAAACATGCATCGCTCGACCCCCGACCTCCCACCGTAACCGGCAACTCCCCGAAATTTTCCTCCCCCTCGCTTCTACCACCGTTTTTTCCGTCATGGACGGCCCAAAGAATGTCATGCAGCTGCGTCTCCAGCCCGCCCAGGACGAAAAGCCCATTTTTTGTCATGATTTTTTGTCATAGATGTAGGAGCCCACCACATCTATGATGATACCGGGTTTTGTCACAATTATCGTCATAGAAGTGTCATATGTATGACAGAAAAAAAATTCGTTCGGCCCAAAATGTCACGGATGTGTCTTTTTTTTGTAGTGTCACAGAAGCCCTCAGTCGCAAGCCTGCCAGTCTGAATGCCATAATGGAGTCCTTGCCTCCCGAACTTCAGGAAGAGATCGCTCAGCTCAATTTGGTTATTGTTGATGCCGGTTGGAAGTTACCCCTACCCTTGAGGATGAGATCCACATGGCCCAGTCAGATGATCTAGTTCTACAACACCATGTCAAGCGTATGCTAGAAGGCAAGACCGAGGATTTCTCTAAGGACGATCAACACGGTACGCTAAAGTTCCACGGACGGGTTTGCGTACCTGAGCAAGCAGACCTAAGAAAGAAGATCTTGGCAGAAGCGCGTGAATCTTTGTATTCAATTCACCCCGAAGGTACCAAAATGTACAAATACCTTCAACAGATATTTTGGTGGGATGGAATGAAGAAGGACATCGCATATTTTGTTGCTTGTTGCGATGTATGCAACAAAGTCAAGGTGGAACACCAGAAATCCGCCGTACTTCTTCAACCTCTACCCCCGCAATTTATGTGGGATGATGTTTGCATGGATTTCATCACAGGGCTCCCAAAGACTCACCGAGGCAATGATGCAGTATGGGTCGTGGTGGACACACTGACCAAGGTAGCTCACTTTATTCCCATCCGAACCACCTACCGAGCCGATCAGCTCGCACAATTGTATGTGTCAAGAATAGTCAGTTTGCATGGAGTTCCAAGAACTATCACTTCCGACAAAGGGTCACTCTTTACCTTCGCTTTCTGGTCACGTCTCCACCAAGCTTTAGGGATCGCTCTAAAATAAAGCACATCCTTTCATCCTCACACAGACGGGCAGACTGAGCGAGTAAATCAAATACTTGAAGATATGCTTCGAGCATGTGTCTGGACCAAGGACCCAAATGGGAAGATTGTCTGCCATATGCCGAGTTCTCTTACAACAAAAGTTTCCAGACCAGCCTGAAGATGTCACCCTATGAAGCTCTGTATGGCCGTAAGTGCCGCACTCCTCTAAACTGGTCTCAAGCCGGAGATAGCCGCATTTTTGGAACTGATTGAATGATGGAAGCTGAAAAGCAAGTAAGGAGATCCGAGATAGAATGCAGTTGGCTAAGTCCCGACATAAGAGTTATTATGATGCAAAACACCGTCAGATCAGTTTTGAACCTGGAGAACATGTATACCTCCGAGTCACACACATGAAAGGAGTCAAGAGATTTCAAACTCCCAGAAAATTGGCACCCAGATATATTGGTCCGTTCCCAGTTATGTCCAGAGTTGGTACTGTTGCTTATCAGATGGAATTGCCCCTGGAATTGTGAGAAGTGCACAATGTGTTCCATGTCTCATAGCTAAGAAGGTATATCTCGCCACCGGAGAAAAGGACTGATATGGCAGAGATAGAGCTTGCTAAGGATTTAACCTATGAGGAGAAACCGTTCCGAATCTTGGATGAAATGGAAAGAGTCACTCGCAGTAAAGCGATATAGTTTTATAAGGTTCAGTGGGAGCACCACACGGAGGAAGAAGCAACTTGGGAAAGAGAGTAATTTTTAAAGGCAGCCTATCCAGAATATTTTTCCCGAGCAACCGAATCTAGAGGACGAGATTCATCCTAAGTGGGGGAGGTTTGTGACAGCCTGGTTTTTGCCCTCATTTATTTTCTGGATTTTCTTGCCATTTGATTTGAATTTGAGTTTTTGAAACAACTCACTTGGACTAAAACACTTGGGCGTGACCTTGATTTCCACCCAAGTGACCCATCCCTCTGCAACTCATCATTCCTTCTCTGAAAAATCTCAAAATGACCCAAGGAATATTCATTTCCCTCTCTGAAATTCAATTCAGAAACATATGCTCCAAAGCAATCCCCATTTTTCTTGGACACAAAAATCTGAGAAAATTCTCAAATATTCTTTGAACCCTGGCACATCTCCCTGAGTAAAAATATTGCATAGGTTTTTGGAATATATTTGCTACAAAAAATCATTTCTGTTCTGGTCAGAAAATGCAGTTTCTACAAGAACTGCATTCTTCCTTAATCCAATGAAGCTGAAATTTTTAGGGCTTCATTAACCTCCTAAGAAACTACTAACCACCAAAGATCAGCCCTAAACTCTTTCTGGACCTATCTCAGTTAACCTCACAAGTTTCTATCCAGAAACTTGCCAGGAACAAACCCACTCGCACAACTCACTTGTGATCAACTCAAAGCCTTGGCTCAACCCAAACCATCAAGGACTACACGCCAGGCATGAATTTAAGGCACGGCGTGGCACGATGCCAAAGTTCACGCAGTGACCACGCATGTGCACCGTGCCAGCCTGCGTGTCGACGCGCTCTGGATGCCGCCAACGGCTCTGTTTCGCGCGTGCTTGCACCCACCTCGTCGCGCCTTGCCAAGCCTCGCGACAATCGCCGTCCCGATGCCCTTAACTCCCCCTAGCACTCGCTGACGTCGGAGCTTGCTGTAGAGAGCACGGGCACGACGTGGCAAAACAAACATTGCGTCCATGCCCACTGTTCTCGTCGCTACCCGAGCCCTGTTCTCATCTCCGCTCGCCCACAGTGGCTGCGTGATCCACGACGTCTTCTCCCCCTCTCACTGACACCGCTCGTCGCCGGGCGCCACTTCCAGAGAACTCCGGCGAAGCCCGAGCCCCTCTCCTCCCTCACCTATAAATGCGGCCCTCCCCAGCCTCTCCGAGCATCACCACACACTCACACATCCACCACAATGTCGTAGTTAGCCGCGGCCTGGCCGGGAAGGCCTCGGGCCGCCGTCCTTGAGCTCGAGCTCGCCGGAGATCCCCTCTGTTTGCCCCCACCCATCCAGCCCCTCTCGAGCTCGTGCCACTTCTCTGGCGACTCCCTGGTGTTTAACTGGTGCCCCGGTTGGAGCCCCTGGAACCGCTTCCCTCCGCCGTCTTCTTCAACTCCGGCGAGACCCGACCACAGCCGCATCTTGGGAGGAAGATTCCGAGCTACTCCGGCCACCTTTCAATGTGCCACGGGTACAGGCAGGTGCGCCGTGACCCCCTCTAGCTTTCTATCCCTCTCAGATTGGCCGTAAAGCCCTCCTCACTGGCGTGAGCTCTAACGAAGCACCACCACCTCTTTGTTTCCCTCTCTCAATCCACACCTGACAGTGGGGGCCCACTGTCAGCCTCACGGCCGTGCCCGAAGCGGTGCAAGTGAAGGCGCCCCGTTGAAATACGCCTTCCCCCTGGATTTTCTTTTTATTTAAATTTAATTCAAATTTTGAGAATAAACTTTGACCATCCATAACTTTTAAACCATAAGTCCAAATGAATTGATTCTTTTTGCATTGTGTTTATTTTCAAAAGTTCTATCAGCACACCAAAATGGAGATTTTTCTTTGCTGTCTAGAATTTCTAGTGATTTTCAGAATGATTCTTGATATTTTCTTTCTTTGTTTTTAAATATTTTTAGAGGGAGAAGCTTGCACTAGTAGAAAAAGGGCCTATTTTCCCGGTTCGTAAGGCCCATTTTGTCCTGGTTTTTGAATGGGACTAAAGGGTCGTTACTAATGCCCTAGGCCTTTAGTCCCAGTTCTTACACAAACCGGGACAAATGGTCCTCCATGTGGCCGGTGCAGCGAGCCCAGGCAGGAGGGCCTGGTTGGTGGCACCAACCGGGACCAATAGGCATCCACACGTCAGCAGCTGGCAGGAGCTGAGGTTTTTGTTTTTTTTCTGAAAGGGGGTGGTTTAGGGGGTAATTTAGGGTGTGTTAGCTAGCTAACAAAGAGAAGTGTCCTCTCTTATTTCCGTGCTTGGTTTACCAACGCTACTTCTATGCACCACTTGCTTGTTGCCTTCACTTCAATCCAATCCATGTTCATTTCACCCACTGATATATAATAACTCTTTATGCCCGCATCATGCATCATCATAATAATAACTCCTACTAATCATCATCATACAACTTCTACTCGTTATTAATAACAAGTCATATGATCATCATCATAGTCATCGAACCAACCCTACTTAATTGTTCTAGTCACATGATCATCAGTATTAGGTAGGACCTAAATACCCTCTAAAGGTAAAATAGCATAAAACAATATAGGCCCTGACTCTCCATTATGGAGAATGGAGATCATCCTGTCTCCAATTCTTGCGCTTCACTTGCTTTTGCTTCCAAGAACCTCCTTACGACTGTCCATACATTGTTTCCATTCCTTGATTTTCATGTCTCCACTTCTTTTAGAAATCTGGTATGGACAATTGAGATTCGTAGGATGACCTGGACGTAACTTCAAAACATCAAGGCGACCACTCTGATACATCAGATGAGGCACACAGTCATTCGGGATTTCCTGTTGAAAAACATATAGTAATAACTTCGTAGTTAGCAATGTAGTTAAGTTTTAAAAGAATTTATGCAAAAGATGCACGAATGTCGTAATACTAAAAAAATCTTACCATGACATCTCCATGGATGTTACCGTAGTTCAACACGTGCACTAGTGGCACGTATTGACCATAATGTGGAGGAGTTTTATAATAGATATTGTAATTCTCAAGATCAGTACAAAATCTGACCAGATGATTTTTCTCCTTATAAGTTAACTCACAGCCATCAGTGTAGTAGGTTCTGTCTACCATGTTCCGCACATTGTTTGAACAATCAAAATAAGCTGTCAATGGAAATAAGCTGTCAACTATTTTGAAATGAACAATATAAATTAGTTAATAACTATGTTTGAGAAACTCACACAGCGGTAGAATTGGAGGCGTATCAACAAGGACCCAATTTTCCATATTGTCTTGGTCGATGTCAGGATCACCAAGATCCATGGTGACAAGCATACCCTCATCAAAATCATACATTTTGCAAAATGCTTCCCAATTTTTGCAACCAAAATGGCTAACGCTCTCAGAATTATACAGATTTACTTCAAAATCCATATCATGATGGGTCCTTAGGTGAATTTTCTTTGTTTCCATACTTACATGGTCTTCAAAACCCATCCTCTCCAAGACATAGCGTCTTGCATGGCATGGGATAATCTAGTCAAATTGTAAAAGATGAAAATTACACATTTAAATAGTTGAAGTCGTGCTTAATTACGAAAAAATAACACTTGTCACCGTTGCGTACCGTTTCAACATCGAAGGTCTCCTCCAGCTTAATGCTGAAGCGCCAACCTTCGTATAGGTGAGGCCTGTCGCACAACCTCGGTCGTCGTGGCACCAGTCGCACTCCCCCGGGAGACTTTCGTCGTCCGAGTACGACATTTCCTATGTTCATAATTCAAATATTAAACTTGTACAATTAAATATTTCAATGTGTAGTATTCAAATTTGAGCATTCAATAAGCAACCAAATCGTAAAATAAAGTAGTTTTCAAATTAGCATGCCTTCAATTATAAGAAAAACTACATCATCTCTTGCGTCCGTACATCGTCGAATATTATCACTACTAATACACCTCGAATACTATCATACATATAGCATCGCTAATACAGCTAGAACCATAGCACCCGATGGGTATCGGCGCGGGCGGTGGACACCCAAAGAGAAGGAACCATCACAGGATCATAGCTCCAGTGAGATCCCTGAAGAACCTGCCATGTATCGTCGGACCTGCCCTCCAACACAACCATGTAGCGACGGGCGTGCTCGTCCTCCTTGCTGACACGGTGACGTACCACCTCCGCGGTGTCTGGAAGCCTCGGCACCGTCACTGGCCCACGCGACCGCCGCCAAACAAGGATCGGGTCAACGACGGGCTGGCTCCTCACCAACCTACGCCCCCCGGAGGGTAGCAGCTCCCAATACCAGCCCGGCGGAGCCCAGTCCCGAACATGGCCCCTCTGATCAAGCCAGCCTCCTCCGCCAAGTCGACAACGAGGATGTGGGATAGCCATCTTCGACGTCGATGCGGGAATAATTGCTTGAACTAAAAAAATAAACTAGTTATATTAATTTTCTTGCTAAAAATAAACTACTTCTATAGTAAAATAAAGTAGTTTTATTAAATCAACTAGTTCAACTACTAAGCACTTACTATAAATAAAATAAAGTAGTACTTACTAAAAATAAACTACTTTTATAGTAAAATAAAGTAGTTTTATTAAATCAACTAGTTCAACTACTTAGCACTTACTATAAATAAAATAACGTAGTACTTACTAAAAACAAACTACTTCTATATATAGTAAAATAAAGTAGTTTTATTAAATCAACTAGTTCAACTACTAAGCACTTACTATAAATAAAATAAAGTAGTACTTATTAAAAATAAACTACTTCTATATATAGTAAAATAAAGTAGTTTTATTAAATCGACTAGTTCAACTACTAAGCCCCTCGACGCTCGACCCCTCGACGACCCTCGACGCTCGACCCCATGACCCTCGAACCCCTCGACCCTCGAACCCTTGGCCCTCGACCCCTCGACGACCCTCGACGACCCTCGGTGACCCTCGACCGCTCGGCGATCGAAGAAAAAAAAGAAAAAAAGAGAGGAGAAGAAGAAAGGAATAGAGGAGAAGAAGAAAAATAGAAAATATTATCTATTTTTTCTTCTTCTCCTCTATTCCTTTCTTCTTCTCCTCTTTTTTCTTCTTTTTCCTCTTCTTAATTTTTTTCTTCGACATCCCCCCTCATGTCATGTCCGACGTCCCCCCTCATCACATGTCTGACCCTTATTTTTTTTCCTCTCCTTCTTTTTATTCTTCTTCTTCCTTCTTCCTTCTTCCTAAAAGTAGAACAAACCTAAAATGCACTAAATCAACTAACCTAAAATGCACCAACCTAAAATCGATATCTACTCATTACAACCTAAATAATACATATATGAACAAAACAATTCATCATTCATCTCATTATGTACATCCATGCATACATATGAACAAAAAACATCATATATATCATCATCTACGAACAAAAAAAAGCATAATATGAACCAAAAAAACTTGTATGAACAAAATAGAGAGGAAAAGGGGGACGGCCGCCAGACCGAACGGGGAGGGGTGGCGCGCACCGTCGGGGTAGGGCACAGGCGCGGGGCGGCGCATTGACGGCGAGCTTGGGACAGGGCAGGGGCATGGGGCGGCGTGGCAACGGCGAGCTCGGGGCAGGGCAGGGCAGGGGCGAGGGCGTCGATGGCGAGCACTGGCAAGGGAGCGGCGGTGGCGCATCGACGGCGAGCTCAGGGAAGGGCGACGACGTCTGGCAGCCTGGCGGCGTCCTCTCCGCGCGCGTCGTCGGGGTCGAACTGCAAGATGCAATCCAAAATTTTCACAAGTGTGCCTTATATACATGAAGCTTTAGTCCTGATTCTTAGCACCAACCGGGACCAATGCACCCCTTTGGTACCGGTTGGTGCCACCAACCGGGACCAAAGGCCTGTTTTCAGCAGCCCAAAGAGCGGGAAACAGAGACCTTTAGTCCCGGTTGGTACCACCAACCGGTACCAAAGAGTATCATTGGTCCCGGTTGGTGCTAAGAACCGGTACCAATGCCACCCATTAGTCCCGGTTGGTGGCACAAACCGGGACCAAAGGTTGTGTGCTGGAACTGGCGCGGTGCGGTGCTATATTTAGTCCCACCTCGCTAGCCGAGAGGGGCTCGGAGTGGTCTATAAGACCTACCGAGCCGACCACTTCGAGCTCCTCTCTACTGCAGGCTTACGGGCCTAAATTCAGTCTTTGTGCTTGTGGGCCTATTGGGCCTACTGCGGGCCAGCATCCTGGCCCTAGTAGTGGGTTTCTAGTCGTATGCAGGCCGTGGTGGCCCAGTAGGTGGCACTTTTTTTAATTCTTTTCTAGTATTTTTTGCTTTCTTTTTTGTTTTATTTATTTTATTTTGTTTCTACTTACAAAAAAATACTTACTAGTTTTTAAGTTATTCTTTTTGGTTTTAGGTAATAAAAATTATAAACTTTCTCTTAGTGCCATTAATTTTTTCCAGTTTTTTTGATTTCTTTTTTGTTTTATTTATTTTATTAAAGTTTATTTATTTATTTTTCATGCATTTACTGATTTTATTTACGTTATTAAAGTTTATTTTATTTTATTTTATTTTGTTTCTACTTATATATTTTATTTTATTTTATTTTGTTTCTACTTAATAAAAATTGAAAATCATTTCAAATGAACTCTGAAAAGGTTGAAATTTGGCATGGTATCATCATTTCATCCACATAGCATGTGCAAGAAAGTTGAGAGGGTTACGGCAAAAACTGGATGCACTTCGTGTACAAAACGGACAATCTCTTTCGAAGTATCAGGATTTCATACGGAAACTCCTCTGTTACAAAGGGATTTCATTTTTTTAAACTTATTTGAACTCCTAACTTTTTGTGTGTTCAAAATGCACCATTCAAAGCCACATCATCAATTTTCAACCCTTTCTGACTTCATTTGTTATTTTTCATGCATTTACTGATTATATTGAGCTATAAGACCCTGAAATTGAAAAGCATTTCAAATGAACTCTGAAAAGGTTGAAAGTTGGCATGGTACCATCATTTCACCCACATAGCATGTGCAAGAAAGTTGAGAGGGTTACGGCAAAAAATGTATGCACTTCGTGCACAAAACGAACAATCTCTTTCGAAGTATAAGGATTTCATACGAAAACTCATCTGTTACAAAGGGATTTCATTTTTTAAAACTTATTTGAACTCCTGACTTTTTGTGTGTTCAAAATGCACCATTCAAAGCCACATCATCAATTTTCAACCCTTTCTGACTTCATTTGTTATTTTTCATGCATTTATTGATTATTTTGAGCTATAAGACCCTGAAATTGAAAAGCATTTCAAATGAACTCTGAAAAGGTTGAAAGTTGGCATGGTATCTTCATTTCATCCACATAGCATGTGCAATAAAGTCGAGAGGGTTACGGCAAAAACTGGATGCACTTCGTGTACAAAATGGACAATCTCTTTCGAAGTATCAGGATTTCATACGGAAACTCGTCTGTTAGAAAGGGATTTCATTTTTTAAAACTTATTTGAACTCCTAACTTTTATTTGTTCAAAATGCACCATTCAAAGCATAATCATCAATTTTCAACCCTTTGTGACTTCATTTGTTATTTTTCATGCATTTACTGATTATTTTGAGCTATAAGACCCTGAATTGAAAAGCATTTCAAATGAACTCTAAAAAGATTGAAAGTTGGCGTGGTATCATCATTTCATCCACATAGCATGTGGAACAAAGTTAAGAGGGTTACGGCAAAAACTGGATGCACTTCATGTACAAATCGGACAATCTCTTTCGAAGTATCAGGATTTCATACGGAAACTCGTCTGTTACAAAGGGATTTCATTTTTTAAAACTTATTTGAACTCCTGACTTTTTCTGTGTTCAAAATGCACCATTCAAAGACACATCATCAATTTTCAACCCTTTTTGACTTCATTTGTTATTTTTCAGTCATTTACTGATTATTTTGATTTATAAGACCCTGGAATTGAAAAGCATTTCAAATGAACTCTGAAAAGGTTGAAAGTTGGCATGGTATCATCATTTTACCCACATAGCATGTGCAAGAAAGTTGAGAGGGTTACGACAAAAACTGGATGCACTTCGTGTACAAAACGGACAATCTCTTTTGAGATATCAGGGTTTCATACGGAAACTCGTCTGTTACAACAGGCATTTCAAATGAACTATGAAAAGGTTGAAAGTTGGCATGGTATCATCGTAATAGTTGTGGACAGAAAGTCTTCACTTTTTCTTCGCTTGTGTCCTTTGCTTATTGCACCGTAACCATGGATAATCTTCATCGTTTATCAGGATGCTTGGGTCAGCCTTGACTTTGAAGGGAGGAATTTCATGAAACTTTTCATAATCTTCAGACATGTCTGTCTTGCCCTCCACTCCCAGGATGTCCCTTTTTCCTGAAAGAACTATGTGGCGCTTTGGCTCATCGTATGATGTATTCGCTTCCTTATCTTTTCTTTTTCTCGGTTTGGTAGACATGTCCTTCACATAGATAACCTGTGCCACATCATTGGCAAGGATGAACGGTTCGTTAGTGTACCCAAGATTGTTCAGATCCACTGTTGTCATTCCGTACTGTGGGTCTACCTGTACCCCGCCTCCTGGCAGATTGACCCATTTGCACTTAAACAAAGGGACCTTAAAATCATATCCGTAGTCAAGTTCCCAAATGTCCACTATGTAACCATAATATGTGTCCTTTCCGCTCTTGGTTGCTGCATCAAAGAGGACACCGCTGTTTTGGTTGGTGCTCTTTTGATCTTTGGCGATCGTGTAAAATGTATTCCCATTTATCTTGTATCCTTTGTAAGTCAATACAGTCGAAGATGGTCCCCTGGACAACGAGTACAGCTCATCACAAACAGTGTTGTCACCTCTGAGACATGTTTCCAACCAACTGCTGAAAGTCCTGATGTGTTCACATGTAATCCAGTCGTCGCATTGCTCCGGGTGTTTGGAGCGCAGACTGTTCTTGTGTTCATCGACATATGGGGTCACCAAGGAAGAGTTCTTTAGAACTGTGTAGTGTGCTTGAGACCAAGAATGCCCGTCCCTGCATATTATTGAGTACCCTCCAAGCGTGCCTTTTCCAGTCAGTCTCCCCTCATACCGAGATTTAGGGAGACCTATCTTCTTAAGGCCAGGAATGAAGTCAACACAAAATCCAGTGACATCCTCTGTTTGATGGCCCATGGAGATGCTACCTTCTGGCCTAGCATGGTTACGGACATATTTCTTTAGGACTCCCATGAACCTCTCAAAGGGGTACATATTGTGTATAAATACGGCGCCCAGAATGACAATCTCGTCAACTAGATGAACTAGGATGTGCGTCATGATATTGAAGAAGGATGGTGGGAACACCAGCTCGAAACTGACAAGACATTGCACCACATCACTCCTTAGACTTGGTATGATTTCTGGATCAATCACCTTCTGAGAGATTCCATTGAGGAATGCATATAGCTTCACAATGGCTAATCAGACGTTTTCCGGTAGTAGCCTCCTCAATGCAACCGGAAGCAGTTGCGTCATAATCACATGGCAGTCATGAGACTTTAGTTTCTGGAACTTTTTCTCTGGCATATTGATTATTCCCTTTATATTCGACGAGAAGCCAGTCAGGACCTTCATACTAAGCAGGCATTGAAAGAAGATTTCCTTCTCTTCTTTGGTAAGAGCGTAGCTGGTAGGACCTTCATACTGCTTTGGAGGCATGCCGTCTTTTTCGTGCAAACGTTGCAGGTCCTCCCGTGCCTCAGCTGTATGTATTGTCTTCCCATACACGCCCAAGAAGCCTAGCAGGTTCACGCAAAGGTTCTTCGTCACATGCATCACGTCGATCGAAGAGCGGACCTCTAGGTGTTTCCAGTAGGGTAGGTCCCAAAATATAGATTTCTTCTTCCACATGGGTGCGCGTCCCTCGGCGACATTCGGAACAGCTAGTCCGTCGGGACCCTTTCCAAAGATTACGTGTAAATCATTGACCATAGCAAGTACGTGATCACCGCTACACATGGCGGGCTACTTCCAGCGATCTGCCTTGCCTTTGAAATGCTTGCCTTTCTTTCGACATTGATGATTGGTCAGAAGAAATCGATGATGGCCCAGGTACATATTCTTCCTGCATTTGTCTAGGTATATACTTTCGGTGTCAGCTAAACAGTGCATGCATGCGTGGTATCCCTTGTTTGTCTATCCTGAAAGGTTACTGAGAGCGGGCCAATCATTGATGGTTACAAACAGTAACGCGTGCAGGTTAAATTCCTCCNTGCCGTCTTTTTCGTGCAAACGTTGCAGGTCCTCCCGTGCCTCAGCTGTATGTATTGTCTTCCCATACACGCCCAAGAAGCCTAGCAGGTTCACGCAAAGGTTCTTCGTCACATGCATCACGTCGATCGAAGAGCGGACCTCTAGGTGTTTCCAGTAGGGTAGGTCCCAAAATATAGATTTCTTCTTCCACATGGGTGCGCGTCCCTCGGCGACATTCGGAACAGCTAGTCCGTCGGGACCCTTTCCAAAGATTACGTGTAAATCATTGACCATAGCAAGTACGTGATCACCGCTACACATGGCGGGCTACTTCCAGCGATCTGCCTTGCCTTTGAAATGCTTGCCTTTCTTTCGACATTGATGATTGGTCAGAAGAAATCGATGATGGCCCAGGTACATATTCTTCCTGCATTTGTCTAGGTATATACTTTCGGTGTCAGCTAAACAGTGCATGCATGCGTGGTATCCCTTGTTTGTCTATCCTGAAAGGTTACTGAGAGCGGGCCAATCATTGATGGTTACAAACAGTAACGCGTGCAGGTTAAATTCCTCCTGTCTGTGCCCATCCCACGCACGTACACCGTTTCCATTCCACAACTGTAAAATTTCTTCAACTAATGGCCTTAGGTACACATCAATGTCGTTGCCGGGTTGCTTAGGGCCTTGGATGAGAACTGGCATCATAATGAACTTCCGCTTCATGCACATCCAAAGAGGAAGGTTATACATACATAGAGTCACGGTCCAGGTGTTGTGATTGCTGCTCTGCTCCCCGAAAGGATTAATGCCATCCGCGCTTAAAGCAAACTATACGTTCCTTGGGTCACCTGATGATATGTCTCTGTCGTATCTACTTTTCAAAACACTTTTGCCCTTGTTTTGGACTCTAACTTGCATGATTTGAATGGAACTAACCCGGACTGACGTTGTTTTCACCAGACTTTCCATGGTGTTATTTATGTGGAGAAACAAAAGTTTTCGGTATGACCTGAAACTCCACGGAACGTCTATTTGGAAATAATAAAAAATCCTTGAAAAAGATGAAGACCAGGAGGCCCACACCCTGGCCATGAGGGTGGAGGGCGCGCCCCCTACCTCGTGGGCCCCATGGAGCTCCTCCGACCTCGACTCCAACTCTATATATTTGCTTTCGGGGAGAAAAACATCAGAGAGAAGGATTCATCGCGTTTTACGATACGGAGCCGCCGCCAAGCCCTAAAACCTCTCGGGAGGGCTGATCTGGAGTCCGTTCGGGGCTCCGGAGAGGGGGATTCGTCGCCGTCATCATCATCAAACCATCCTCCATCACCAATTTCATGATGCTTGATACGTCCATTTTGCATCATGCTTTTATATCGATATTTATCGCATTATGGGCTGTTATTTCACGTTATTTCACAATACTTATGGCTATTCTCTCTTATTTTACAAGGTTTACATGAAGAGGGAGAATGCCGGCAGCTGGAATTCTGGGCTGGAAAAGGAGAAAATATTGGAGACCTATTCTGCACAACTCCAAAAGTCCTGAAACTCCACGGAATACCTTAAAATAAACTCCAAAGACGAAGGCCAGGGGGCCCACACCCTGCTCACGAGGGTGGTGGGTGTGCCCCCCTGGGGCGCGCCCCCCTACCTAGTGGGCCCCCTGGTGGCTCTCCGATCCACATTTTCTTCTATATGAAGTCTTTCGATGAGAAAAAAACCAGAAGCAACCTTTCGGGACGAGACTCCACCGCCATGAGGCGGAACCTTGGCAGAACCAATCTAGGGCTCCCGCAGAGCTGTTTTGCCGGGGACACTTCCCTCCGGGAGGGGGAAATCATCACCATCGTCATCACCAATGCTCCTCTCATCGGGAGAGGTCAATCTCCATCAACATCTTCACCAGCACCATCTCATCTCCAAACCCTAGTTCATCTCTTGTATCCAATTCTTGTCTCCAAGTCCGGGATTGGTGCTAGTAGGTTGCTAGTAGTGTTGATTACTCCTTGTAGTTGATGCTAGTTGGTTTATTTGGTGGAAGATCATATTTTCAGATCCTGTATGCATATTATTACCCCTCTGATTATGAACATGAATATGCTTTGTGAGTAGTTATGTTTGTTCCCGAGGACAAGGGAGAAGTCTTGCTATTAGTAGTCATGTGAATTTGGTATTCGTTTGATATTTTGATAAGATGTATGTTGTCTAGCCTCTAGTGGTTTTATGTGAATGTCGAATACATAACACTTCACCATTATTTGGGCCTAGAGGAAGGCATTGGGAAGTAATAAGTAGATGATGGGTTGCTAGAGTGACAGAATCTTAAACCCTAGTTTATGCGTTGCTTCGTAAGGGGCTGATTTGGATCCATATGTTTCATGCTATGGTTAGGTTTACCTTAATACTTTTGTTGTAGTTGCGGATGCTTGCAATAGAGGTTAATAATAAGTGGGATGCTTGTTCAAGTAAGAGCAGCACCCAAGCACCGGTCCACCAACATATCAAATTATCAAAGTACCGAACGCGAATCAGATGAGCATGATGAAAACTAGCTTGACGATATTCCCATGTGTCCTCGGGAGCACTTTTCCTATTATAAGAGTTTGTCCAGGCTTGTCCTTTGCTACAAAAAGGATTGGGCCACCTTGCTGCACTTTATTTACTTTTGTTACTTGTTGCTCGTTACAATTTGTCTTATCACAAAACTATCTGTTACCACTTATTTCAGTACTTGCAGAGAATACCTTGCTGAAAACCGCTTACCATTTCCTTCTGCTCCTCGTTGGGTTCGACACTCTTACTTATCGAATGGACTACGATAGATCCCCTATACTTGTGGGTCATCAAGACTCTTTTCTGGCGCCGTTGCCGGGGAGTGTAGCGCCTTTGGTAGGTGGAATTTGGTAAGGAAAAATTTATATAGTGTGCTGAAATTTTCTGTCACTTGTTACTATGGAAAGTAATTCTCTGAGGGGCTTGTTCGGGGTATCTTCACCCCATCGAGTAGAGCAAAGAGTTGCTCCTCAACCTACTGAACCTATTGAAAATGAAACTCCTTTTGAAATTCCTTCAGGTATGATGGAAAAACTGCTAGCTCACACTTTTACAGGAGATGGAACAAAGCATCCTGATGAACATCTACTCTATGTGGATGGGGTTTGTGGATTATTTAAGCTTGCAGGTATACCCGATGATGTTGTTAAGAAGAAGGTCTTCCCTTTATCTTTGAAGGAAGACGCATTGACATGGTATAGGCTATGTGATGATACGAGATCATGGAACTATAAAAGATTGAAACTGGAATTTCATCAAAAATATTACCCTATGCATCTTGTTCATCGTGATC
>LR880967.1:920885102-920911498 GCA_904067115.1 Aegilops sharonensis
TGTCATTGTTGCTACAGTTGTTACCCTTACCTACTATCCTACTGCTTAGTATAGGATGCTAGTGTTCCATCAGTGGCCCTACACTCTTGTCCATCTGCCATGCTATACTACTGGGCCGTGGTCACTTCGGGAGGTGATCTCGGGCATATGCTATATACTTTATACTGTTACATTACTTATGATACTGTTCGGAGATGGGGGCTGAAGGGGCAGGTGGCTCCATCCCGGTAGAGGTGGGCCTAGGTTCTCGACAGCCCCCGACTGTTACTTTGTGGCGGAGCGACAGGGCAGGTTGAGACCACCTAGGAGAGAGGTGGGCCTGGCCCTGGTTGGCGTTCGCGGATACTTCAATTAACACGCTTAACAAGATCTTGGTATTTGATCTTAGTCTGGTAACTGGACTATACGCACTAACCAACTACGCGGGAACAATTATGGGCACTCGATGTCGTGGTATCAGCTGAAGCCTTCGTGACGTCAGCGACTGAGTGGCGCGCGTCGGATTTGACTGGAATGCCTGCTAGGCTAGGTCAGCTTCCGGCCGCCCTCGCAACGTGCAGGTGTGCAATGGGCGATGGGCCCAAACCCCTGCGCCATAGGATTTAGACCGGCGTGCTGACCTCTCTGTTCTGCTTACGTAGGGTTGCGACGTGTTGATCTTCTGAGGCCGGGCATGACCCAGGAAAGTGTCCTGCCAAATGGGATCGAGCGTGTTGGGTTATGTGGTGCACCCCTGCAGGGAAGTTTATCTATTCGAATAGCCATGATCCTTGGTAACAGGACGACTTGGAGTTGTACCTTGACCTTATGACAACTAGAACCGGATACTTAATAAAACACAACCTTCCAAGTGCCAGATACAACCCGGTGATCGCTCTCTAACAGGGCGACGAGGAGGGAATCGCCGGATAGGTTTATGCTATGCGATGCTAATTGGAGGACTTCAGTCTACTCTCTTCTACATGCTGCAAGACGGAGGCTGCCTAAAGCATAGTCTTCGACAGGATTAGCTATCCCCCTCTTATTCTCGCATTTTGCAATTCAGTCCACCGATATGCCCCTTTACACATATACCCATGCATATGTAGTGTAGATCCTTTCTTGCGAGTACTTTGGATGAGTACTCACGGTTGCTTTTCTCCCCCTTTTCCTCTTTCCCTTCTACCTGGTTGTCGCAACCAGATGTTGGAGCCCAGGAGTCAGACGCCACCGTCGACGACGACTCCTACTACGCCGGAGGTGCCTACTACTACGTGCAGTCCGCTGACGACGACCAGGAGTTGTTAGGAGGATCCCGGGCAGGAGGCTTGCGCCTCATTCGATCTGTATCCCAGTTTGTGCTAGCCTTCTTAAGGCAAACTTGTTTAACTTATGTCTGTACTCAGATATTGTTGCTTCAGCTGACTCATCTATGATCGAGCACTTGTATTCGAGCCCTCAAGGCCCGTGGCTTGTATTCTGATGCTTGTATGACTTATTTATGTTTTTAGAGTTGTGTTGTGATATCTTCCCATGAGTCCCTGATCTTGATCGTACACGTTTGCGTGCATGATTAGTGTATGATTGAATCGGGGGCGTCACAAGTTGGTATCAGAGCCGACTGCCTGTTGGAATCCCCCTTCCACACTTCTTGGCCGAAGTCGAGTCTAGACATTGCAAAACCTTTACTAACATGGCTGTGTGGCCTATGGGCCCACGTCGCCATTGGGTGGGATTAGGATGTTTTATTCCTCGTCTATACTCTGGGACTCTCATCTCTCTTCTACTCGGGTTAAATGATTTTGCTAACTCCAACTCTAGGTTCTCGTAAATACTTTCTGCCGGAGAGCCCCCTTATTACAGATGATCGCCTGCCGCACCAGAAGATTCCGAAGATACTCTCCAATGTTTTCCCGAGACCCTTGTGCCCGTCGCCCTTGCAAACCCTTTCATTGATAAATATATTCAGGGGGGTGGGGGCCCCTCGTCACTGGCCCAGGCCGCCAAGTGGGTTTGCGGGCGCTGCGGTTGCCGCGGGTGCGGGCGCCGGGCGTCGGCGCTGGACTGGGCGAGCGCCCAGATCGACAGGCAGGGGGGCGCCAGCCACGGGCGTGGCGAGGCCGCCGGCTTGGCCGCCGACGCCCACGACGCCGGCCAAGGGAACGGAGGGCGGCGCCACGGGAGGGCGGTGACGTGCGTTCAGCGCGGCAAGGCCTCGCGCGAGAGGAGGAGAGCGGGGCGGTCAGAGCACCGGAGTTGGCCGCGGACATCGCGGCGTCACCGGTGCAGGGGGGTGCAGGAGCGGGGCAAGGTGAACGGCGGCGAGCACGGAGGAGTCGGCGACGGGTGCGGCAAATGGGAGGTGGCAGGGGCGCGCGGGGCTGGCGCGGCCCCGAGCGACGAGCAGGGGAGGAGACGAGCACGGGGCGAGGGAGAGAGAGGAGGGGCGCAGAGGCCGTGGCCTCACCGGAGTCGTAGGGTCTGGGCAGCGGTGGTCGAGGGGGGTGACGTGGACGGCGTCAGCGGAACGGGTGCAGGCTGGTGGGGAAGGGCGCCGACGAGGTAGAGGAGGCAGGCCGGCGAGATGGCGCGGGCTCCGGGCGACGGCGTCCTAGCGCGGGGCGGCAAGGTCGGCGCCTGAGGGGGACGGGGTCGGGGTACCCGGCGGCAGGTGGTGAGCGGCGAGACGCCGGGGGAAACGGTTGACTGCCCCCGATCCAGATCGAGGGAAAGGCAGAGTGGGAGGTGGGGGCGCGTGGTGGGGGAGTGGGGAGTGGGATCGGGCTAGGGTTTCACTAGGTTGGTTATAGGCCAGGGAAAGTTGGGTCCGCTAGCTGGCAGTGGCCGCTGGGCCACGGCCCAGCTGGGGGGAGGGGGCTTTTGTTTTCAACAATTTTCTTTTTGTTTTGTTTTTACCCTTTTATTTGTCTTCTTTTCTGTTTTAAATCATTTTAAATTATCTAGGCATTTTATAAAAATGTGTTTGCTTTATTATAATTACCCAGGCATTTAACTGCACATCCCGAACATTTTAGTTTAATATTTTGAAAACTTTGTCGTTTGGCATTAATTTGAAATTGAATTTGAAACATTTTCGACTCAACCCGAGATTAACTACAGTGACCGAGGTGATATGGCACAATTAACGTGAGATTACTGTAGCCTAATTATTCGGGCGTCACAAATCTCCTCCACTACAAGAAATCTCGTCCCGAGATTTAAGAGGGGAATAGGGGGGAGAAAAGGTTACGAAATTCTCACGATTCTTCATGGTCTTAGTTCCTCTTCTCGAAGAGGTCGATCCATTTCATTGATGTCTTTAGTCCTCTGCTTCAGGTCATCATGAAGAAGTTGTCGTCCTTTCTTCGGGAACTCCATCGTACTTACGAATAGGTAAGGGGCAACTTTACAACAATTGAATGTTATAAGGTAAAATCATCTAGGGGGTATCCCAAGAATGATCATAAGAGTACCTATCGATTTGAACAAATGAAACACATCGAGAGCAAAGTAAGAAGTTACCATAAGAAGTTTGAAGCGGATAGACAGTCGTCGTTGCCTGAAACAAGGCAACGGGTATAGGTAAGGTGTTTAATACCAGAATCGATGATCACACGGAAGGTGGATCGTGAATTACATACGAAGTCAAGCGTGCGGAATAACTTTAGAAACAGGGTTGTACAGGAGAGTCGGGTTTCGATCCTGGAAACTGTGGGTTATGGGCCCACCATGTGGGTTAAAAGTAGAAGGAACGATGACATCTTGCATAGTAATGGTGGCCGGGCACATCAGAGGATATTCTGTCAGTTATGTTGGCAACAACATCGGTACCAAGGGCGAGGGACAAAGAGAACCATTTTCCTGCTCGTTGAAACGAGGCGGACCAATAGGCAAAGTCCTTTTCCATCGGTGGCTACCGAAATTTCATCAACAAAGGTAACATGGTCTACTGACAGAGTTGTACACCGAGGTGTTTGCACAAGCATGGAATTATTACTCATTATATCATATATATCATAGAAAGGGTTGAAACAAACCAATGGAAAGGGAAAAGTGTTTATCATATTTAATCAGAACAATGGAAAGAAAAATGTGTTTAAACACATAATTCAGGGGTATATCCTTCCCAAGGACAAGCATAGCATGATAGCCATGAGAGGATATACCGTAGAAAACCATTTAGGTAATGGGGAGAGGAATTTTCATGACATTACCCATACAACGGTGTTTGGATAATTGATCAAGAAACATTTAGCATTGGTCTTTAAATGTTCTTGTTGAAAATCAGAGTACCACAGACATGCTTCGAGATAGCATTGACATGGTCTTCAAGCAAAGGTCGGACTTGGATATACAAAGGATTCATCAGGAACAACTTATAGAATAAGTCTTACAATTTCCTCATCGAAGAATGGTTAACCTTGCTAAAATGGAAACTATAACAATAGGTCCTCCGGTCAAGTGTGCTAGGCATGACATCACCTTACCGGGTCATATAAAGACCAATGTTATAACTCTTGAAAATGTGCTCCAACCATCATATCTGACCGAGATTCAGATCTGATCGGTGTTAGGAAACCTCAGACTCATGATGCCTCAAAAGTAAGGGGTGCAGCACAATTTCACGAGATGACAATGTAAGATTCTCGAGAAATGAACTATGGAAGCGATTTCCGAAACAAGAGTTCATCAGTAAACCAACAAGACGATGAGGAGGTGGCTGATGGAATCAGCGACAATTCATCGAGATTCACAAAAGATGGATTTCCACAACTATGTGAACAAGGAGATAACATTTGTCAGATCAAATGGTATAATGATGTATGCTCGAGGAACACATACACAATTAAACATTGGTTGAAAGGTGCACCCGAAAAATGGGCTGGGTTGCACGACCAACGTCGGAATGGTGATTCAATAATCAATAGTCTAAGAATGAACGGCCGACCATTAACTTCAAAGCAATAGGGTTGCTAGAAGGGCAGAATCCAAACATCACCGATCGAATCAACACGAGGACCAAGAAAGAATGGTGATGGTGAGAGGTATCACTATACCAAGAATTCTTAAGAGGTGGAGTAATCCTCACGACATTCTTGACATAACAGATGGTAATACTTCAAGGTAGAACATCATACAAGCTGGATAGCAAGTACCATCCATAACATGAACAAGTTTGTGTTGGGGGAAGGCAAGAATGTTGTCGATGATAACACAATCATCGAGGGGCAAGGATGGCATTTCTCATCATGAATTTGATTGATATCCTGGAAGAGCTCAGAATGCTGACGATGATCACGACACATTTGTCGAGAGGTTTCATGATGATGTAATCGGTCGGCGATGACATCAAGTCAAAGGAATGATGAAGCAAAAGGTTATTGGAACCATGGGTATGACACAAACTCGAAATCAAGCTTGTTGTTTAAGGTCAAATGATATGACGAGGAAGATCGGCATAAGGTTATCTCATCGTCGAAAATTGTGCTCCGGGAAGAAGGACCAGGTAGCACAGTTAAATTTTTGCACAAAATGATATAGCCGATCAGGCTAGGAATGATGTGATGGAGTATTAAAATTCTCAACCACAAAGTACTAGGAGTACTGAATCGCAGGGGTGATTCGATTCAGTAACCGGAGTTCTCGGTTGACAACATCCCAGAACCCGTGGAGTGACTATGACGGGGAAAGGCACTACTTCATCAGAATGATAAGATGTAGTGCAATCGGTTGATATCCTCGCGATACCAGGGGGGAATACTCGAAGGTAGATCAAAATAGAGGTTGGGCTAGGGTATTGCTCTGCAGAAGTCAAGTGCTTAAACTTGCACGAGAAAAGGTATTTACAGGAGAACATGGTCGGAACCACGATTGCAAAAGGCCGGATCCCAGATATAAGAACTTATACCAAGGGAATAATTAATTTAAGAGAAGCTTTAATGATAAGATCTACATCGTGTCCATGGGCATGAACACAAAGTTCAAGGTCAACTCCCACTTCTTCAATGCATAACCTTTCATTCACTGCTCTAGATAAAAATGATTCCAGTGTCAAAACCTACCTGGTGAATTACCAGAGGAGTATGACCGGTGAAAACTTTCGAGTTCACACAGATTAAGGAAGGCATAGGTTCAACCCATCGGGGCTTCTTAGAATATATACCATGAACTTCATGAGTAAATAACACAAGCTCAAAAGTAGAGCATGGTCGAAAAAGTAGAGGATACAATTTACCAAAGCCATTATGTATCGGGTAAAGAACTCATAAGAATTTTGGTGGTGAAGGACACTGTCGGATAATAACCCGACAATGGGTATGGCGGTCCACAACGGGGCTGATGTGAGTATCGGTACTCAATCAGAGGAAGAAGGAATGCCAAGGCATCAGATTATAGAAACAACTGACTAGTTCAAAGCTTAATGCAAAGAATTTATGATTTCCAAATTAAGGGATCAGAAGCAATCGTTCTGATCGAAAATGAATAAGTTTAATAGACTTAGAAGCACAACCGATCAAGGAATTGATTGGTCAAGAACCAGCTCATATACAAATGACGTCTGAGCCGAAAGGATAATCCTAGGCTTCGACTAATGATTGTGAACATTCACAACTTATTGAATCAATGCACTCAAAAATGATAGTGACCAAGGATGCCAATAAGATTATTATGCTTATGGGATTAACCATAATGCAAGCAAGCAAGAATTTCAAGAGCAATAGGCTACTCAGGACTTTTGGAAGTTCAAATAGTATTTTGAAGACTTTTGTGAAATACATGAATCAACTGGGGATGAGCAAATTATCCATAGTGGTATTCATGTGGCAAAGAACAGCAAGGCAGTAAGCTCAAAGGATTCTCGGAGCAACAGATAGAATTTCAGGGTATCTTGTAATAACAAGATCAACTCGGAAGCATTGTATGAATGGCGAGTATACGTGGTTATCCATAAAGGTGATGGAAGGGAATTGCAAAAGCGATGCCATAAAGTCTTAAGAGAACATCGGAGAGTATCTTCGGATTCTTCTGGTGCAGCCGACGATCATTTGTAATAAGGGGCTCTCCAGGAGAAAGTATTATCGAGAACCTAGAGTCAGAGTTAGTAAAATCGTTTAACCCGAATAGAAGAGATGTCAGAGTCCTAGAGTATAGGTCGAGAAATAAAAGATCCTACAACCACCCAATAGCGACGTGGGCCCATGGGCACACAGCCATGTTAGTAAAAGTTTTGCAATGTCTAGACTCAACTTCGGCCAAGGAGTGTGGAAAGGGGATTCCTACAGGCAGTTGGCTCTGATACCAACTTGTGACGCCCCCGATTCAATCGTACACTAATCATACACGCAAACGTTTACGATCAAGATCAGGGACTCACGGGAAGATATCACAGCACAACTAAAACATAAATAAGTCACAAAAGCATCATAATACAAGCCAGGGGCCTCGAGGGCTCGAATACAAGTGCTCAATCATAGACGAGTCAGCGGAAGCAACAATATCTGAGTACAGACATAAGTTAAACAAGTCTGCCTTAAAAAGGCTAGCACAAACTGGGATACAGATCGAAAGAGGCGCAGGCCTCCTGCCTGGGATCCTCCTAACTACTCTTGGTCGTCGTCAGCGGTCTGCACGTAGTAGTAGGCACCTCCGGTGTAACAGTCGTCATCGACGGTGGCGTCTGGCTCCTGGGCTCCGTCGTCTGGTCGAAGCAATCGGATAGAGATAGGGGAAAAAGGGGGAATAAGGCAACCGTGAGTACTCATCCAAAGTAATCGCAAGCAAGGAGCTACACTACATATGCATGGATATATGTGTAAAGGGCCATATCAGTGGACTGAACTGTAGAATGCCAGAATAAGAGGGGGATAACTAATCATGTCGAAGACTACGCTTCAAAGCAGCCTCCGTCTTGCAGCATGTAGAAGAGAGTAGACTAAAGTCCTCCAAGTAGCATCACATAGCATAATCCTACCCAGCGATCCCCTCCTCATTGCCCTGTTAGAGAGCGATCACCGGGTTATATCTGGCACTTGGAAGGGTGTGTTTTATTAAGTATCCAGTTCTAGTTGTCATAAGGTCAAGGTACAACTCCAAGTCGCACTACTAGGGAAAAGCCTAGCAGCAGCGCGGGTTTTAGGCCTATCAGTAGCGCGGGAAGGAGCGCTACTGATAAGGCGCTACAGCTAATGCTTAGCAATAGCGCGCCTGGACCCACGCTACTGATAAATTGACTTAGTAGTAGCGCTTCTTCAGAACCGCGCTGCTGGTAATTAGTAGTAGCGCTTCTCCTTTCCCGCGCTACTACTATTATTTAGTATTTTGTTTCTTTTTTATTTCATGTTGTATTCATACACCTTTACACAGGTTTTCATACAACAGGAATTTAGAGATTTTTTTACATCATAATGAGTTATTACATCATGGGGGGGGGGGGAGAACCGTCCATCCACTTGAAACTAATCCGCGGTTCTTTCACCCAATGATATAATAATATCATCATCATCATCATATCATTAACAACTTATCATCATAATACATCATTGTCATATAACACCTCCTCAAGATCATCGTTTTCATCAATGACATCACATAGCAAATTGGTCACTAGTCGTAATCACAAGTACTCCTCGTTATCAACTCGAACACATTACCACATAATAAACATATTGTACCTCATAGGACCTACTACATTCGATTAAGACCTACTACATTTTCTAAGGTAAAATAGAAAAAAAACAAGATAGCCCCTGACTCTCCATTATGGAGAATGGAGATTAGCCTGTCTCCAATTCTTGCCTTTCGCTGAATGTTACTTCCAAGAACCTCCTTGCGAATGTCCATACATTTCTTCCATTCTTTGATGATCATGTGTTCACCGTTTTTAGAAATCCGATATGCACAGGTGAGATCCCTAGATTTACCTGGCAGTATGTTCAGAACAGAGAGGCGACCATTCAGAGACATCAGATGAGGCACACAATCCATCGGGAGTTTCTGTTGAAAAACATAATAATAACTTCATAGTTAGCAATGATGTACTAATTTTAGAAGTATGCAAAAGATGCACGGATGTCGTAATAGTAAAAAATCTTACCAGGGTATCACCAGAGAAGTTACCGTGGTTCAACACATGCACTAGTGGCATGTATTCACCATAATTTGGAGGAGTTCGATAATAGTTATTGTAATTCTCAAGAAGAGTACAAAATGCGATCAGATGATTTTTCTCCTTATACGTTAATTCGGTGCCATCGGTGTAGTGGGTTTTATCTACCATCTTCCGCACAGTCTTTGAAGAATCAAAATAAGCTGTCAATGGAAATAAGCTATCAACAATTTGGAAATAAACAATATAAATTAGTTAATAACTATGTTTGAAAAACTCACATAGCGGTACAATCGGAAGCGTATCAACAAGGACCCAAATGTCCATATTGTCTTGCTCGATGTCAGGATCACCAAGATCCATGGTGACAATCATACCCTCATAAAAACCATACATTTTGCAAAGTGCTTCCCAATTTTGGCAACCAAAATGGGTTACGCTCTGAGCATTGCATAGATTTACTTCAAAATCCATATCATGATGGGTCCTTAGTTGTATTTTCTTTGTTTCGAAATTTTCATGGTCTTCAAAACCCATCCTCTCCAAGACATAGCGTCTTGCATGGCATGGGATAAGCTAGTCGAATTATAAAATATGAAAATTAGACGTTGAAATAGTTGAAGTCATGCTTAATTATGAAAAAAACACTTGTTGTTGTTGCGTACCGTTTCACAATCGAAGGTCTCCTCGAGCTTAATGTTGAAGCGCTGATCTTCGTCCAGCTAAATAAACCTGTCGCACATACCTCGATCGTCGTGGCACAAGCTACACTCCCCCGGGAGACTGTCGTCGTCCGAGTACGACATTTCCTACGTTCATAATTCAAATTAAACTTGTACATATTCTAGCACAAGTCTTGCTAGAACTCACGAAAAATCCGGCATGACCTTTGCTAAAAAAGGACATATCGAGCGCCTGAAATTTGCCGGAACGGAAATTAATCAACACTCCGGCAAAACATAGGCCACTCGGAGATGTAAACTGAACATGAACGGCCACTTGGGCAACCACATATCCTATTTGAGCAACAACACAAGATATACAAGGATATTTGGCTGGTCTCACCTCGATGTCGGAGGGGGTCGTTGACTGGGACAACGGCGGGGATGTCGGAGGGCGTCGGTGACGGGGACGACGGCGGGGATGTCGGAGGGGGTCGGTGACGGGGACGACGGCGGGGATGTCGGAGGGGGTCGGTGACGGGGACGACGGTGGTCACCTTGGAAACCATATAAGTTATCACTAATACATCCCGAATAATTGCTTAAACTAAAAAATAACAACAAATATGACATGTTCAACTAGTTTTATTAATTCAACTAGTTCTTACTAAATATAAACTTACTACAAATAGAAAAAAACTAGTTCTTTCTAAAAATAAAGTAGTTCAACTAGTTATATTAATTTACTTAGTAAACTAGTTCAACTACAACTAAAAATCTAGTACTAACTAAGCAACATCTAGTTAACTAGTACCATCACTACTAGAAATTAACATCTACTACTACTAAAAATCTAGTACTAACTAAGCAACATCTAGTACTTGCTATGAACCCTAAATTAACATCTACAACTACTAAATCTAGTACTAACTAGTGGCAGGGGTGGGGGCGACAGAGAGGTAGCTAGGGGCGGCGAGGTCGAGGGCAGTGGGAGGAGGGCTGCAGGCGGAGGAGGGAGGAGGGGCGGCCACAGGCGGAGGGAGGTGGGCGGCGGCGGAGGAGGGAGGGGCGGCCGCAGGCGGAGGGAGGATGTGCGAGGAGGAGGGATGAGGGACGGAAGGAGGGGAGTACCTCGGCGGCGGACGGACGAAGGCGGCGGCGGCTGCGACGCACGACGACGGTTATCGGCACGGGGGGCGAGAGTGAGAGTGTGAGTGAGGGCCGGTCGTGCGCGTGGGGATAAGGTAGGGATAGTTGTAGCGCGTTTGCCAAAATACGCTACAGCTAATCTGAATAGCAGTAGCGCCTTGCACATAAACCGCTACTGCTAAGTGTAACTATACAAAAAATACGTCAATGCAAAAAATACATTGGCCATCAATGATCTTTTTGTGTACAATATGAATTGTCAATATGAGTCCTATCCGGTGGGAACCGGAGAGGACTCATATTGCGGCCACAAATTTTACACATAGAGTTCAGTGAAGACCAACTGGTTGTGGTAGTTTCAGAAATAACATATTTAAGGTGGTAAACACCCTGTTCACGGAGCAAGGTGGGACTAAACTTGTGGGCTGATCTTAGCAGTAGTGGTTTTTCTATAAGTGCGCTGCTGCTAACATCTATAGTAGTAGCGCGGTTCAGTATAGTGCGCTACTGCTATAACTAGTGGGGGGCGGCGAGGTCATGGCAATTATAGCAGTAGCGCTGTTTGTGGTGGGCGCGCTACTGCTATTTTCCTGTCAGCAGCGCGTTTCTCTAACATGTGCTGCTGCTAAGTAGCAGCAGCGTGGTATTTTGTTGACCGCTGCTGGTAAGATTCTGTGTATAGGCTTTTCCCTAGTAGTGTCGTCCTGTTACCGAAGATCACGGCTATTCGAATAGATTAACTTCCCTGCAGGGGTGCACCACATAACCCAACACGCTTGATCCCATTTGGCCGGATACACTTTTCTGGTCATGCCCGGCCGCGGAAGATCAACACGTCGCAGCCCCACCTGGGCACAACAGAGAGGTCAGCACGCCGGTCTAAACCTAAGCGCACAGGGGTCTGGGCCCATCGCCCATAGCACACCTGCACGTTGCGAGGGCGGCCGGAAGCAGAACTAGCCCCCTTAATACAAGAGCAGGCTTACGTTCCAATCCGGCGCGCGCCGCTCAGTCGCTGACGTCACGAAATGCTTCGGCTGATACCACGACGTCGAGTGCCCATAACTGTTCCCGCGTAGTTGGTTAGTGCATATAGGCCAGTAGCCAGACTCAGATCAAATACCAAGATCTCGTTAAGCGTGTTAAGTATCCGCGAACGCCGAACAGGGCCAGGCCCACCTCTCTCCTAGGTGGTCTCAACCTGCCCTGTCGCTCCGCCACAAGTAACAGTCGGGGGCTGTCGGGAACCCAGGCCCACCTCTACCGGGATGGAGCCACCTGTCCTTTCAGCCCCCATCTCCGAACGGTATCACAGGTAATGTATTAGTGTAAAGTATAGAGTATATGCCCGTGATCACCTCCCGAAGTGATCACAGCCCAGTAGTATAGCATGGCAGACGGACAAGAATGTAGGGCCACTGATGGAACACTAGCATCCTATACTAAGCAGTAGGATAGCAGGTAAAGGTAACAACAGTAGTAGCAAGGACAGGCTATGCAGCAGTATAGGATTAATTGAAAGCAGTAACATGCTACACTACTCTAATGCAAGCAGTATAGAGAAAAATAGGCGATATCTGGTGATCAAGGGGGGGCTTGCCTGGTTGCTCTGGCAAGAAGGAGGGGTCGTCAACACCGTAGTCGTACTGGGTAGCAGCGGCGTCGGTCTCGGCGTCTAGCGAGAGAAGAGGGGGAAGAAACAATAAATACAATGCAAACAGATGCATAACGATGCATGACAAAGCAAAGCGTGATGCTAGGCGTGCCCTAACGCGGTATGAGGTGATACCGGTGAAGGGGGGAAACAACCGGGAAAGTATCCCCGGTGTTTCACGTTTTCGGGCAGAGGAGCCGGAGGGGGAAAGTTGCGAGTTTGATATGTTAGGGGTGTGTGGCGGACGAACGGGCTTCGTATCCACATTCGTCTCGTCATTTTGAGCAACTTTCATGTTGAAAATAATTTAATCCGAGTTACGGATTAAAAGTTATGATTTTCTAAAGATTTTATTAATTTCTGGAAATTAATTAATTATTTAAATTAATTCAAAAATGGAATAATGACATCAGCATGATGTCATGCTGACGTCAGCAGTCAACAGAGTTGACTGGTCAACCTGACCAGTGGGTCCCACTGGTCAGAGACACATGTTAATTATCCAAATTTAATTTAATCTAATCAAAATTAATTAGGGGTGGGCCCCACTGTCATACTAATTAAATAACTAATTAACTAACCAGGTTAATTAGATAACTAATGTTTAATTAGCTTAGTTACTTGTTTAGTTTAATTACACAAAATTAATTAAGTTAATTATTTCTCTAATTAATTAATTATTTATTTTTATTTTTATTTTTATTTTTATAAATACGTTCAGGGGGTGGGGGCCCCTCGTCATTGGCCCAGGGGGCCTAGTGGGTTTGCGGGCGCTGCGGTTGCCGCGGGTGCGGGCGCCAGGCGTCGGCGCCCGACTGGGCGAGCGCCCAGATCGACAGGCAGGGGGGCGCCAGCCACGGGCTTGGAGAGGCCGCCGGCGTGGCCGCCGGCGCCCACGACGCTGGCCAGGGGAACGGAGGGCGGTGCCACGGGAGGGCGGTGACGGGCGTTCAGCGCGGCAAGGCCTCGCGCGAGAGGAGGAGAGCGGGGCGGTCAGAGCGCCGGAGTTGGCCGCGGACATGGCGGCGTCACCGGTGCAGGGGGGTGCAGGAGCGGGGCAAGGTGAACGGCGGCGAGCACGGAGGAGTCGGCGACGGGTGGGGCAAACGGGAGGTGGCCGGGGCGCGCGGGGCTGGCGCGGCCCCAAGCAGCGAGCAGGGGAGGAGACGAGCACGGGGCAAGGGAGAGAGAGGAGGGGCGCAGAGGCCTGGCCTCACCGGAGTCGTAGGGACTGGGCAGCGGTGGTCGAGGGGGGTGAATGGGACGGCGTCGGCGGAACGGGTGCACGCCGGTGGGGAAGGGCGCCGGCGAGGTAGAGGAGGCAGGCCGGTGAGATGGCGCGGGCTCCGGGCGACGGCGTCCTGGCATGGGGCGGCGAGGTCGGGGCCCGAGGGGGACGGGGTCGGGGTACCCGGCTACAGGTGGTGAGCGGCGAGCCGCCCGGGGCAACGGTTGACTGCCCCTGATCCAGATCGAGGGAAAGGCAGAGCGGGAGGTGTGGGCGAGTGGGGGGGAGTGGGGAGTGGGATCGGGCTAGGGTTTCACTAGGTTGGTTATAGGCGAGGGAAAGTTGGGCCGGCTAGCTGGCAGTGGCCGCTGGGCCACGACCCAGCTGGGGGGAGGGGGCTTTTGTTTTCAACAATTTTCTGTTTGTTTTGTTTTTACCCTTTTATTTGTCTTCTTTTCTGTTTTAAATCATTTTAAATTATCTAGGCATTTTATAAAAATGTGTTTGCTTTATTATAATTACCCAGGCATTTTACTGCACACACCGAACATTTTAGTTTAATATTTTGAAAACTTTGTCGTTTGGCATTAATTTGAAATTGAATTTGAAACATTTTCGAATCAACCCGAGATTAACTACAGTGACCGAGGTGACATGGCACAATTAATGTGAGATTACTGTAGCCTAATTATCCGGGCGTCACAAGTCTAGACATTGCAAAACCTTTACTAACATGGCTGTGTGGCCTATGGGCCCACGTCGCCATTGGGTGGTATTAGGATCTTTTATTCCTCGTCTATACTCTGGGACTCTTATCTCTCTTCTACTCGGGTTAAATGATTTTGCTAACTCTAACTCTAGGTTCTCGTAAATACTTTCTGCCGGAGAGCCCCCTTATTACAGATGATCGCCTGCCGCACCAGAAGATTCCGAAGATACTCTCCGATGTTTTCCCGAGACCCTTGTGCCCTTCTCCCTTGCAAACCCTTTCATTGATAAATCCTTATGGATAAATACTTACACCTGTCCTTCTTACTTTCATTCCCAGTTGCTCTTGTTATTACAAGATGCATCGGATTATTCTTTGACTTTTAATAATTTCTTCAACCACCGCCTTACAGATCTTGCCGCATGAATACCCCTACGTATAAATTCCTCGCATTTATCGAGTATCTGTTCATTCCCAGTTTTTCATGTGTTTTGCAGAAGACTTCAAAATACCATTCGATCTTCCAAAAATCCAGAGCAACCTATTGCTCTTGAAGTTCTTGTTTGCTAGCATTATGATTAATCCCATAAGTCTGGTAATCTTATTGGCATCCTTTGTCATTATTATTTTGAGTCCATTGATTCAATATGTTGCGAATGTTCGCAATCCTCAATCAAATCATATGATTCACCATTCCCGCTCTGATATCATTTTGAACAGGAGCTGGTTCTCGACCAATCAAGTTGTCGTCGAATGTACTCCTAAGCCTACTCAACTTATCCATCCTTAATCAGAGCGTTTTCTTCCGATCCCTTGATTTGAAAATCATAATTCCTTTGTTAGTTAATCGTTGGATTATTCATATGTTCTATAAACCGATGCTTTTGCATTCTTTCTTCCTCTGATTGGGTACCGATACTCACATCAGCTCCGGTGTGTATCGTCAGATCCTTTGTTGAATTATCATCCGACAGTGTCCTTCGTATACAAAAACCTCGAGAAGTTCTTTCCCTGATGCATAATGCCATTGGAAAATTGTATCCTCTGCTTTGACAACCATGCTCTACTTTTGAGCTTGTGTTATTTACTTCTGAAGTTCGTGGTATATGTTCCTAAGAAGCACCGTTGGTTTGAACCTATGCCTTCCCTAATCTGTGTGAACCCGAAAGTTATACGGGTTATACACTACTGCCGCTTTGTTAGATAACTTTTCAACACTACAACTTCGATAACGAGAAGTGAATGGATGGTCATGCATTTGAGAAGTGGGAGTCGACCTTGAACTTTGTGTTCATGCCCATGGACACGATGTAGATCCTATCATGAAAGCTTCTTGTAATAATAACTATTTCCTTGATATAATATTCTTTGGTATCGGTGAATTGATCCTTTGCAATCGTGCTTCCGATCGTATGTTCTTCTTTGATCCCATTTCTCTCCCAAGTTTAAGCACTTGTCTTCTGTGGATCAATACCCCGGTCCAACCTCTACTTTGATCTGTCGTCGAGTATTACACTATGGTATCTCGAGAATATCACCGAACTACATAACTTCTTGTGAGTTCTTCATCAACTATTATTCTTGAAGATTCCAATTTTCTCCGGGTTTTGAGTTCTTTGTCACTCGAAACACCGTCCTTATTACCTGCGAGTTGTACTCGCTGATGTCATTCCCAACCGATTGGCTACATCATCATCGTCATGTTAAAGCTTAAACTGTGCTATCTGGTCCTTATTCCCAGAGCACAACTTTCGATGATGAGCTAAGCTTACGTCGATCTTCCTTATCTAACCGTTTCACCTCAAAACAACAAACTTGACCCCGAGTTTGTGTAGTATCTGTGGCTCCAATAATCTTTTGCTGCATCAGTCCTTTTGCTTGATGCAGTCGCTGATCAATTGCTTCTTTGTGGATCCTCTCGACAACAAATTGTCGTGATCATCATCAACATTTTGACTCCTTCCAGGATATCAATGGAATTCTTTGTGATAAGTGCCACCCTCGTTCCTTGGTAATTTGAGTTACCATCGACAACATCCTTACCTTCCTTTCATCACTAACTTGATCATGTTATGGAGCTCCTTGCTAACCAGCTTATGTTATGTTCTACCTTGGAGTATTGCCATCTTTTATGTCAAGGATATTGTGAGAATTGCTCAACCTCTTGAGAATTCTTGATATAGTAATACTTCTCGCCATCTCCATTCGTTTTCTGATCCCCGTGTTGTTTCTAACCTGAATACCGACAATTTAACTATGATGCATGAATTCAAAACTTCTAGCAATCCTATTGCTTTGGAGTTCATTCTTAGACTACTGGTTATCACCGTTCCAACATTGATCATGCTACCTAAACCCATATTTTGGGTGAAGCTTTCCACCAATGTTTAATTGAGTATGTTTTCCTCGAGCATACCTCATTATATCATTTGATCTGACAAATGTTATCTCTTTGTTCACATGATTGTGGAAATCCATGTTTTGGAAATCTCGATGAATTGTCGTTTAGTTCATCAACCACCCCCTCATCCTCTCCTTAGTTTAATGATGGACTCTTGTTTGGAACTCGCTTCCATAGTTCATTTCCCGAGAATCTTACAATGTCATCCTGTCAACTTGTGTTGCACCTTTTTCTTCTTAGGCATTCCGAGTCTGAAGTATCTAGACCCCAATCAGACTTGAATCTCGGTCAGATATGATGGTTGGAACATATTCCCACGAGTTATAACATTGGTCTTTGACCCGATAAGGTGAAGTCATGCTTAGCACACCTGGCCGGAGGACCTAATGTTATAGTTTTCCTTTTTAGCAAGGTTATCTATTCTTCCATGAGAAATGGTAAGACTTATTCTACAAGTTATTCCTGATGGATTCTTCCTGTATCCAAAGACTGACCTTTGCTTGAAGACCATGTCAATGCTATCTCGAAGCATGTCTGTGGTACTCCCATTTTCAACAAGAACATTTGAAGCACAATGCAAAAATTTCTTTGTCCATTATCCAAACAACATTGTATGGGTAATATCATGAAATCCCTTCCCCTTACCTTAATGGTTTTCTACTTTCTATCCTGTCATGGATATCATGCTACGCTTGTCCTTGGAAAGGATATACCCTTGAAATATGTGTTTAAACACATTTTCCTTTCCATTGTTTTGTTTAACCTTCTTGAGGTTTATATGATCTAAGCAGTAATATTCTTCTGCTTATGTAAACACCTTGGTGTACAACCGTGTCAGTAAGACCCTGTTGCATTTGTCGATAGCATTCTGGTAAGAACTGATGGACGAGAACTTTGCCTATTGGTCCGCCTCGTTCAACGAGCAGGAAAATGGTTCTCTTCGTCCCTCGCCTTTGGTACCAACGTGTTGCCAACATAACTGACAGGCTATCCTCTGACATGCCTTGTTATCATGACTGTGCAAGATATCACCGCCCTTTCTACTTTCTAACCCATCTGGTGGGCCCATAACCCACAGTTCCACAGGATTGAAACCTGACTCCCCTGTACACCCCCTGTTTCGATAGTTATTCCTCGCACGTGGCCTCGTATGTGATTCACGAGCCACCTTCCGAGAGATCATCAATTCTGGTATCGGACACAATATTTATACCCATTGCTTTGAACCCCTTTCACGCCCTGTTTCGGGCATCAAACGATTGCCTGCCCGCTCGAAACTTCACCTGATACCTCCTTACTTTGCTCTTGATATTTTCTTAAGTTTAAATTCGAGAGTTACTTCCACCACCTTCCTCGATGTTATTGACCGAATAGTCGACCTTGCAGAGGTCCGTTCTCCCGGAATGCCCACCATTTATTCTTTCCGAAAGTACAATGAAGACCCCGAAGAAAGGATGTGTACTACATCATGATGACCTGAAGTAGAGAAATGAAGACATCAACGTAATGGATCGTCCTCTTCGAGAAGAGCAACCAAGACCAGGAAGAATCGTTAGAATTTCGTAACCAATAACCTCCCCACCTTACGTCTCTTAAATCTCGGGACGAGATTTCTTGTAGTGGAGGAGAATTGTGACGCCCGTATACTTAAGCTACAGTGAACCTCTGCTAATGATTCCATGTCACCTTGATTACTGTTGTTAAATTCGCGTTAGTTCAAAATGATTCTAGTTCTAATTTAAAACAAAGACAAACAATGAAAGTTTTCAAACTTTAAATTAAAATGTTTTAGAGGTACAAGATAATGCATAGATAATTATGGTGGAGAAACCAAACTTTGATATAAAGTTTAAAGGCTCTAAATTAATTAAAACAATGGCTAAAAACAAATATTTAAATGCCTTCTAAATTTATAGATATACAAAATATTTCATTTAGGTACCAAACTTTTTGTGACCGTGTCTCACTTTGCCACTCTAAATATGGAGCCAATTTATATTTTGTAAAACTATTTTACTAACTAAAATAAAGGAAAGAGAAGCAATAAAAAGAAAAGACAAAAAAGGCAAAAAATAAAAGGGTCGATCCACCCCCCCACTGGGACAACGGGCCCAGCTGGCCAGCCAGGCCCACCCCGCGCCCCTGGCCTATATGGCCTGCCACCCGACCAACCCTAGCCGCACCATCCCACACTCCTCGATCCCCATCTCTCTCCCTCGCTTTCCACATCCGCCGCCACCCGCGTGCTCGCACATGTCGCGCCAGGGAGAGGAGCTCCCTGCGCCCGTCCCCTTCACGAGCGCCTCCTACCACCGTACCACCGTGAACGCAAGCCACTCCAGCGATGGTCCGCTACCCTGCTACCCACCGGCTCCCTACCTCCCCTTCCTCTGCGCCTCCCTGTCGCCCATGCCTGACTGCCTCTTCACCGGCGGCTCGCACCGCGTCGGCCATCGGAGCAACCAGCCAGCACCCCCGGCTCCTCCCGCATGACGCCCGCGTCGTTCTCCATCGTCCGCATCTGCTCGTCGCCCTACTCACCGTCGCCGCCATGCCATCACCGGACTTCCTGCACGTCGCCGCCTGGATCCACATCACTGGAGCCCCGCGCCACCTGGCCGTCGCTCGTCGCCGTCCCTGTCTTCCTCCCCGAGCCCCACTGCCCAGTCCCCACGATCGTCGGTGAGGCCCCCGTCCTCTTCTCTTCACATGTCCCTGTATGCATGCGCACGCGCTCGCGACCACCACCGCTGCTGGCATCGCTCTCGGCCACCGCGAGCCTCCTGCCCCTCACCCTGTGCTGCTCCCCGCGGCGCCTGCAGCACCCGTCGATGCTCCTCCTCGCTGGTCATGTCCACCCCAGCTGAAAGATCGTGGATGTCGCCTAGGGGGGGCGAATAGGCGCTTTAAAATAATTAAAGTTTAGGCTTGAACAAATGCGGAATAAACCTAGCGGTTAATTTGTCAAGCACAAAAACTAAAACAACTAGCCTTACCTATGTGCACCAACAACTTATGCTAAACAAGATAAACCACTAGGTGATAGCATGATATATGACAAGAAACAATATGGCTATAACAGAGTAAAGTGCATAAGTAAAAGGCTCGGGTAAGAGATAACCGAGGCACGCGGAGATGACGATGTATCCCGAAGTTCACACCCTTGCAGATGCTAATCTCCGTTTGGAGCGGTGTGGAGGCACAATGCTCCCCAAGAAGCCACTAGGGCCACCGTACTCTCCTCACGCCCTCGCACAATGCAAGATGCCGTGATTCCACTAAGGAGCCCTTGAGGGCGGTCACCGAACCCGTACAAATGGAAACCCTTGGGGGCGGTCACCGAACCCGTACACTTTGGCAACCCTTGGGGGCGGTCACCGGAACCCGTCAAATTGCTTGGGGCGATCTCCACAACCTAATTGGAGACCCCGACGCTTGCCCGGAGCTTTACACCACAATGATTGAGCTCCGAACACCACCAACCGTCTAGGGCGCCCAAGCACCCAAGAGGAACAAGCTCAAGGGTACCAAGCACCCAAGAGTAATAAGCTTCTCAACTTGTAACTTCCACGTATCACGTGGAGAACTCAAACCGATGCACCCGATGCAATGGCAAGGGCACACGGAGTGCCCAACTCCTTCTCTCTCAAATCCCACCGAAGAAACTAATGCTAGGGAGGAAAATGAGAGGAAGAATAAGAAGGAGAACACCAAGAACTCCAATATCAAGATCCAAGGAGTTCCCCTCACATAGAGGAGAAAGTGATTGGTGGAAATGTGGATCTAGATCTCCTCTCTCTTTTCCCTCAAAAACTAGCAAGAATCCATGGAGGGATTGAGAGTTAGCAAGCTCGAAGAAGGTCAACAATGGGGGAAGAACACGAGCTCAAAGGATAAGGTTCATTGGGGAAGAAGAACCCCTTTTATACGTGGGGAAAAATCCAACTGTTATGCTCACAGCCCGCATCGAGCGGTACTACCGCTCCAAGGAGCGGTACTACCGCTAGGGCGGTAGTAGCCCTTTGAAACACAACAGTGAGGAGGCAAAAAAGCCAGAAGAACCGTCGGAGCGGTAGTACCGCTTGACCTCACGGTACTACCGCTAGGGGTAGCGGTACTACTGCTAAGGGTAGCGGTACTACTGCTTGCGAGCGGTACTAAAAAATTACATCCGTGCCTACCAACGCTGGACTTGTGACGAGTTTTTGGTCCCGAGCGGAAGTAGCCACGGAAGTAGCCGCTTTAGTACTGCTCCAAGCGGTAGTACCGCTCCCAGGAGCGGTAGTACCGCTCCCAAGAGTGGTAGTAAAAAATTACTTCCGCTCCTACCCGCGGTAGTACCGCTGCAGCCTTTTCAGAACACCAAAACTACCATAACTTCTGCAAACGGACTCCGAATTCGACGAAACCAAGTTTGTTGGAAAGCTAGAGAAAAGGGCTAACACAATCTTGAGAGAAATACCAATACAAAGCAAATGAGAAAAGTCCCAAAAGAAAATGGTGAGAACCCTTCCTCGGATAAGACCGGTAAAAGCTCCAACACCGAAAACATCATAGAAGACGCATGCGAACTCCATTTTTGATGAACTCAAGCTTGTCGTCAAGATGACCATAAGCTCTAAGACTCACAAAGAGAACCAAACAAGAACCAAGAAACATGATGCAAGGATGCAATGATTTGAGCTCTCTACTAACGATAAGATCAAGCTACCAAATTGAGAGCCCCCCTTGATAGTACGGCAAACAATCCTATAACCCGGTCTCCCAACAACCACCATGAGACCGCTAAAATAGAAAACCTATCAAGGGCAAACCTTTGCCTTGCACATGGTCCACTTGAGCTAGATGATGACAATCTTGACTCCCTCAAGTTGGACCACCTTTCTTGATTGCGTTGGGTCGATGGAGACTAGATGATTGCTCCCCAATACTCCACTATGGGTGAGCCACTCTTCAGCACATCTTCACAAGTCCATTGTCACCACAATGGACGGCAAGCTACAAGCATGATTTCTTCATGATTCTCCACTTGAACTTGCACAACACAACCTTGATTACGATCACCACTTGATGTCATCCTTTCCATGGGTTGTATGATATCTTCCTCTTGACGCAAGCCCATGGACAGTTACCTAACCCCACATAGAACTCTCACATAGACCATGGGTTAGTACACACAAGTGCAATGGACAATGCTTACCATACCATGGGATCACTTGATCCCTCTCGGTACATCTTTTACGCTTTGTGAGTTGATCAACTTGATTCACTCTTGACTTAGTCTTGATCAACCTTGAATCTTTCCAACTCTCTTCGTTTGGATGATGTCTTGAAGGTAAACATGAATGATCACACAATCTTCTTTTTCAAGACATGCTTGCAATAAGCACAACACTCACTTGACCAATCTTTGGATAATTCCTTAATAGCACCTTGGTCAACACATAAACTCCTTGAAACCAACACATGGACTTCAAGAAATACCTACGGACAAATCATTCAAATATAACTCAATGCAACCATTAGTCCATTGAGAATGTCACCAATTACCAAAACCACACACGGGGGCACCGCATGTCCTTTCACCAGCCCCGCGCGCCACTGGCCGAGCCTGCGCCACCCCTCGCCTCCGTCGTCGTGGCCCCGGCTTGCCCCGCCATCGGTGCCTTGGCGGCCTCGTCCCGCCCTACGGGCGAGTGCCTGCTCGGGTGCACCCGCACCCGGCGCCCGCCCCGTTAACCACTGGCCCTATGACAAGTGGGGCCCAACCCCTGAACGTCAATAAAAAGAGTTAAAAAATATATATTAATTAATTAATTAATTAAAGAATTAATTAACTTAATTAATTTTGTATTAGATTAACCTAATCATTTAGTTAATTATTTAACCATGTTTAATTAACCTGAGACTATGATTAACGGGCCCCACGTGCCAGGGTTGACCTAGTCAACCTGTAGACCTACTGATATCATGCTGATGTCATGCTGAACCAATAATTACCTTTTCTAATTAAATAAAATCTGTAAATTCCAAAATTGAATTAAAACTTTAAAAATTAATATAAAATAGTCCGTAACTCGGATGACAATACTTTCTACATGAAAGTTGCTCATAACGACGAGACGAATCCGGATATGCAGTCCGTTCGCCCGCCACACATCCCTAGCATAGCAAACCTGCAACATTTCACCTCCGGTTCATCTGTCTGAAAACGTGAAACACCGGGAATACTTTCCCGGATGTTAATCCCTTCGCTGGTACCACCTCCTACCGCGTTAGGGCACATTGTCATGTCTTCCATCATCATGCTTATGTTTGCTTTTATATTTATTGTTTCTTCCCCCCTCTTCTCTCGCTAGACACCGAGACCGACACCGCTACTACCTAGTACAACTACGGTGTTGACGACTCCTCCTACTTGCTAGAGCAACCAGGCAAGCCCCCCCCCCCCTTGATCACCAGATATCGCCTATTCCTTCTCTATACTTCTTGCATTAGAGTAGTGTAGCATGTTACTGCTTTCGGTTAATCCTATTCTGATGCATAGCCTGTCATTGTTGCTACAGTTGTTACCCTTACCTGCTATCCTACTACTTAGTATAGGATGCTAGTGTTCCATCAGTGGCCCTACACTCTTGTCCGTCTGCCACGCCGTGATCACTTCGGGAGGTGATCACGGGCATATGCTATATACTTTATACTGTTACATTACTTTTGATACTGTTCGGAGATGGGGGCTGAAGGGGCAGGTGGCTCCATCCCGGTAGAGGTGGGCCTGGGTTCCCGANTCTGTCTGAAAACGTGAAACACCGGGAATACTTTCCCGGATGTTAATCCCTTCGCTGGTACCACCTCCTACCGCGTTAGGGCACATTGTCATGTCTTCCATCATCATGCTTATGTTTGCTTTTATATTTATTGTTTCTTCCCCCCTCTTCTCTCGCTAGACACCGAGACCGACACCGCTACTACCTAGTACAACTACGGTGTTGACGACTCCTCCTACTTGCTAGAGCAACCAGGCAAGCCCCCCCCCCCCCTTGATCACCAGATATCGCCTATTCCTTCTCTATACTTCTTGCATTAGAGTAGTGTAGCATGTTACTGCTTTCGGTTAATCCTATTCTGTGCATAGCCTTTCATTGTTGCTACAATTGTTACCCTTACCTGCTATCCTACAGCTTAGTATAGGATGCTATTGTTCCATCAGTGGCCCTACACTCTTGTCCGTCTGCCATGCTATACTACTGGGCCGTGATCACTTCGAGAGGTGATCTCGGGCATATGCTATATATTTAATACTGTTACATTACTTATGATATTGTTCGGAGATGGGGGCTGAAGGGGCAGGTGGCTCCATCCCGGTAGAGGTGGGCCTAGGTTCCCGGCGACCCCCGACTGTTACTTTGTGGCGGAGCGACAGGGCAGGTTGAGACCACCTAGGAGAGAGGTGGGTCTGGCCCTAGTCGGCGTTCGTGGATACTTCAATTAACACGCTTAACGAGATCTTGGTATTTGATCTTAGTCTGGCCACTGGCCTATACGCACTAACCAACTACGTGGGAACAGTTATGGGCACTTGACGTCATGGTATCACCCGAAGCCTTCGTGACATCAGCGACTGAGCGGCGCACGCCGGATTGGACTGGAACGCCTGCTACGCTAGGTCTTCTTCCGGAAGCCCGCGCAACGTGCAGGTTTGCAATGGGCGATGGGCCCAGACCCCTGTGCCATAGGATTTAGACCGGCGTGCTGACCTCTCTGTTGTGCTTAGGTAGGGCTGCGACGTGTTGATCTTCCGAGGCCGGGCATGACCCAGGAAAGTGTGTCCGGTCAAATGGGATCGAACGTGTTGGGTTATGTGGTGCATCCCTGCAGGGAAGTTTATCTATTCGAATAGCCATGATCCTTGGTATACGGACGACTTGGAGTTGTACCTTGACCTTATGACAACTAGAACCGGATACTTAATAAAACACAGCCTTCCAAGTGCCAGATACAACCCGGTGATCGCTCTCTAACAGGACGACGAGGAGTGTTGGGGATACAACTACGGAGTGTGAACCGCCCCAGAAGGGCCGGTTTACCCTCGTTCATGATTCAGGCCCATATGGAGGCCTGGAGCCCAGAGGCGAATTAAGGTCTATACATGTAAACCGCCTTAGTATTGTAGCTTGTATTGTAAGACAAGAAAGGAGAAACCAAGCCGGACTCTTGTGTGAGCCGGATTGGGATTCTGTAAACCGGCCGGGCGTCAACCCGTGTATATAAGGGGACGACCCGGCGGCAAGTTAGGGACAGAGAATTCGAGGCTAAGGCAAAGCTATTGCTCCCTAGCCGCCGAAACCATATCAATCACACCACAACTGGACGTAGGTTTTTACCTTCATCGAAGGGGCCGAACCAGTATAATTCCCGTGTCTTGTGTCCGTTTTAACCCCTCTAGGTTAACCCGTACGATGGCCCTACGACTAAGTCCTTTCGTGAGGACATCTGCCGTGACAATTCCACGACAGGTGGCGCCCACCGTGGGGCTGTCGCACGATGGTTTGATGATCTTAGAGGGCAAGTTCGAAGGACTCGAAGGTTATGCAGTGGGCTGGATGACTAAGAGTCGTCGCGGCAAGCTCTACATCGACGATGCGGACTGGGGCCCCGAGGCCGGCTCAATTGAGTACGGGTATCGGGTCCCCTTTGGCGGCATACACGTGTTCATCGGCAAGATCGGCGAGTCAGGGCCTGGGCCGGACGTTTGCACTGGCCTCGTCGAGACGGCTCAGCGGGCGAAGAAGAGTCCTGCCCTGGCTAAACCGGCGGTCAAGCATGTTTTCGTGGGAGTCGTCCACGGAGGTGACGAAGGCGGTTCGGCATATGGTGACGAAACTGTCGTTTACTCCGGCGACGAATCGTCGGCCGGGGAAACTGAGTCCCTGTACCAGCTGCAGGATGGCCAGATCGGGGGCTGTTCCGACGGAGAGAGTATTCCGGACCCCTTTGATCTACCCAACCGGGTTGGGGTCTTCATGGCCGGTACACAGGAGGCGCTTCACTCTTCGACCGCGGCGCCCCTGGTCGCCGGTTCAGCAGCGATGATGGCAGACGGGAGCGGAGGCCCTGTGCGCCCACCGGCTCAAGTTTTGTCGGAGCTTTTCGACGCATTGGCTGTGCTCATGGCGGAAGCCAATCCGTCGGATCAGGACCTGCACAACGCGGAGATTGCAAAGGTGAAGGAACAGATCACTAAAGCTAAAGCGGACCTGGCGGCCGCGGACGAACGGATGGCAGTGGAACGAGCCGCTTTGGATGCGCAGGCTTATAGGCTCAGGCTGGACCAGAGCGCGTCACAGGAAGTCATGAAAAGGAAGTACAGGTCCCGCTTACCTTCCGTTTTTGAGGGTAGGGAGCTTTTCAATACCCCAGGGGCAGGGACCAGTAATCCGCCGCCGTTGGTAAACCGGCCGGAAGCACCTGCGACGGCCGCACCGGTTCAGCCCCGTGTGGTAGATCT
>LR880967.1:921038882-921049197 GCA_904067115.1 Aegilops sharonensis
CCCTGACTACTCGTAAACGTTTAGCAAACTTTTGTGAACATCACTCGTTTGTCTTGTATTGAGCCCCTTAAGTTAGAATAAGCTTTAGATGATTTAGATTAGTTGATGCTATGCGGGAAGAACTCAACAACTTCACCCGCAACAAGGTTTGGTCTCTTGTGGATAGGCCCAAGGGAAATCGCAATGTCATTGGGACTAAATGGGTTTTCAAGAACATGCAAGATGATCATGGAAAAATCACGAGAAACAAGGAAAGCTTAGTGTCACAAGGGTTTATCCAAACTAAAAGTCTGGATTTTGGTGAAACCTTTGCCCTGTTGCCCGTATTGAGTCAATTTGTATCTTACTTGTATATGCATCCCATCATGATTTCAAATTGAATCAAATGGATGTTAATAGTGCATTTATTAATTAATGGCTCCCTTAGTGAATTGGTCTATGTCAAGCAACCTCCCAGTTTTAGAAACCCTGATCACCCCACTCATGTCTATCAAATTCATACGACACCCTATGGACTTAAAAGCATCTCGTGCTTGGTATGATCACCTTACGACGTTTCTACGCAAGAAGAGGTTTGAGATCGGGTTAATAGATTCCACACTCTTTAAGAAGAAGGTAAAAGGAGAGTTGTTCGTACCCAAAATGTATGTTGATTACATTATCTTTGGGTCTACTAACTATGCTTGCAAGTTAAGTTTCAAAATCTTATGACCAATGAGTTTGTTATGTCTATGATGGGAGAGTTGAAGTTATGTCTTAGATTTCAAGTCAAGCAATTGAGAGGAGGGACTTCCATCAACCAAGCCAAATATATCCAAGACATGCTCAAGAGTGAGTATATGTTTACCGTTTTCACCCTTTTATTTTCTTTCTTTTCTTTGTTTTTCTTTACGGTTTTCTTTTGTTTTCTCGTTCTTTCTTTTTTGAGTTTTTCTTTACGGTTTCATCGGTTTTCATTGTTTTTAGAACCTTTTGGTTGTTTTTTTTCTTTTGTTTCGATGTGTTGTGCATACTAGTTACTTTGATTTTTCTGCTTTCCACGTTCCATTAACAGATTTTCTCTTTACTTTTGCAATTCTTCACCTTTTCCTGCAGTTTGCTGTATTTACTTCTTCGCCAATTGTCTTCATTTTTCAACACTATATAAAATAAATTCAAAAACGTCATAAGAATTTTTATCGAATTGTATAAACCATTTTTTGAATTACGTGAACTTTTTTTACGTAGCATATACATTTCTAATTAATGGTACGTTCTTGCTAGTTTTGTATTAAATCAAATTTATAATCTTTGGTCATGTTTATAAAATAATAATAAAATTACAATACCAAATCAATACCATTAGATTGATCATGAATTTTTTTTTCATATCATATTTATTTCGTATTGTAAATGTTTATATATTTTCTTATATAGTTGTTCAAAGTTCACAAAGCTTGTCTTAGGACAAATCTATTGTGCAGTATATTTTCGGGATGTACTACCTGCATTCCAATGAATAAGACGTCCGCACATCCCAAATCTAACTTTAACCATAAATTATATTAAGAATATTTATTTTTATGACTTAAAAAGTATATTGTTGAGAAACTTCTTTCGAATACGAATTCAAGGGTACAATTATGTCACATATACTCTGCTTTTGATTGGTCAAATTCATGGCCTAAGTTGAATTTTGGAATGCATGTCCACCTTATTCATTGGAATGGATGGAGTAAGGAATAGTAATTTTGATGTTCTCGTTGGTACATGAGAGTTATTTGCCGTGCCAGAAGTTATGTAAGGACACACATCCTCAATAGATTTGCTACTTTAGTGGGTACATCATCATGTCTTTCGTAGTCTGGTTCATCAAATTTTCATAGTCTTCTTCATAAACTAAACCATCGACTCCAACAATATTTACTTTTTATTTCTCTTGATATGACACATCTTATTATTTTGGTAACGTATATAGAATCTTTGGGTTTCACACACTCTGTATCAGCCAGACTATAAATTTAGGGAAAGCACACGTAAAGATAGTATTGGATAACATCTATGGGATAGTGTCGAGCATTTGTGTATTTTTTCTCGAGCTATAGTCTGAATTTGTTTTTCTATGAAGCTTAGGATAGTAGACAATTTTTTTCATCAAAACATTGGATTGTGGATTTTGTACTCTCGTGATTGCACGTTCCCTTTATTACAAATTTCAATACCAAGTTGAAGAGTTTCAAAAAATTCGAAAACTATAGTTTGTACTCCCTCTGTTTTAATATAAGGCTTCGGTTTCAAGTAGTGGTCTAAAATGTCTTATATTAGTTTATAAAAGGGTTAGTTATTAGAGTGAGTCATGTGTCGGCAAATGAATCTGGTTTCGACCAAACTTCAAAACAAACTTGATTCATTAGCATTAAAGATTGATTTTATTTTATTTTATGAATGTGTTCAAAATCTTCTTCTTTTTCAGAAGGGAGCATGTGCATGTCTCGTCCACAGTTGATTCTTTTTTGCAAGTTTCCGCGCACAGTTGATAGTTTTAAAAACACATTGTCTAGAGCATCGATGATTGTGGCTTGGAGGTGGTCTCGCCATTTCCTTGGAACAAGTAATCCCTTCATTTTTATTTACTTTGTACAGTAGCTTTGTCGGAAGGCCAAATTTATATTTTTGACCAAGTTTATTGGAAATAACTTAATAATACCAAATCGATCCCATCAGTTCATCATTGATTATATTTTAGAACCATATAGATTATTATTTTAAATGTACATATTGTATTCTATAAACTTGGTGAAACATTATAAAGTTTGAATTCAGTCAAAGCTAATACAAGTAGCAAATAAAATCAAATGGAGTATTTGGAGGCAACTTCCTTCAATATATACGTGTTTCTCATACATGATATTTGATTGCTCATGTGCCCTTAATTCATAAAGTGTAGCCTGTTGCATACTATATTTTTTCTACATCCAGTATAGTGACAAAACTATGTTTGAACGTGTGAGCTTTTAGTCATGCAACTTATCGAACAGACGATCACTGGTACCAACTAAAAGCAACTGGTACTGAAAGAAAAAAAACCCATTTGGATGCCCTTCCTCAGCCTAACAAGAAATTGTGATTTGCTGAAACTACAGATAATGAAATAAGTTTACCAATCACTATAAATAGATCGTCACTTCATTATAACGAAGAAATCACCCTCTCCCAGTGATCATTTTGTTTACTTTGCCCCATCAAATATCATATCCCAAAGCACTGTAGCCCCCACCAGTTTCTAATAACAAAAAAATTGTAGAAGTTTTACAAAAATAAAAAACAAATCATACATGTATTATAACATCGAGTATTTCCTTGTAAAGTGACAATTGGTGATGTATGTGAAGAGAAAAGGTGAACATGCTATTAATTTTTTTGCACCAGTCGTACATGATCATACTTTATGCAAACAAAGTCGTTCATAGACTTTACACCACACCATATACATGAATTTAACACAATTGTTGAATTTTTTTTAACCTTGAACAGTAGGAACCTCCTACTGCAATTGTTGAAATTTTAATGTGTTTACTCGTAGAAAATGGATCGGGTGGGTCAGGGTGGTGGTGGTACTGCTTCTAAAGAATTCTAGTTTGTGGATAAAGTGAGGCTAAAATTTTAGGGGGGAACTGAAGCAATAGTTTAGGAGAAAAACTATGTTTAAAGTAAAATACAAGCACTACATTATAGCATCAAAAAATTAAGCAAGACACTTGAATTGCTGGAAATGTAAAACCATGTCGACGTCGGACCAAAAACAACAAAGATCAGTAGAAGGGCGCCCGTTGAGGTGGGCCACAGACGCCCTTCCTTGGCTGGCGGCGGTAGCTTGTCCCTCCAATCAGCTGAAAGTTGCTAGGGCCAGGCGCATCGCCGCCATGGTCTTCTTCCTCGTCTGAGTTTGAGTATTCCCACTTGCATTCTGGATCAAGAATGAATGTCAAGTTGGGATCAGACACCATTGCATGAAGCTGACATCAACGGGGAAACATAAATCTACATGAGTAAATTATTTAGAATAACTAGCTAGTAGATGTATATAGGATGCATGTCTGAACAACCAGATGTCTATAAGACTGGCGGCATTTGTATAATTTGCAAGTAGATGGAGCTGATACTAGCTAGTAACAAAAATGCCAAATAAAGAACATTCATATCATACTCCAAAGATTAGATTTCACATGTTTGGTTCCAAGGATATGATATTGCGAGGCAGTTCATTGGCAGAAGAATATGCAAGTCGATCGGTCGGATCATGTAAACAGATTCAACGTACTGGTTCACAAGCATTTTGGTGATTTCAACTCAGCTATATATATGTATTTCTATTTTCTAGCATCACGGCCGGGTTTAATCTAACCTAGCTTTCCAATCGATCCTATCTATCCACATGTCGCCCGCTTAGTGAATGTACATAAATGCTAGGAAAAGCATGCATGAGAGAGGCGGAGGTACGCGCGTATACCTTGTAGGAGATGGAGCAGAAACGGAAGATTGGCTCGACGAGTTTCTGGTCGCACACCAGGCATTTGCCGGCGGGCCTGAAGCACTTGACGGCATGCTGTGGCGCCTTCGACCTTGGGTTGAGGTACACCGTACACCACCCTTTCATGGTTGACCACGTATGGCTCCACCAGGGTCACCTCGCCCAGCTCCGCCACCCGGGTCACCTCGCCGTACCTCGAGGACCGCCGTATCTGCAATAATATCCATCAATCTACAACGCCGCCGCTGCCATTGCTACACACGTGATGCGCTTGTATATGTTAAATACTTGGAGGACATGGTGGTCGCCGTGGCTGGAGAGGCACATGAGGCAGCAGACGGCGTTCTCCTCGCCGGCGCAGCTAAGGCAGTAGTGGTTGCACTCATTCTTGGCCAGTCTGGGGTGCACGGCACAGCGCTGGAAGAACCCCGTGCCGAGCAGCGGCCCCAGCCACGACGGAGCGCCGCCCAACTTCATGGCCGACGAGTCGACGACGATGACATTGCTCTCTTTCTGTAAACCAAGCAGACAAACAGAATGCATATGTGAGCTTCAGAACATGCAGCGAGAATGCCAAGAACAGTGTACGTTCTAGCTAGGATCATAGGCAATACTAGCAATTGATGTGTAATTATACCTGGACGGGGACGTCGTTCCGGGTGGAGGTGGCCGCCGGCGGGGTAATTTTGATTCCTGTAGATCTACGAATTGAAAGTGATGTGATTTGCTTTATATATATTTGTTGGGAGAGAGAGGGAAGACATGGAAATGGAAAGAAAACCATGTAGGGTTTCCACTGCGTACAAGGCCAGTTCGAAACAAGACTTGCTTGCGTTTCTTTCCATGTATAGCCGTAGACACAAGAGGAATCTTCGAATGTTCTTTTGCTATGTTTGCATAGCTATTTCGCCATGAGTGCAAAAATTATTCATCTAATTAATATCCTAGTTGGAAAACAACAACAAACATTGAATTGCAAAATACTCACCAAATGCAATGCGAAATACATGGACGACTCCCGTGGCGTGTTATATTAGTTAGTGATCATAGATCGCCAATGGGCAGTGGCTCTTCTACAAAGTTTAATGGTTTAGGTCACAACTTACCACATCAATGGTCGATGAGCTAGGTGAAGGAGCCTCTTACCACCAGGGCCGGCCCATAGATATACGGGGCCCAGGGGCAAGACAGCAATAAGGGGCCCTTGTGTTTACTCCAAAGCTCAAAATATTTATATTTCAAAAGCAAAGTAATATCCAGTACATAGCATAGTCTGATGATCTTAATTTGGACTCCAAAACTGACAGTACAAATTATTTATTGATAAGTCAACTACACCATGATAGTAATGAAATGATGTAGTTCGACATAAGCTCGCTTTTCACAAAATCTTGCATTTCTAAATTTTAATGGAGACTTCATTTTGCCTTGCAAAACAAAAATTGCTGTCAAAACAGGTCGCTACTTAGATCTTTTGTGTTACCATGAGATAAAAAGTTAGGCATGATCTTACATTTGTTTCTAGATCCTCCACAATTGGCCATGTTCTTCACTCCAAAAATCTTCACCCGGACTCAGTTCTTCCAAACATTCCTGCTCAAGGCATAGTAAAGCAAACTGAGCATTTCACGTCTATACTAGAACTTGGAAATTCGTCTAACACTTCTAGAAGCAAAGTCATCGATTATTGCATCAACATTTATTTCATCCAACTTATCTTTCTCAATACATAAAGTAGCAAGACCATTTAATCTTTCTTGTGACATTGTTGACCTTAAATAGTTCTTTATCAATTTCAACTTTGAAAAGCTACGCTCTGCTGATGCTACGGTCATTGGTACAGTGAACAGAATTCGATAAGCAATTAAAACATTTGGAAAACAGTCAATATCTCTAACAAACTCAAAAATCTCCATAGCATGGAATGGCAAACCTGATTCTGGTAAGGTCATTTGCAGCAGTCTTAATTCCGAAAAAAGATCATCTAACTCAACATCGCATGAACCATTTCGTGAAAATGTTTCTACGAACTTAGCACAACATTTGCGTAGTTCAACATCATCCAGTAACTTCATGTCTTTTGAGCTAAGTAAGAAACCAAATATACTTTTGAACACTTTGAGTTCTTTGAATCTAGTTCTCAGAGAGACATTTGCAATATCAACCAGAACTAAGAAGTAATTAACTTCGAACGCCTTCTCAGCTTTTAGAACTTCTTCATCGTTATTAGGTTCATCAAATTGTTTCTTCCTAGTAACATTCGTTTTATTGGAAATGATGGTTCTATGCCCATATCAACTGCAAGACCTTTGGCGATAGTCAAACAAGATGCAAATCCTTCATCTCTGTACTTATCAAAAAACTGCATTACGCCTTCAATTTGCTGCAAGGTAGAGTCGACACACATAGATGCGGACTGCAACTTCTTACTCACCATGTTTACAGCAAATAATATATCATGCCAAATAACCATGCCAAGTAAAAACTCAAAACTACCAAGTGCATCAAATAAATTATTTGCATCGCTCTTTGACTTGGCATCATCACAAATTTTACATAACTCAGACAAAGCTAGCCTTAATTGTGGAGCTTGATATCTAATAGCTTTCACACTTTTGATTCGACTCTCCCACCGAGTATTAGACAAACCTTTCTCGGTTAAAGTAGGAATATGATCAAGTATAACTTTCCATCTTTTAGTGGAACTTGAAAATAAAATATAAATTCGTTGCACAATTCCAAAGAAGAATATAGCTTTACTGCAAGAACTTGCCATATCACACAAAGTAAGATTGAGACTATGACACGCACATGGCATATATAGAGCTCTTGGATTTTTTCAAGTAAACGACTTTGTACCCCTTGTTTATTTCCTTTCATGTTGGAACCATTGTCGTAGCCTTGGCCCCTTACATTATCAATATTTAAGCCATAAGAATCTATTGCGTCAAGAAGTACATTAAAAAGACCCAAACCAGAAGTGTCATCCACTGTCAAAAATTCCATAAAAAATTCTTCTATTTGTATTTTCTTATTTGACATGTTAACACATCGAATAATTAGGGTCATTTGTTCTTGATGGCTAACATCCGTAGTACAATCAAGAATTATGGAGAAATATTTAGCCTCTTTAATAATTTGTAAGATAGAACTAGTAACACTAGAGGCCAATAGAGAAATCAACTCATTTTGAATTTTGTGGATGAGATAGTGATGATAAATTTCATCATTTTGAATTCGTCTAAGATGTTCTTGCATTATTGGATCAAATTCAGCAATCATCTCTACACATGCCAAAAAATTACCATTATTGTGTTGGTAAAGTTTCTCACTAGATCCACGAAAAGCCAAGTTACGTTTACCAAGATATTTAACAATGGCTACTAATCTCACTAACACTTGTCTCAAACGTTCTTTCTCCTTATTGATTTGCTGCTGCAAATCCTTATCAATGGTTTTATTTTTGGCTAGTCTAACTTTTAACTCATTCCAAGTGTTCATGGTTTTAATATGCTCTACACCATTTTCATATTCTTTAAGCCTCTCGCTAAGATGCTTCCAATCACTCAATCCATTACCTGCTAACGCACTCTTGTTGCTATGGGATTTGAAAAGCTTGCAACAAAAGCAGTACACTTTGTTAGCATGTTCAGAGTAAACCAACCATTTCCTGTCATGTACCTCTCCATTGCTCAACTTTCTCGAATAATAAGATTTTGAAAAATGTCTAGAGTTACTATCTGGAGGGAACACAATATCATCATTTCTTATGGCACCCTTCTCAACTAAAATATCTCTAGCCTTATCATCCAGATTATCCCAGTTTCGTGGATCAAAAATATCAATAGTGAATGGTTGTTGTTTATCAACACCCGGTGATTCAGAATTAGATGAATGACTTACATTTTCTTGCTCACTGGAATTGCTATTGCCGCCATTCATATCATCATCAATAGAATTTGTATTTTCAGTTGGTTGTTCTTCAAAACATACTATGGCCAATTCCAGGGGATCTCTAGAAGAACTAGCAGGTATGAAAAAATTCTTAAGTGATCCTTTTAGGGATTTTACCTCTTCATCTTTTTCCTTCTTTCTCTTCCTTTTGGCACTACCAGATAAATGCTTTCTAGAGGACATCTCACTAAACAAGAACAAGCAGCATAAAAAGATTAAAACAGGGAACAAATGCACCTGAATGTGGATGTAGGTGGCCAAATCAGTAGATCCGCAGGTTGCAGTCAGCTGGAACGAGAACACAACACCCCTCCTTCTCTAGTTCAGCAGTTCTCCCAAGCACTCAAACTTAGATCCGCTGAAGTCTGAAGAGCAGAAGATAAGAAGAAAGATGTGGAGTCGTCAGAGGGAGAGGGCACCTCTATTTAACTGAAAGGAGGAACGGGGTTATGGAGGGGAAGAAAAGAAGAACACTCACCGTCTCCTCTCCAACGTCCAGCTGATGGGGAACGGGCAGAACGTTGAAGAACGAAGGGGAGTCGATTGGCGCCTTTAGCCTCCATTAATGGCCGGCGGCGATCTTGGAATCGGATACGGCACAGGAACGGCGGCGGCGCAGCGCTGTTCTGGGAGTCTCGATTTGGGGTGGAGGAAACAAGGAGCACGGGAAAGGTTGACCGACGCTGAACGGGCCCTCTTTACTCTCGCTGAACGGGAAAGATCGACCTACTAGAGGCAATAATACCTGGGCTGGGGCCCCTGCCTTTCGGAGGCCCAGGGCGGGCGCCCCGTTTGCCCGGCCTATGGGCCGGCCCTGCTTACCACGGGTCGTCAATTTCGAAAAACAAAATGATGTGTCTCTATCGACATGGAGGTGGTGATGGCCATGTAGGCAAATATACACTAGTAGAAAAGGGGGCAATGGCCCAGGCCGGGTCAGCCCATTAGTCCTGGTTCTGCCACGAACCGGGACCAATGGAGGTATTTGTCCCGGTTCGTGATCCCAGGGGGCCGGCCGGGGCCTCGTGGGCATTGGTCCCGGTTCGTCTGGCCCTATTGGTCCCAGTTGGTGGGACGAACCGGGACCAATGGCCTCGCTCCTGGCCCACAACCATTGGTCCCGGTTGGTGACTTGAACCGGGACCAAAGGCTCCCCTTTAGTCCCGGTTCATGCCACCAACCGGGACCAATGAGGTGCCTATATATACCCCTTCGCGTGAGAGCAGAGCACACTGCTCTGTTTTTTCTGGTCCCCGAGGGGGAGAGGGCTTGGTGGTGCTCTAGCTCACCTCCTATGCACACAAGGTGTTCGATGGAATGCCCGAGCCATACTACTTAAGCTTTCTTCTCTCCAAGCTCGACCTCCAAGCTTCATTTTCCTCAATATTTGTCTAGGTTTAGCGGTCCATCACGCCCCGTCCCCGTCTTCACCGTCGTCGATCACCCGCGCCGATCTCATCGCCGGCACCACCGTGGTGAGCCTCTTGTTCTTATCTTCTTTTTGAAAGGAAAAATATTCTTACTTGTATGTTTAGATAGATACTTGTATTATTTTCTTACTTTTATTATTGCATCTTATATAGTGCGATGGTTTTGGTATCCGCCCCCATCGGCCCTCGTCCTGTCTATGATTCGGATGTGGTATATATTATCTTTTCATAACTATTGGTTCATTTATTGTTTATGAAAATTATGCCGACCAACGTGACATAGATTTTATTTATCTAGGAGGTTGTTGAACCGGAAATTCCAACCGACCCTATTGTCGAGAGGTTAAATTTAGTTGAAGAAGAAAACAATTTCTTGAAGGAAAAAATAAAAAAACTTGAGGAGGAGAAGATGATATTGGAG
>LR880967.1:921066515-921078356 GCA_904067115.1 Aegilops sharonensis
TCGTCGGTATCCCGATACCTTGTTCAATCTCGTTTCCGGCAAGTCTCTTTACTCGTTCCGTAACACATCATCCCGTGATCAACCCCTTGGTCACATTGTGCACATTATGATGATGTCCTACCGAGTGGGCCCAGAGATACCTCTCCGTCAACCGGAGTGACAAATCCCAGTCTCGATTCGTGCCAACCCAACAGACACTTTCGGAGATACCTGTAGTGCACCTTTAGAGTCACCCAGTTACGTTGTGACGTTTGGTACACCCAAAGCATTCCTACGGTATCCGGGAGTTGCACAATCTCATGGTCTAAGGAAATGATACTTGACATTAGAAAAGCTTTAGCATACGAACTACGATCTTTGTGCTAGGCTTAGGATTGGGTCTTCTCCATCACATCATTCTCCTAATGATGTGATCCCGTTATCAATGACATCCAATGTCCATGGTCAGGAAACCGTAACCATCTATTGATAAATGAGCTAGTCAACTAGAGGCTTACTAGGGACATGGTGTTGTCTATGTATCCACACATGTATATGAGTTTCCTATCAATACAATTATAGCATGGATAATAAACGATTATCATGAACAAGGAAATATAATAATAACTAATTTATTATTGCCTCTAGGGAATATTTCCAACATCGAATACATCATACGATGAGCCAAAGCGCCACATAGTTCTTTCAGGAAAAAGGGACATCCTGGGAGTGGAGGGCAAGATAGACATGTCTGAAGAGTATGAAAAGTTTCATGAAATTCCTCCCTTCAAAGTCAAGGCTGACCCAAGCATCCTGATAAACGATGAAGATTATCCATGGTTACGGGGCAATAAGCAAATGACACAAGCGAAGAAAACGTGAAGACTTTCTCCCGCAACTATTATGATGATACCATGCCAACTTTGTAACAGACGAGTATGATACCATTGTCCGTTTTGTACATGCACATGCTATGCCAACTTTTTCAGAGTTCATTCGAAAACTATGAATTTAGGTCGAATTTTCTCTATAGGTGCATCTATGTTCATTAGTCCCTGGCCCATGCGGCTCGCCCCTGGCCCATGACCATTAGTCTCGGTTTGTGCCACAAACCGGGACTAAAGGGTTGGTCCTCGTTGCGCTCAGAGTTTAGTCCCACCTCGCGAACCGAAGGGCGCTCACACCGGTTTATAATCCCGTCCCTCTCTGCCTTGTTGAGCTCCTCTCAAAGTGAAAATAGATGCCCCTATACAGGGAATTCGACCTAAATTCATAGTGAATTTCTCTGAAATTCATAGAAATTGATTATGAATTTAGGTCGAATTTTCTCTATAGGTGCTTCTATGTTCATTTTTTTAGTAAAGTTAATCACAAACTTGTGATTCACACAAATTTCAAAGAATTCAAATTTTAACTATTCAAATTTGAAAACTAATGGCACAAACAGAAAGTTTATAATTTTTCTAAAACTAATGGCACTAACAGAAAGTTTATAATTTTGCTGACCTAAAAGCAAAAAGAATTAAAAAATAAAGCAAAAAACCAAAAGAAAATAAATAATGCAGAAAACAAAACAAAAAAACTGGAAAAAAATAAAAATAGCAACAATAAGTATTTTGTTGTAAGTAGAAACAAAATAAAATAAATAAAGCAACAAAGAAAAAAAAGTGTTTTCAAATTTGAAAACTAATTGCACTAACAGAAAGTTTATAATTTTTCTAAAACTAAAAGCAAAAATAATTAAAAAATAAAGCAAAAAAACAATAAAAATTAAATAATGCAGAAAACAAAACAAAAAAACTGGAAAAAAATAAAAAATAGTGCCGCCTACTGGGCCCCCACGGCCTGAATACGACTATAAACCCTACATGGGCCAGGATTCAGGCCCGTAGGAGGCCAAGTAGGCCCACAGGCACATAGTGAAAGAATAGGCCCGAAAGCCTGCAGTTGAGAGGAGCTCGAGAGGGTGGGCGCAGCAGCGCTTATAAACCACACTCGAGCCCTCTCAACTAGCGAGGTGGGACTAAACTTTTGGGCGCGGGGCAGCACAAGGCCTTTGGTCCCGGTTGGTGCCACCAACCGGGACCAAAGGCCGCCGCTTCCCGCCCTTTGGGCTGCTGAAAATAGGCCTTTGGCCCAGGTTGGTGGCACCAACCGGGACTAATGCACCCTTTCGTCCCGTTTCGTGCCACGAACCGGGACCAAAGGCTTTGCTATATAAGCAAAGACTTAGGAAATTTTCACATTTCCCTAGCAGTTGCCCCCGACGACGCCGAGCACATCGACGCCGCCAGGCTGCCCCGACGCCGCCCGCCGCCCCCGCTGTCGCTGTCGCCCGCGCCCGTCGTCTCCGTCGCTCGCGCCCTCGCCGGCCGTCGCCCACGCCCGTGCCCTCGCCCGACGCTGTCGCCCGCGCCCGCGCCCTGCCCCGACGCACGCCGCCCCTGCCCCGTCGCCGTCGCCGTGTCGCCGCCTCTGTGAGCACCGCGCGCGCATCTGCCGCCCCCGCCGCCGTGCAATTTTTTTATTATACATGCTGTTTTTACATGTTTTTACATTTTCATATATATATATGTATGTATGTATTTTTTTAGATATATGTATTTTTTTTATGTATGTTCATATATGTATGTATGTATTTTTTACATGTTTTTTGTATGTATGTATGTATTTTTTACATGTTTTTGTATGTATGTATGTACTTTTTTCAATTGTAATGATGTTTTAAAAATACATATATGCAAAAGTTAGATTTTTAATTAGAAAGGTTTTATCTATATATGTTCTCTGATTTAGTACATTTTAGGTTAGTTTTATATATTTAGGGTAAAAAAAGGATAAAAAAAAGAAGAGGAATAAGAAAAGAAGAGGAAGAAGAAAAAAAGAGGAGAAGAAAGAATAGAGGAGAACTCTTCTCCTCTATTCTTTCTTCTCCTCTTTTTTTTCTTCTTCCTCTTTTTTTTATCGGGAACGAGGGTCGTCGAGGGTCGCCGAGCGGTAGAGGAAACCCTAATTAAATAGCAAGTATCGTCGGTGTCGGACGCTACATCCACGTCCCACAAGTGACGCGGGCGTCGATGCCCACGTCATTTGTGGGACATAGATGTAGTGTCGTCGTTATTGTTGTCGATATACCCCCTCCCGATAGCTTCATTTCTTTTTAAGAAGGAAAAAACAAGCATATTATTTTCCCATGTACGTATGTCGTCGTTGTCGATATACCCCCTCCCGATAGCTTCAACACGTGGGGGGGTCGATATTACCCCCTCCTTGAAACGTTCTCGAGGCCACCCCTAACCCTTGAAGCGTTGTCGAGGCCACCCGAAACCCTAGAGAAGCAGCATCGAGGCCACTAATTAATATGATTCCTTATTGTGATTACCTAGATAGTTCTACGTTTGCCACTAATATATCCATATCTGTCATGTTTGAATAATAATTGCCATGTTGTAAATATTTGTAGAAACTATGGACACCCCTCGAGAAGAAGCACAAGCGTTATTGAGGGACATAATCGCAGAAGGAAGTGATGTCGTCTACTCGTTGATGTTTCTCAACGACACCGATGGTCTGGAAGGAGAGGGTGTAGAAGCAGCTGGCTATGATTATGATGGCTCCGATGACCCAATGCCGGTGCAAGAGGGTGAAGGAGAGGGTGAAGAAGAAGTAGACCATGAGGACGGCTCCTGTGACCGAACCGAGTCCGGCCAGGTATATATATTAGTTAAGCCTGTGCTGATTAGATAATTGATGCATTCATTGTTTTTTTATGTACACATATTAATTAACTCTCGTCTTTGTTGTTTTTTCTAGCCCTCCGGATCGAGCACAACTTCGGTAAAGAGACAAGGCCCAAAGAAAAAGTTGAGCTCGGATGAAAAGTTTGAGATCATAGAAATCGCGCGCGACAGCCAACCGATTGAACCCATCCGGACAAAGAAGGCATTTGTTGCTCAGTGCGGGGTTCTGGTTAGGGACAAGATCCCGATTAGCATCCAGCAATGGTATAAGCCTAAGAACAAAGACCCTGAGGTGTTTTATGTCAATGATATGCAGAAAAATGATCTTTGGACTGAGCTGAAGTCAAATTTCACCCTTCCGCTAGAGGATGATCCGGAGAAGCCAGTTGAGCAATTAATCAAGCCTTTTGCTCTTAAGAAGATGGCAGACCTATTCAGGAATTGGAAGAAAGACCTGAATAAGTTTGTCGATAAAAAAGAGACCCCGGAATTCAAGGGCAAATATGAGAAGATCAGAGATGACTGGCCCACATTTGTGGCCCACAAGACATCAGAAAAGAGTAAAAAGATGTCGGCGACAAACAAGAAAAATGCTGCGAAGAAGAAGCTTCACCATCGCACGGGGTCAGGTGGGTACCTCATAGCCCGGCCTAAGTGGGCCAAGGCTGAGAATGATCTGCTTGATAAAGGGATCGAACCAGAGACAATGAACTGGCCAGACCGTTGCCGGACTTGGTTCTTCGGGGCTGGCGGAACCTTGGACCCTGTATCAAGGAAGTGCATTTGGACAGACGATCAATTGGACATACTAGTCAAGAGGCTTCAGCAATATATCGAAGCAGCGCAGCAAGGGACGTTCTTTCCAGACAGAGAGAACGACGAGCTCACAATGGCCCTCGGGAATCCTGAGCACCCTGGACGGACACGAGGCACGCCAGGCTCCGTTTCGTGGAAGGCTGGGTTTCCGGACGCAGGTGGTTACAAATGCCAGGAGAGGAGGAAGAAAGTGCAGCAGACCAAACTGCAGGCGCTGCATGCAAGGGTACAAGCGATAGAGGAACGAGAAGCGGATCGCAGAAACGACCTGCCGAAGCTTCCCCCGAAGCTACCCCGCCATCTCAGTGGAGAAGCAGCGTGGTTTCCACCGAGCTGCTTCAGCCGGAGCATGCCTTGACGGCTCCTGCCAGCTATCCCATGAATGCTATCACGGAGGCTGAAAATAGCCACCTTATGGCGCAATGGATGAATTTGAAGGTCAAGGCGGCTGTTGGCTCTGTTTATCCTACTAAATCCGGCGCAACTTTTCACTGCCGGCCGATTCCAGAAGGATATGCTAGGGTGATGGTGGATGAAATAACAGAGGGATTTGAGGACCTCCAGCTTGACCACCCTACCGGTGAAGGGGAGACTCGGCTGGGTTCTGCTCTGAAGACTCCATGCCTATGGCGGAAGGATCTCATCAACCTTCCGAACTGGACGCCTCCGCCTCCTCCTCCTCCTCCGGCGAGTCAGGGCACTCCGCCTCCTCCACCGCCTCCTCCTCCGGCGAGTGACGATCAGGGCACTCAGCCGCCTCCTTCTCTGGCGCGTGGCGGCACTCCGCCTCCTTCTCCGCCTGCGCCGGCGCGCCCGAGCAGCCAGCCTCCTCCTTCTCCGCCTCGTCAGCAAGGGCGGAAGAGACCTGCCGCTGCTCCGGCTGCTCCGGCGCATCGTAGTCCTTCTCCTCCGCCTCGTAAGCAAGGAAAGAAGACATCCGCTCCGTCTGCTCTGCCGGCGTCTAGCAGTACAGCCAAAGGCGGGAGGACATACAGATTCGGTCCTTCTCTGAAGACTCCAGAGAAGTTACCATACGAGATGACCCCGGAGGAGAACGCGAAGATCGCTCGAACCGAAGTGAAGGACTGGTTTCAAGGGTTGAAAGCACAGAGACATCCACCTCTGGAGGAGAAGGTTGATCCGGTGAAAGCGAAGCGCACTCTGGCTGCCCTGACAAAACCACCCAAGTCTCCGCCGAAAGGCAACTATGAGCGCATTATTGGAAAGGCATTTGCCGAAGCGGAGAGGTCGGGAAGTACTGTCAGTGATCAAAGGATGAAAGAACGACGAGCTGGGAAACAAATTGCCCAGCTCGGCGAACAAGCGAAGCAATCGTGCCCCCCACTCAAGGTGCCTGCTAGCGACATCATCGATTCTAGGATGGTGCCCGGTTATAGCAATCCTGGAGATTACCCGCCCGACGATGTACATTATGATTTCTTGGAGGTGCAGATACAAAGATACGAGTACGGGAAACCTCTCATCAAATATGAAAGATCTCTATCAACGATGATGCGAAGATTTTGGTACATGAAAACCTGCAGAGAGTCTAGGGGGAGGAGTACTTTATATGTGACAGTTAAAAAGGAGCATGACCTTGTTGGAATTGAACTGTTGCCTATTCCATTTGAGGAGTTCTATCAGTTTTTCAATCAATTGGCCCTCGATAAAACAACGGTCATCTGCTACTGTCTGTAAGTAGTACTACTTCTGTCATTAAGTCTCTCTATATAACTCAGCTCTTTCATTGCATGTATTTATAATTGTCCTCACTATATTATGTAGATTGAAGATCGCCGAATTGAAGAAAAGACAAGTGGGTGATATTGGGTTCATTAACACATATCTCATAGATGCAACTGAGGTTAAATATCATGCCGAAAATACCAAGGCCAACTTGCTACAATCGTTGGTAATAAACGGACACAAAGATATAATACTCTTTCCTTACAACTTCAGGTGAGTGTTACTGTCTTGTGGCATATTTGGTTTCCCTTATTAGTCCAGGTTATAGTAATGTAATATTGATGAGTTATGCATGCGTGCGCAGCTACCACTATATTCTCCTAGAGATTAAGCTTGAGCAGGGAGTAGTAACTGTCTTAGACTCCAAACGAGAAAATCCGGAGGAGTATGCGGACATGACTGAAATGCTCGAGAAGTTAAATCGATCATTATCCACCATATCAGCAACTTTGTTCATTTCTGATATCAAGTAATTGTTTTCTTTGTATGGCAGGTTTGGAGAAAATTCACCAAAAAAGCTCCGGGACTGCCGAAGAAGCTGCAATTTAGACACCCGAAAGTAAGTACTATAGTAGCATATTCCACGCATCTCCTAGTGATTCAAGCGCTAGTTTCATCAATACCATTTAGCATGCTTGCTAATTATCAGTTTGATTGACCTCTATTTCTTGTAAAGTGGTTGTGGCAGGAACAAGGGAATGATTTCTGTGGATACTACATTTGCGAGTCCATCCGTCACACGACCTGTGAGCGGGGCTACTCTGACAAACAATATGAAGTGCGTAAATAACAATATTCACAATTTTATTTTATTACCATCATTTGTGTTGATTTTCATTCATCCATATATATATGTATTGACCCCCTTCTTAAAATTAGATGTTTCGGATGCGGGATGAACTCCTAGCACCAGATCGCATGCGAGCAATTCAAGAGGAATTAGCGGCATTCTTTCTTGACCACGTGATCGCTGAAGACGGAGAATACTATGTGGACCACGCGTCCGTATGTTAGGAGATTATATTTGTAAAAGATAATTATTGTATATATGTAGCCGGTAGTGTCGGATAGATATACGAGAACTTGTTGTTCGACCAATCTCTCGGAGAAGGAGAGGTGGTCGATATCACTTCTCTCTGTATGCATATATGTTCATGACGATCTTCTGTTTCCTTCGTAGCGTGTCTAGCTAGTCCTCTCTATACGTATGTATAGTACGTAGAGTCGACCAAGCACGGACAAAAGAGAGGATACTTCTCTCTATTAATTAGCTAGCTAACACAATATATGAAACACCTAAATTAAACCCCCAAATCCCCCAACCCCTCCTCCCCCCTTTTAAAAAAAACAAAAACCCAAGCCATAGAAATGCTGACGCGTGGATGCCTATTGGTCCCGGTTGGTGCCACCAACTGGGACCAAAGGCCCTCCTGCCTGGGCTCGGCGCAAAGGCCACATGGAGGCCCATCTGTCCCGATTCTGTACTGAACCGGGACTAAAGGGCCAGGGCATTAGTACCAACCCTTTAGTCCCGGTTCAGGAACCGGGACTAAAGGCCCTTACCAACCGGGACAACAGGCCCTTATTCTACCAGTGATAGGTGATAGATTTGTAGGGTGGTAGACACGGCGGTGGGGGCAGAAGGAAAAAAAGTCGATGAAAAAGGGCAGCAATGGACCTATGTTTAAGTGACGAGATCTGTCAGTATAAATCCGAGGTGCCAAGTCGATCATCTGAGGGTCAAGTAATTACATGAGCACGACACCGAGATTTGTTAACAAGATTCACCAATATGGCTACATCTCGGAGCCTGACTACGGGTGCTCCTCCCTGTGACACCTTCAGAATACTGCACACCGGCCACCCGGGCGCCGACACACGCCGCCGGCTCCCCCTTGCGCGCATGTGTTCTTATGTTGGCATAGGTTACATCGTGTGTGTACGCCACTATATATGAGAGGTCTAGGATACAAGTGTCCTACTAGGACACGACTCCATACCATGTAAACACAATACTACTCAGAGTCCAACTGTAACCTATCTTGTACACAATATTCGACACAACTCTAACAAACTCCACCTTGGAAAATATTCTCCACCACCTTGAACTTGTCCATGCATCAAATTTACATGTACATTGGACTTGAGCTTATCCCATGAGTACCGCTGCTACTTCAAAGACTCCATGTACTCCACACGCAACTTGTAGTCCCTCATTTTCTTGACCACGGTCAACGCCCGAGCAAAATTGAGTTTCTCTTTAGTCTAGTTTGTGATCCCAACTACCAGAGTATCTGTTCAACGCCATCACACACTGATCACCGACCTGTGTGAAAGTGAACAACTCACATATTGGGTGTTTCACATAAGAGTTACCTGAACTCAACATCACCGCTCTTCCTTTACCATCTGTTTGAAACTTGAAAGAATTTCACCATTGCTTGTAGTCATCCCGAGTCAAATTCATAGTTGTCTCACCACATGTATGACCACCGGAGCCTTGGCCCGTCTCCATGTCCCATGCATACCGCACGCCTTGCCGCTATTACCTCGTTGAGGCTCCGTTGTCCGGGGCGAGTCTCAAGGGTCGCGAACCCACACCACTCAACCCCCACTACACAGTACCATCAATCATCACTGACCGATGACAAGTTTCACGTTTCCATCAGACCATTGGGTTGCAGTCCGAACTATGTGTCACTCCTTTTTTTCTCACTAAATAGGGTTCGACTCTCTGTCGACTTACGCCGTAGCACCTCAATCAGCATAGAGTGAGGTCTTCCAGACTTCATCTCCACCTTCAACATGATTCCATGATTGATGACCAGTCCACCCTCTGCGCCTCGTCGACTTCAAGCTCAGTGTATACACCACCTTGAATCAATCCAGCGTCATAGTCTTGTCGAAGCCGCACAAGCCTCGGGCATGTGCCACGTGTTTCCACACCCAGAAGTCGGTCACCATCAGCATCACGTTCTTATGTCGTCGTCTCCAATCCCAACACTGTCTTCTGTACCGACCAACTTGCGTCGATCCGTCTGACTGTCCAGTCCGACCGATGCTCCCAAATCATCTTCTGCGAATTATCATCCATCACATACAATTCCATTTTAGCTGACATGACTTCCTATAATGCCTTCAAGCATCCCTGTTGTGCCAACGAATCTTTCACCCTTGTCTGCCATAACCCAAGGTTTTCAGTTCCGTGAGCTTCTCCATCTCAAACCTGGTACCCATTGGCGCCATGGTTCTTCGTATGACTACCCGCGACGCCAAAGTACACGAGCAAAACACAGCGTGATCTCTAGGAAAAAAGGCACTATCCTTTCTAAGCTCTACTTCCTATAGGTTTGATAAACCAAGGGTCTCTACAAAAAAAGGCACTATCTACTACATTTGAAACCAGATCAAATGTAATCACAAGACTTATCCTATGTTCATCACCGCTAGATACACTGGCCCTGACTATAACTATGACTGAAAAGCGGAGTATCAGGGCCCCCTCCCCCACGCCACCAGAGCGACAAGAAAAATCAAATGGAACCAACAAGATTGATGGAGGATATCAGGAGGAGTAGAGTCGCTTTTTTGATCGCTGCACTAGTGGGAGAAACATGGAGCAACCTGTATTACCGTCGATGCTGGATCGATTGCACATCTAGTTGAGCGACAAATAGCTCTAGAGAAGATTTCTTGAGGGAGATCTGATAGTGCCATCATCCTCAAAAGATTGGGAAGTACATTTTGGTATTCTAGCTGGCCAACTAATATTGAAAACAACTTGCGGCCACAACAATTAGAAAAGGACTCACGGACTTCAGCGGGGATAAGTACAAGGATGTGAAGCATGAAGTGCTAGTAAAAGCCATCGATGGAGGTGGTGTAGAAGATCTTTGGAGGAGTTACTCACCTGATAGTTTGGAAAACGCTACCGCCATCATGAGATTTGGTTGTATTCAGTTGTCTAGCGGTAGGCTTTCGTTGGTGCTTTTAGAGAGCTCTTTCATGTTTGCACAAATTTTACAACCGGCGCGGTGAATATATCAACAGTTTTATGTGTCGGCTTAACATATTCTTTACCAGCCGGATTTTAGGCTTTGCATATTCTATATCAACATGATTCTAAAATTTAGGGAAAGCACACATAGAAATAGTACTCCCTCCGGTCCTTTGTAGTCTGCATATAAGTTTTGTCCAAAGTCAAAACATCTCTACTTTGACCAAACATATAAGAAAAATATCAACATTCACAATGTCAAATCAACATCTTTAGATTTATTATGAAACGTAGTTTCATAATATATATTTGGTATTGTAGATGTTCATATTTTTTAATATAAATTTGGTCAAACTTTGTGAAGTTTGACTTGACAGAAATCTAATACACAAAGTAAAAAGGACCGGAGGGAGTACAGGACAACATGCATGAGATAGTGCTGAGCATTTGTATTTTTTTTTCTCGAGCTATAGATTGAATTTGTTTTTTATGGAATTTATGATAGTATAATATTATTGTCATAAAACATTTGGAATGTGGATTTTGTACTATAGAGAGCGCATGTTCCTAGTATTACAATTTTCAATACTGAGTTGAAGAGTTTCAAAAGGTCAAAAAAATATAGTGTGTAAATATTACAGTGTGTCTTGTGCCAAGCAAATGTATTTGGATTTCAACTAAACTTGAAAAGGAACTTGATTCGTTAGGATGAAAGACTAATTTTATTTTATTTTATGGATGTGTGCAAAATCTTCTTGTCTTTGACAAGGGAGCATCTGCCGTGCATGGTTGATTTTTTTGTGATTTTCTATTCACAACCAATATTTTTTAAACACATTGTCTAGAGCCTGCAGATTGTAGGTTGGAGGCAGTCTTGCCATTTCCTTGGAACTAGTACTCCCCCGTGTTTATTTACTCTGAATTGTAGTTTTGTATGAAGTCAAACTTTATAAACTTTGAGGCAGTTTATAGAAAATATATTAACATATATAATACCAAATCGATATTATTATAATCATCATTCAATATATTTTTCACGACATATAGTTGTTTTACTGTGTAAAATCTACATATTGTTTTCTCTAAACTTGGTCATACATTTTAAGGTTTGACCTCAGTCAAAGCTAATATATGAGTAAATTAAAATGGAGGGAGTATTTGGAGGCAAGTTCCTTCAAGATGCACACATGTTTCTCTTACATGAAATTTGGATGCTCATTTGCCCTTAATTCATAGAGTGTAGCTTGTGTATAATAATAATAGAAGATTGTAACATCCCAAATTTTGGAATGTTAATATAATTAATTGAATTGTTTGTTTGTTTGCTTGAGTGAATTAAACTTGAGTGAAATTTGAACCTTTTCAAAAACTTTTGAAAGAGAGGGAATAAAATGACTTTCCCCTTCTCCGGTAAATTCAAATTCATCCTATTAAAATCAATGAGAGAAGATGACATGACTTCTTCAACTATAAAGAATTTGAACGGAGTTTTGCAATTTAATTCTTTCAAATATTTGCACTTGCTTCTCTATTTTTCTTCCCCGAGAAATACCCCGAAAAATA
>LR880967.1:921113570-921123861 GCA_904067115.1 Aegilops sharonensis
AGAGGAATGTTGGAATGTTCTGTTGCTATGTTTGCATAGCTATTTGGCCATGAGTGCAAAAATTATTCATCTAATGAATATCCTAGTTGGAAAACAACAACAAACATTGAATTGCAAAATACCCACCAAATGCAATGTGAAATACATGGACGACTCCTGTGGCGTGTTATATTAGTTAGTGATCATAGATCGCCAATGGGCAGTGGCTCTTCTACCAAGTTTAATGGCTTAGGTCACAACTTACCACATCAATGGTCGATGAGCTAGGTGAAGGGGGCTCTTACCACGGGTCGTCTATTTCTAAAAACAAAATGATGTGTCTCTATCGACATGGAGGTGGTGATGGCCATGTAGGCATATATAGGTGATAGATTTGTAGGGTGGTAGACACGGCGGTGGGGGCAGAAGGAAAAAAAGTCGATGAAAAAAGGCAGCAATGGACCTATGTTTAAGTGACGAGATCTGTCAGTATAAATCCGAGGTGCCTAGTCGATCATCTGAGGGTCAAGCAATTACATGAGCACGACACGGAGATTTGTTAACAAGATTCACCAATATGGCTACATCTCGGAGCCTGACTACGGGTGCTCCTCCCTGTGACACCTTCAGAATACTGCACACCGGCCACCCGGGCGCCGACACACGCCGCCGGCTCCCCCTTGCGCGCCTGTGCTCTTATGTTGGCATAGGTTACATCGTGTGCGTACGCCACTATATATGAGAGGCCTAGGATACAAGTGTCCTACTAGGACAGGACTCCATACCATGTAAACACAATACTACTCAGAGTCCAACTGTAACCTATCTTGTACACAATATTCGACACAACTCTAACAAACTCCACCTTGGAGAATATTCTCCACCACCTTGAACTTGTCCATGCATCAAATTTTCATGTACATTGGACTTGAGCTTATCCCATGAGTACCGCTGCTACTTCAAAGACTCCATGTACTCCACATGCAACTTGTAGTCCCTCCTTTTCTTGGCCACGGTCAACGCCCGAGCAAAATTGAGTTTCTCTTTAGTCTAGTTTGTGCTCCCAACTACCAGAGTATCTGTTCAACGCCATCACACATTGATCACCGACCTGCGTGAAAGTGAACAACTCACATATTGGGTGTTTCACATAAGAGTTACCTGAACTCAACATCACCGCTCTTCCTTGACCATCTGTTTGAAACTTGAAAGAGTTTCACCATTGCTTGTAGTCATCCCGAGTCAAATTCGTAGTTGTCTCACCACATGTATGACCACCGGAGCCTTGGTCCGTCTCCATGTCCCATGCATACCGCACGCCTCACCGCTATTACCTCGTCGAGCCTCCGTTGTCCGGGGCGAGTCTCAAGGGTCGCGAACCCACACCACTCAACCCCCACTACAAAGTACCATCAATCATCACTGACCGATGACAAGTTTCACGTTTTCATCAGACCATTGGGTTGCAGTCCGAACTATGTGTCACTCCTTTTTTCCCACTAAATAGGCTTCGACTCTCTGTCGATTTACGCCGTAGCACCTCAATCAACATAGAGTGAGGTCTTCCAGACTGCATCTCCACCTTCGACATGATTCCATGATAGATGATCAGTCCACCCTCTGCACCTCGTCGACTTCAAGCTCCGTGTATACACCACCTTGAACCAATCCAGCGCCATAGTCTTGTCGAAGCCGCACAAGCCTCGGGCATGTGCCACATGTTTCCACACCCAGAAGTCGGTCACCATCAGCATCACGCTCTTATGTCGTCGTCGCCAATCCCAACACTGTCTTCTGTACCGACCAACTTGCGTCGATCCGTCTGACTGTCCAGTCCGACCGATGCTCCCAAATCATCTTCTGCGAATTATCATCCATCACATATAATTCCATTTTAGCTGACATGACTTCCTATAATGCCTTCAAGCATCCCTGTTGTGCCAACAAATCTTTCACCCTTGTCTGCCATAACCCAAGGTTTTCAGTTCCGTGAACTTCTCCACCTCAAACCTGGTACCCATTGGCGCCATGGTTCTTCGTATGACTAACTGTGTGAAAAAATACCTGAGCTATCCCCGCGACGCCAAAGTACACGAGCAAAACACAGCGTGATCTCTAGGAAAAAAGGCACTATCCTTTCTAAGCTCTACTTCCTATAGGTTCGATAAACCTAGGGTCTCTACGAAAAAAGGCACTATCTACTACATTTCAAACCAGATCAAATGTAATCACGAGACTTATCCTATGTTCATCACCGCTAGATACACTGGCCCTGACTATAACTATGACAGAAAAGNATTCCATTTTAGCTGACATGACTTCCTATAATGCCTTCAAGCATCCCTGTTGTGCCAACAAATCTTTCACCCTTGTCCGCCATAACCCAAGGTTTTCAGTTCCGTGAACTTCTCCACCTCAAACCTGGTACCCATTGGCGCCATGGTTCTTCGTATGACTAACTGTGTGAAAAAATACCTGAGCTATCCCCGCGACGCCAAAGTACACGAGCAAAACACAGCGTGATCTCTAGGAAAAAAGGCACTATCCTTTCTAAGCTCTACTTCCTATAGGTTCGATAAACCTAGGGTCTCTACGAAAAAAGGCACTATCTACTACATTTCAAACCAGATCAAATGTAATCACGAGACTTATCCTATGTTCATCACCGCTAGATACACTGGCCCTGACTATAACTATGACAGAAAAGTGGAGTATCGGGGCCCCCTCCCCCACGCCACCGGAGCGACAAGAAAAATCAAACGGAACCAACAAGATTGATGGAGGATATCAGGAGGAGCAGAGTCGCTTTTTTGATCGCTGCACTAGTGGGAGAAACATGGAGCAACCTGTATGACCGCCGATGCTAGATCGATTGCACATCTAGTTGAGCGACAAATAGCTCCAGAGAAGATTTCTTGAGGGAGATCTGATAGTGCCATCATCCTCGAAAGATTGGCAAGTACATTTTGGTATTCTAGCTGGGCAACTAATATCGAAAACAACTTGCGGCCACAACAATTAGAAAAGGACTCACGGACTTCAGCGGGGATAGGTACAAGGATGTGAAGCATGAAGTGCTAGTAAAAGCCATCGATGGAGGTGGTGTAGAAGATCTTTGGAGGAGTTACCTACCTGATAGTTTGGAAAACGCCACCGCCATCATGAGATTTGGTTGTATTCAGTTCTCTAGCGGTAGGCTTTCGTTGGTGCTTTTAGAGAGCTCTTTCATGTTTGCACAAATTTTACAGCCGGCGCGGTGAATAAATCAACAATTTTATGTGTCGGCTTAACATATTCTTTACCAGCCGGATTTTAGGCTTCGCATATTCTATATCAACATGATTCTAAAATTTAGGGAGAGCACACATAGAAATAGTACTCCCTCCGGTCCTTTTTAGTCTGCATATAAGTTTTGTCCAAAGTCAAAACATCTCTACTTTGACCAAACATATAAGAAAAATAACAACATTCACAATGTCAAATCAACATCTTTAGATTTATTATGAAACGTAGTTTCATAGTATATATTTGGTATTGTAGATGTTCATATTTTTTAATATAACTTTGGTCAAACTTTGTGAAGTTTGACTTGACAGAAATCCAATACACAAAGTAAAAAAGGACCGGAGGGAGTACATGATAACATGCATGAGATAGTGCTGAGCATTTGTATTTTTTTTTTTCTCGAGCTATAGTTGAATTTGTTTTTTATGGAGTTTATGATAGTATAATATTATTCTCATAAAACATTTGGAATGTGGATTTTGTACTATAGAGAGCGCATGTTCCTAGTATTACAATTTTCAATACTGAGTTGAAGAGTTTCAAAAGGTCAAAAAAGTATAGTGTGTAAATATTACAGTGTGTCGTGTGCCAAGCAAATGTATTTGGATTTCAACTAAACTTCAAAAGGAACTTGATTCATTAGGATGAAAGACTAATTTTATTTTATTTTATGGATGTGTGCAAAATCTTCTTGTCTTTGACAAGGGAGCATCTGCCGTGCATGGTTGATTTTTTTGTGATTTTCTATTCACAACCAATATTTTTTAAACACATTGTCTAGAGCCTGCAGATTGTAGGTTGGAGGCAGTCTCGCCATTTCCTTGGAACTAGTACTCCCCCGTGTTTATTTACTCTGAATTGTAGTTTTGTATGAAGTCAAACTTTATAAACTTTGAGGCAGTTTATAGAAAATATATTAACATATATAATACCAAATCGNGGTTGATTTTTTTGTGATTTTCTATTCACAACCAATATTTTTTAAACACATTGTCTAGAGCCTGCAGATTGTAGGTTGGAGGCAGTCTCGCCATTTCCTTGGAACTAGTACTCCCCCGTGTTTATTTACTCTGAATTGTAGTTTTGTATGAAGTCAAACTTTATAAACTTTGAGGCAGTTTATAGAAAATATATTAACATATATAATACCAAATCGATATTATTATAATAATCATTCAATATATTTTTCACGACATATAGTTTTTTTACTGTGTAAAATCTACATATTGTTTTCTCTAAACTTGGTCATACATTTTAAGGTTTGACCTCAGCCAAAGCTAATATATGAGTAAATTAAAATGGAGGGAGTATTTGGAGGCAAGTTCCTTCGAGATGCACACATGTTTCTCTTACATGAAATTTGGATGCTCATTTGCCCTTAATTCATAGAGTGTAGCTTGTGTATAGCAATAATAAAAGATCTACATCCAGTATAGCGACAAACTATGTATGAATGTACTGACCTTTTAAACATGCAATTTACAGAACAAACCATGTTGACATCACTGACACTAACCAAAAGCCAACGGTACTGGACGAGAAAAGGCCCATTTGAACGCCCTTCCTCGGTCTAATTAGAAATGGTAATTGCTGCAACTACAGATAATGAAATAAGTTTGCAGATCATTAGAATTAGGTCATCACTTCAATATAAAGAAAAAATATCACCCTCTCCTCCGAAAATATTAAATTTTTGCTCTTCGGCTTATTTTGCCCCCATCGATTATTTTATCTACTGTAGCCCCCATCGGTTTATATAATGACAAAATAATTGTAGGAGAATTGCAAAAAAAAAGAGATCAAATCTTACATGTCAATTATGACATCGCGTATTTGCTTGCAAACTTGGTAACAAAAATATGAAAGTTTGTGATCTATGTGGAGAGAAAAGTGGACAAGTTACTTACTTTTTGCACCAGGCATACATGATCATATCTTATGCAAACAAAATACATTCATAGACTTTGCACCACAACCTATATGCATGAATTTAACAAAATTGTTGAATTTTTAATGTGTTTGCTCGTAGAAAATGGATCACGTGGGGTGGGGGTGGGGTCGTACCGCTGCTAAAGTATTCTAGTTTATGGGTAAACTGAGATTAAAAAACTAGGTGGAAACCAAAGCAATAGTTTAGGAGAACATTGTTTTTAATCTAGAAAAGCACTGCATTGTAGCATCCAAAACAAATAGCAAGCACCAGCTGCTTCCACAATATTGTAAATAAGTGCCAAACACAGGCATTACAATGAATAATATATATTCGAGGCATGCTGACACACCATTTTCTGACCAACCGAAACACTGTTTTGACCCATCTCTAGAAAGAGAGGAAGATCAACATGTCTCTAATGAAGCGTTGTTGCTCTTGAATTGCTGGAAATGTAAAACCATGTCGACGTTGGACCAAAAACAACAAAGATCAGTAGAAGGGCGCCCGTTGAGGTGGGCCACAGACGCCCTTCCTTGGCTGGCGGTGGTAACTAGTCCCTCCAATTGGCTGAGAGTTGCTAGGGCCTGGCAGATGGCCGCCGTCTTCTTCTTCTTCGGTTGAGTCTGAGTCTGAGTATTCCCACTTCAATTCCGGATCAAGAATGAATGTCAAGTTGGGATCAGACACCATTCCTTCAAGCTGACATCAACGGGGAAACATAAATTTACATGAGTAAAGTATATAGACTAGCTAGTTAGTAGATGTATGTAGGCTGCATGTCTGAACAATCAGATGTCTAAGACTGCCAGCATTTGTATACTTTGCTAGCAGATGGAACTCATGTTAGTAACAAAAATGTCAAATAATTAAAGAACNCAGTTCGAAACAAGACTTGCTTGCGTTTCTTTCCATGTGTAGCCTTAGACACTAGAGGAATGTTGGAATGTTCTGTTGCTATGTTTGCATAGCTATTTGGCCATGAGTGCAAAAATTATTCATCTAATGAATATCCTAGTTGGAAAACAACAACAAACATTGAATTGCAAAATACCCACCAAATGCAATGTGAAATACATGGACGACTCCTGTGGCGTGTTATATTAGTTAGTGATCATAGATCGCCAATGGGCAGTGGCTCTTCTACCAAGTTTAATGGCTTAGGTCACAACTTACCACATCAATGGTCGATGAGCTAGGTGAAGTGGGCTCTTACCACGGGTCGTCTATTTCTAAAAACAAAATGTTGTGTCTCTATCGACATGGAGGTGGTGATGGCCATGTAGGCATATATAGGTGATAGATTTGTAGGGTGGTAGACACGGCGGTGGGGGCAGAAGGAAAAAAAGTCGATGAAAAAAGGCAGCAATGGACCTATGTTTAAGTGACGAGATCTGTCAGTATAAATCCGAGGTGCCTAGTCGATCATCTAAGGGTCAAGCAATTACATGAGCACGACACGGAGATTTGTTAACAAGATTCACCAATATGGCTACATCTCGGAGCCTGACTACGGGTGCTCCTCCCTGTGACACCTTCAGAATACTGCACGCCGGCCACCCGGGCGCCGACACACGCCGCCGGCTCCCCCTTGCGCGCCTGTGCTCTTATGTTGGCATAGGTTACATCGTGTGTGTACGCCACTATATATGAGAGGCCTAGGATACAGGTGTCCTACTAGGACACGACTCCATACCATGTAAACACAATACTACTCAGAGTCCAACTGTAACCTATCTTGTACACAATATTCGACACAACTCTAACAAACTCCACCTTGGAGAATATTCTCCACCGCCTTGAACTTGTCCATGCATCAAATTTTCATGTACATTGGACTTGAGCTTATCCCATGAGTACCGCTGCTACTTCAAAGACTCCATGTACTCCACATGCAACTTGTAGTCCCTCCTTTTCTTGACCACGGTCAACGCCCGAGCAAAATTGAGTTTCTCTTTAGTCTAGTTTGTGCTCCCAACTACCAGAGTATCTGTTCAACGCCATCACACATTGATCACCGACCTGCGTGAAAGTGAACAACTCACATATTGGGTGTTTCACATAAGAGTTACCTGAACTCAACATCACCGCTCTTCCTTGACCATCTGTTTGAAACTTGAAAGAGTTTCACCATTGCTTGTAGTCATCCCGAGTCAAATTCGTAGTTGTCTCACCACATGTATGACCACCGGAGCCTTGGTCCGTCTCCATGTCCCATGCATACCGCACGCCTCGCCGCTATTACCTCGTCGAGCCTCCGTTGTCCGGGGCGAGTCTCAAGGGTCGCGAACCCACACCACTCAACCCCCACTACAAAGTACCATCAATCATCACTGACCGATGACAAGTTTCACGTTTTCATCAGACCATTGGGTTGCAGTCCGAACTATGTGTCACTCCTTTTTTCCCACTAAATAGGCTTCGACTCTCTGTCGATTTACGCCGTAGCACCTCAATCAACATAGAGTGAGGNCAAAAATGTCAAATAATTAAAGAACATTCATATCATACTCCAAAGATTAGATTTCACGTGTTTGGATCCAAATATGTTTTGCTCACTGGGATATGATATTAGGAGGTAGTTCCTCAGCAAAGGATAATGCACCACTTAAGTCGATCGGTCGGAACATGTAAACATATTCGATGTACTGGTTGACAAAGCATTTTGGTGTTTTCAACTCCGCTAGCATCATGGCCGGGTGTAATCTAAGCTAGCTTTCCAATCGATCCTATACATTAATATTGGCATGGCGCCCGCTTAGTGAATGCACAGAAATGTTAGGAAATCATGCACGAGAAATGTTAGGTGCGCGCGTATACCTTGCAGTCGAGGGAGCAGAAACGGAAGATTTCGTCGACGAGTTTCCGGCCGCACATAAGGCATGCGCCCGCGGGGCTGAAGCACATGATGGCGTGCTCTGGCGCCTGCGGCCTCGGTTTGAGGTACATCACCCTCTCGTGGTTGACCACGTATGGCTGCACCAGGGACATGTCCGCAACCTCCTCCAGCTCCGCACCCGGATCACCACGCTGTTCTTGTACGACGACCGCCGTATCTACAATAATACCCATCAATTTATAACGCCGCCGCTGCCATTGCTACTCACGTGATGCGCTTGTATATGTTAAGTACCTGGAGGACATGGTGGTCGCGGTGGCCGGAGAGGCACATGGGGCAGCAGACGGCATTCTCCTCGCCGGCGCAGCTAAGGCAGTAGTGGTTGCACTCATTCTTGGCCAGTCTAGGGTGCACGGCACAGCGCTGGAAGAACCTCGCGCCGAGCAGCGGCCCCAGCCACGACGGAGCGCCGCCCAACTTCATCCCCGACGACGACGACATTGCTCTCTTTCTGTATACCAAGCAGACAAACATAATGCATATGTGAGCATCACAAGATGCCGCGAAAATGCCAAGAACAGCTTACGTTCTAGCTAGGATCATAGGCAATACTAGCGAATGATGTATACCTATACCTGGACGGGGATGTCGTTCCGGGTGGAGGTGGCCGCCGGCAGGGTAATTTTGATTCCTGTAGATCTACGAAATAAAAGTGATGTGATTTGCTTTATATATATTTGTTGGGAGGGAGAGGGGAGACATGGAAATGGAAAGAAAACCATTTAGGGTTTCCGCTGCGTACAAGGCCAGTTCGAAACAAGACTTGCTTGCGTTTCTTTCCATGTGTAGCCTTAGACACTAGAGGAATGTTGGAATGTTCTGTTGCTATGTTTGCATAGCTATTTGGCCATGAGTGCAAAAATTATTCATCTAATGAATATCCTAGTTGGAAAACAACAACAAACATTGAATTGCAAAATACCCACCAAATGCAATGTGAAATACATGGACGACTCCTGTGGCGTGTTATATTAGTTAGTGATCATAGANTGAGCGACAAATAGCTCCAGAGAAGATTTCTTGAGGGAGATCTGATAGTGCCATCATCCTCGAAAGATTGGCAAGTACATTTTGGTATTCTAGCTGGGCAACTAATATCGAAAACAACTTGCGGCCACAACAATTAGAAAAGGACTCACGGACTTCAGCGGGGATAAGTACAAGGATGTGAAGCATGAAGTGCTAGTAAAAGCCATCGATGGAGGTGGTGTATAAGATCTTTGGAGGAGTTACCTACCTGATAGTTTGGAAAACGCCACCGCCATCATGAGATTTGGTTGTATTCAGTTCTCTAGCGGTAGGCTTTCGTTGGTGCTTTTAGAGAGCTCTTTCATGTTTGCACAAATTTTACAGCCGGCGCGGTGAATATATCAACAATTTTATGTGTCGGCTTAACATATTCTTTACCAGCCGGATTTTAGGCTTCGCATATTCTATATCAACATGATTCTAAAATTTAGGGAGAGCACACATAGAAATAGTACTCCCTCTGGTCCTTTTTAGTCTGCATATAAGTTTTGTCCAAAGTCAAAACATCTCTACTTTGACCAAACATATAAGAAAAATATCAACATTCACAATGTCAAATCAACATCTTTAGATTTATTATGAAACGTAGTTTCATAGTATATATTTGGTATTGTAGATGTTCATATTTTTTAATATAACTTTGGTCAAACTTTGTGAAGTTTGACTTGACAGAAATCCAATACACAAAGTAAAAAGGACCGGAGGGAGTACATGATAACATGCATGAGATAGTGCTGAGCATTTGTATTTTTTTTTCTCGAGCTATAGTTGAATTTGTTTTTTATGGAGTTTATGATAGTATAATATTATTGTCATAAAACATTTGGAATGTGGATTTTGTACTATAGAGAGCGCATGTTCCTAGTATTACAATTTTCAATACTGAGTTGAAGAGTTTCAAAAGGTCAAAAAAGTATAGTGTGTAAATATTACAGTGTGTCGTGTGCCAAGCAAATGTATTTGGATTTCAACTAAACTTCAAAAGGAACTTGATTCGTTAGGATGAAAGACTAATTTTATTTTATTTTATGGATGTGTGCAAAATCTTCTTGTCTTTGACAAGGGAGCATCTGCCGTGCATGGTTGATTTTTTTGTGATTTTCTATTCACAACCAATATTTTTTAAACACATTGTCTAGAGCCTGCAGATTGTAGGTTGGAGGCAGTCT
>LR880967.1:921134120-921157004 GCA_904067115.1 Aegilops sharonensis
CGACATGATTCCATGATAGATGATCAGTCCACCCTCTGCACCTCGTCGACTTCAAGCTCCGTGTATACACCACCTTGAATCAATCCAGCGCCATAGTCTTGTCGAAGCCGCACAAGCCTCGGGCATGTGCCACGTGTTTCCACACCCAGAAGTCGGTCACCATCAGCATCACGCTCTTATGTCGTCGTCGCCAATCCCAACACTGTCTTCTGTACCGACCAACTTGCGTCGATCCGTCTGACTGTCCAGTCCGACCGATGCTCCCAAATCATCTTCTGCGAATTATCATCCATCACATATAATTCCATTTTAGCTGACATGACTTCCTATAATGCCTTCAAGCATCCCTGTTGTGCCAACAAATCTTTCACCCTTGTCCGCCATAACCCAAGGTTTTCAATTCCGTGAACTTCTCCACCTCAAACCTGGTACCCATTGGCGCCATGGTTCTTCGTATGACTAACTATGTGAAAAAATACCTGAGCTATCCCCGCGACGCCAAAGTACACGAGCAAAACACAGCGTGATCTCTAGGAAAAAAGGCACTGTCCTTTCTAAGCTCTACTTCCTATAGGTTCGATAAACCTAGGGTCTCTACGAAAAAAGGCACTATCTACTACATTTCAAACCAGATCAAATGTAATCACGAGACTTATCCTATGTTCATCACCGCTAGATACACTGGCCCTGACTATAACTATGACAGAAAAGCGGAGTATCGGGGCCCCCTCCCCCATGCCACCAGAGCGACAAGAAAAATCAAACGGAACCAACAAGATTGATGGAGGATATCAGGAGGAGCAGATTCGCTTTTTTGATCGCTGCACTAGTGGGAGAAACATGGAGCAACCTGTATGACCGCCGATGCTAGATCGATTGCACATCTAGTTGAGCGACAAATAGCTCCAGAGAAGATTTCTTGAGGGAGATCTGATAGTGCCATCATCCTCGAAAGATTGGCAAGTACATTTTGGTATTCTAGCTGGGCAACTAATATCGAAAACAACTTGCGGCCACAACAATTAGAAAAGGACTCACGGACTTCAGCGGGGATAAGTACAAGGATGTGAAGCATGAAGTGCTAGTAAAAGCCATCGATGGAGGTGGTGTAGAAGATCTTTGGAGGAGTTACCTACCTGATAGTTTGGAAAACGCCACCGCCATCATGAGATTTGGTTGTATTCAGTTCTCTAGCGGTAGGCTTTCGTTGGTGCTTTTAGAGAGCTCTTTCATGTTTGCACAAATTTTACAGCCGGCGCGGTGAATATATCAACAATTTTATGTGTCGGCTTAACATATTCTTTACCAGCCGGATTTTAGGCTTCGCATATTCTATATCAACATGATTCTAAAATTTAGGGAGAGCACACATAGAAATAGTACTCCCTCCGGTCCTTTTTAGTCTGCATATAAGTTTTGTCCAAAGTCAAAACATCTCTACTTTGACCAAACATATAAGAAAAATATCAACATTCACAATGTCAAATCAACATCTTTAGATTTATTATGAAACGTAGTTTCATAGTATATATTTGGTATTGTAGATGTTCATATTTTTTAATATAACTTTGGTCAAACTTTGTGAAGTTTGACTTGACAGAAATCCAATACACAAAGTAAAAAGGACCGGAGGGAGTACATGATAACATGCATGAGATAGTGCTGAGCATTTGTATTTTTTTTTCTCGAGCTATAGTTGAATTTGTTTTTTATGGAGTTTATGATAGTATAATATTATTGTCATAAAACATTTGGAATGTGGATTTTGTACTATAGAGAGCGCATGTTCCTAGTATTACAATTTTCAATACTGAGTTGAAGAGTTTCAAAAGGTCAAAAAAGTATAGTGTGTAAATATTACAGTGTGTCGTGTGCCAAGCAAATGTATTTGGATTTCAACTAAACTTCAAAAGGAACTTGATTCGTTAGGATGAAAGACTAATTTTATTTTATTTTATGGATGTGTGCAAAATCTTCTTGTCTTTGACAAGGGAGCATCTGCCGTGCATGGTTGATTTTTTTGTGATTTTCTATTCACAACCAATATTTTTTAAACACATTGTCTAGAGCCTGCAGATTGTAGGTTGGAGGCAGTCTCGCCATTTCCTTGGAACTAGTACTCCCCCGTGTTTATTTACTCTGAATTGTAGTTTTGTATGAAGTCAAACTTTATAAACTTTGAGGCAGTTTATAGAAAATATATTAACATATATAATACCAAATCGATATTATTATAATCATCATTCAATATATTTTTCACGACATATAGTTTTTTTACTGTGTAAAATCTACATATTGTTTTCTCTAAACTTGGTCATACATTTTAAGGTTTGACCTCAGTCAAAGCTAATATATGAGTAAATTAAAATGGAGGGAGTATTTGGAGGCAAGTTCCTTCGAGATGCACACATGTTTCTCTTACATGAAATTTGGATGCTCATTTGCCCTTAATTCATAGAGTGTAGCTTGTGTATAGCAATAATAAAAGATCTACATCCAGTATAGCGACAAACTATGTCTGAATGTACTGACCTTTTAAACATGCAATTTACAGAACAAACCATGTTGACATCACTGACACTAACCAAAAGCCAACGGTACTGGACGAGAAAAGGCCCATTTGAACGCCCTTCCTCGGTCTAATTAGAAATGGTAATTGCTGCAACTACAGATAATGAAATAAGTTTGCAGATCATTAGAATTAGGTCATCACTTCAATATAAAGAAAAAATATCACCCTCTCCTCCGAAAATATTAAATTTTTGCTCTTTGGCTTATTTTGCCCCCATCGATTATTTTATCTACTGTAGCCCCCATCGGTTTATATAATGACAAAATAATTGTAGGAGAATTGCAAAAAAAAAAGAGATCAAATCTTACATGTCAATTATGACATCGCGTATTTGCTTGCAAACTTGGTAACAAAAATATGAAAGTTTGTGATCTATGTGGAGAGAAAAGTGGACAAGTTACTTACTTTTTGCACCAGGCATACATGATCATATCTTATGCAAACAAAATACATTCATAGACTTTGCACCACAACCTATATGCATGAATTTAACAAAACTGTTGAATTTTTAATGTGTTTGCTCGTAGAAAATGGATCACGTGGGGTGGGGGTGGGGTGGTACCGCTGCTAAAGTATTCTAGTTTATGGGTAAACTGAGATTAAAAAACTAGGTGGAAACCAAAGCAATAGTTTAGGAGAACATTGTTTTTAATCTAGAAAAGCACTGCATTGTAGCATCCAAAACAAATAGCAAGCACCAGCTGCTTCCACAATATTGTAAATAAGTGCCAAACACAGGCATTACAATGAATAATATATATTCGAGGCATGCTGACACACCATTTTCTGACCAACCGAAACACTGTTTTGACCCATCTCTAGAAAGAGAGGAAGATCAACATGTCTCTAATGAAGCGTTGTTGCTCTTGAATTGCTGGAAATGTAAAACCATGTCGACGTTGGACCAAAAACAACAAAGATCAGTAGAAGGGCGCCCGTTGAGGTGGGCCACAGACGCCCTTCCTTGGCTGGCGGTGGTAACTAGTCCCTCCAATTGGCTGAGAGTTGCTAGGGCCTGGCAGATGGCCGCCGTCTTCTTCTTCTTCGGTTGAGTCTGAGTCTGAGTATTCCCACTTCAATTCCGGATCAAGAATGAATGTCAAGTTGGGATCAGACACCATTCCTTCAAGCTGACATCAACGGGGAAACATAAATTTACATGAGTAAAGTATATAGACTAGCTAGTTAGTAGATGTATGTAGGCTGCATGTCTGAACAATCAGATGTCTAAGACTGCCAGCATTTGTATACTTTGCTAGCAGATGGAACTCATGTTAGTAACAAAAATGTCAAATAATTAAAGAACATTCATATCATACTCCAAAGATTAGATTTCACGTGTTTGGATCCAAATATGTTTTGCTCACTGGGATATGATATTAGGAGGTAGTTCCTCAGCAAAGGATAATGCACCACTTAAGTCGATCGGTCGGAACATGTAAACATATTCGATGTACTGGTTGACAAAGCATTTTGGTGTTTTCAACTCCGCTAGCATCATGGCCGGGTGTAATCTAAGCTAGCTTTCCAATCGATCCTATACATTAATATTGGCATGGCGCCCGCTTAGTGAATGCACAGAAATGTTAGGAAATCATGCACGAGAAATGTTAGGTGCGCGCGTATACCTTGCAGTCGAGGGAGCAGAAACGGAAGATTTCGTCGACGAGTTTCCGGCCGCACATAAGGCATGCGCCCGCGGGGCTGAAGCACATGATGGCGTGCTCTGGCGCCTGCGGCCTCGGTTTGAGGTACATCACCCTCTCGTGGTTGACCACGTATGGCTGCACCAGGGACATGTCCGCAACCTCCTCCAGCTCCGCCACCCGGATCACCACGCTGTTCTTGTACGACGACCGCCGTATCTACAATAATACCCATCAATTTATAACGCCGCCGCTGCCATTGCTACTCACGTGATGCGCTTGTATATGTTAAGTACCTGGAGGACATGGTGGTCGCGGTGGCCGGAGAGGCACATGGGGCAGCAGACGGCATTCTCCTCGCCGGCGCAGCTAAGGCAGTAGTGGTTGCACTCATTCTTGGCCAGTCTAGGGTGCACGGCACAGCGCTGGAAGAACCTCGCGCCGAGCAGCGGCCCCAGCCACGACGGAGCGCCGCCCAACTTCATCCCCGACGACGACGACATTGCTCTCTTTCTGTATACCAAGCAGACAAACATAATGCATATGTGAGCATCACAAGATGCCGCGAAAATGCCAAGAACAGCTTACGTTCTAGCTAGGATCATAGGCAATACTAGCGAATGATGTATACCTATACCTGGACGGGGATGTCGTTCCGGGTGGAGGTGGCCGCCGGCAGGGTAATTTTGATTCCTGTAGATCTACGAAATAAAAGTGATGTGATTTGCTTTATATATATTTGTTGGGAGGGAGAGGGGAGACATGGAAATGGAAAGAAAACCATTTAGGGTTTCCACTGCGTACAAGGCCAGTTCGAAACAAGACTTGCTTGCGTTTCTTTCCATGTATAGCCTTAGACACAAGAGGAATGTTGGAATGTTCTGTTGCTATGTTTGCATAGCTATTTGGCCATGAGTGCAAAAATTATTCATCTAATGAATATCCTAGTTGGAAAACAACAACAAACATTGAATTGCAAAATACCCACCAAATGCAATGTGAAATACATGGACGACTCCTGTGGCGTGTTATATTAGTTAGTGATCATAGATCGCCAATGGGCAGTGGCTCTTCTACCAAGTTTAATGGCTTAGGTCACAACTTACCACATCAATGGTCGATGAGCTAGGTGAAGGGGGCTCTTACCACGGGTCGTCTATTTCTAAAAACAAAATGATGTGTCTCTATCGACATGGAGGTGGTGATGGCCATGTAGGCATATATAGGTGATAGATTTGTAGGGTGGTAGACACGGCGGTGGGGGCAGAAGGAAAAAAAGTCGATGAAAAAAGGCAGCAATGGACCTATGTTTAAGTGACGAGATCTGTCAGTATAAATCCGAGGTGCCTAGTCGATCATCTGAGGGTCAAGCAATTACATGAGCACGACACGGAGATTTGTTAACAAGATTCACCAATATGGCTACATCTCGGAGCCTGACTACGGGTGCTCCTCCCTGTGACACCTTCAGAATACTGCACACCGGCCACCCGGGCGCCGACACACGCCGCCGGCTCCCCCTTGCGCGCATGTGCTCTTATGTTGGCATAGGTTACATCGTGTGTGTACGCCACTATATATGAGAGGCCTAGGATACAAGTGTCCTACTAGGACACGACTCCATACCATGTAAACACAATACTACTCAGAGTCCAACTGTAACCTATCTTGTACACAATATTCGACACAACTCTAACAAACTCCACCTTGGAGAATATTCTCCACCACCTTGAACTTGTCCATGCATCAAATTTTCATGTACATTGGACTTGAGCCTATCCCAAGAGTACCGCTGCTACTTCAAAGACTCCATGTACTCCACATGCAACTTGTAGTCCCTCCTTTTCTTGACCACGGTCAACGCCCGAGCAAAATTGAGTTTCTCTTTAGTCTAGTTTGTGCTCCCAACTACCAGAGTATCTGTTCAACGCCATCACACATTGATCACCGACCTGCGTGAAAGTGAACAACTCACATATTGGGTGTTTCACATAAGAGTTACCTGAACTCAACATCACCGCTCTTCCTTGACCATCTGTTTGAAACTTGAAAGAGTTTCACCATTGCTTGTAGTCATCCCGAGTCAAATTCGTAGTTGTCTCACCACATGTATGACCACCGGAGCCTTGGTCCGTCTCCATGTCCCATGCATACCGCACGCCTCGCCGCTATTACCTCGTCGAGCCTCCGTTGTCCGGGGCGAGTCTCAAGGGTCGCGAACCCACACCACTCAACCCCCACTACAAAGTACCATCAATCATCACTGACCGATGACAAGTTTCACGTTTTCATCAGACCATTGGGTTGCAGTCCGAACTATGTGTCACTCCTTTTTTCCCACTAAATAGGCTTCGACTCTCTGTCGATTTACGCCGTAGCACCTCAATCAACATAGAGTGAGGTCTTCCAGACTGCATCTCCACCTTCGACATGATTCCATGATAGATGATCAGTCCACCCTCTGCACCTCGTCGACTTCAAGCTCCGTGTATACACCACCTTGAATCAATCCAGCGCCATAGTCTTGTCGAAGCCGCACAAGCCTCGGGCATGTGCCACGTGTTTCCACACCCAGAAGTCGGTCACCATCAGCATCACGCTCTTATGTCGTCGTCGCCAATCCCAACACTGTCTTCTGTACCGACCAACTTGCGTCGATCCGTCTGACTGTCCAGTCCGACCGATGCTCCCAAATCATCTTCTGCGAATTATCATCCATCACATATAATTCCATTTTAGCTGACATGACTTCCTATAATGCCTTCAAGCATCCCTGTTGTGCCAACAAATCTTTCACCCTTGTCTGCCATAACCCAAGGTTTTCAGTTCCGTGAACTTCTCCACCTCAAACCTGGTACCCATTGGCGCCATGGTTCTTCGTATGACTAACTGTGTGAAAAAATACCTGAGCTATCCCCGCGACGCCAAAGTACACGAGCAAAACACAGCGTGATCTCTAGGAAAAAAGGCACTATCCTTTCTAAGCTCTACTTCCTATAGGTTCGATAAACCTAGGGTCTCTACGAAAAAAGGCACTATCTACTACATTTCAAACCAGATCAAATGTAATCACGAGACTTATCCTATGTTCATCACCGCTAGATACACTGGCCCTGACTATAACTATGACAGAAAAGCGGAGTATCGGGGCCCCCTCCCCCACGCCACCAGAGCGACAAGAAAAATCAAACGGAACCAACAAGATTGATGGAGGATATCAGGAGGAGCAGATTCGCTTTTTTGATCGCTGCACTAGTGGGAGAAACATGGAGCAACCTGTATGACCGCCGATGCTAGATCGATTGCACATCTAGTTGAGCGACAAATAGCTCCAGAGAAGATTTCTTGAGGGAGATCTGATAGTGCCATCATCCTCGAAAGATTGGCAAGTACATTTTGGTATTCTAGCTGGGCAACTAATATCGAAAACAACTTGCGGCCACAACAATTAGAAAAGGACTCACGGACTTCAGCGGGGATAAGTACAAGGATGTGAAGCATGAAGTGCTAGTAAAAGCCATCGATGGAGGTGGTGTAGAAGATCTTTGGAGGAGTTACCTACCTGATAGTTTGGAAAACGCCACCGCCATCATGAGATTTGGTTGTATTCAGTTCTCTAGCGGTAGGCTTTCGTTGGTGCTTTTAGAGAGCTCTTTCATGTTTGCACAAATTTTACAGCCGGCGCGGTGAATATATCAACAATTTTATGTGTCGGCTTAACATATTCTTTACCAGCCGGATTTTAGGCTTCGCATATTCTATATCAACATGATTCTAAAATTTAGGGAGAGCACACATAGAAATAGTACTCCCTCCGGTCCTTTTTAGTCTGCATATAAGTTTTGTCCAAAGTCAAAACATCTCTACTTTGACCAAACATATAAGAAAAATATCAACATTCACAATGTCAAATCAACATCTTTAGATTTATTATGAAACGTAGTTTCATAGTATATATTTGGTATTGTAGATGTTCATATTTTTTAATATAACTTTGGTCAAACTTTGTGAAGTTTGACTTGACAGAAATCCAATACACAAAGTAAAAAGGACCGGAGGGAGTACATGATAACATGCATGAGATAGTGCTGAGCATTTGTATTTTTTTTTCTCGAGCTATAGTTGAATTTGTTTTTTATGGAGTTTATGATAGTATAATATTATTGTCATAAAACATTTGGAATGTGGATTTTGTACTATAGAGAGCGCATGTTCCTAGTATTACAATTTTCAATACTGAGTTGAAGAGTTTCAAAAGGTCAAAAAAGTATAGTGTGTAAATATTACAGTGTGTCGTGTGCCAAGCAAATGTATTTGGATTTCAACTAAACTTCAAAAGGAACTTGATTCGTTAGGATGAAAGACTAATTTTATTTTATTTTATGGATGTGTGCAAAATCTTCTTGTCTTTGACAAGGGAGCATCTGCCGTGCATGGTTGATTTTTTTGTGATTTTCTATTCACAACCAATATTTTTTAAACACATTGTCTAGAGCCTGCAGATTGTAGGTTGGAGGCAGTCTCGCCATTTCCTTGGAACTAGTACTCCCCTGTGTTTATTTACTCTGAATTGTAGTTTTGTATGAAGTCAAACTTTATAAACTTTGAGGCAGTTTATAGAAAATATATTAACATATATAATACCAAATCGATATTATTATAATCATCATTCAATATATTTTTCACGACATATAGTTTTTTTACTATGTAAAATCTACATATTGTTTTCTCTAAACTTGGTCATACATTTTAAGGTTTGACCTCAGTCAAAGCTAATATATGAGTAAATTAAAATGGAGGGAGTATTTGGAGGCAAGTTCCTTCGAGATGCACACATGTTTCTCTTACATGAAATTTGGATGCTCATTTGCCCTTAATTCATAGAGTGTAGCTTGTGTATAGCAATAATAAAAGATCTACATCCAGTATAGCGACAAACTATGTCTGAATGTACTGACCTTTTAAACATGCAATTTACAGAACAAACCATGTTGACATCACTGACACTAACCAAAAGCCAACGGTACTGGACGAGAAAAGGCCCATTTGAACGCCCTTCCTCGGTCTAATTAGAAATGGTAATTGCTGCAACTACAGATAATGAAATAAGTTTGCAGATCATTAGAATTAGGTCATCACTTCAATATAAAGAAAAAATATCACCCTCTCCTCCGAAAATATTAAATTTTTGCTCTTTGGCTTATTTTGCCCCCATCGATTATTTTATCTACTGTAGCCCCCATCGGTTTATATAATGACAAAATAATTGTAGGAGAATTGCAAAAAAAAGAGATCAAATCTTACATGTCAATTATGACATCGCATATTTGCTTGCAAACTTGGTAACAAAAATATGAAAGTTTGTGATCTATGTGGAGAGAAAAGTGGACAAGTTACTTACTTTTTGCACCAGGCATACATGATCATATCTTATGCAAACAAAATACATTCATAGACTTTGCACCACAACCTATATGCATGAATTTAACAAAACTGTTGAATTTTTAATGTGTTTGCTCGTAGAAAATGGATCACGTGGGGTGGGGGTGGGGTGGTACCGCTGCTAAAGTATTCTAGTTTATGGGTAAACTGAGATTAAAAAACTAGGTGGAAACCAAAGCAATAGTTTAGGAGAACATTGTTTTTAATCTAGAAAAGCACTGCATTGTAGCATCCAAAACAAATAGCAAGCACCAGCTGCTTCCACAATATTGTAAATAAGTGCCAAACACAGGCATTACAATGAATAATATATATTCGAGGCATGCTGACACACCATTTTCTGACCAACCGAAACACTGTTTTGACCCATCTCTAGAAAGAGAGGAAGATCAACATGTCTCTAATGAAGCGTTGTTGCTCTTGAATTGCTGGAAATGTAAAACCATGTCGACGTTGGACCAAAAACAACAAAGATCAGTAGAAGGGCGCCCGTTGAGGTGGGCCACAGACGCCCTTCCTTGGCTGGCGGTGGTAACTAGTCCCTCCAATTGGCTGAGAGTTGCTAGGGCCTGGCAGATGGCCGCCGTCTTCTTCTTCTTCGGTTGAGTCTGAGTCTGAGTATTCCCACTTCAATTCCGGATCAAGAATGAATGTCAAGTTGGGATCAGACACCATTCCTTCAAGCTGACATCAACGGGGAAACATAAATTTACATGAGTAAAGTATATAGACTAGCTAGTTAGTAGATGTATGTAGGCTGCATGTCTGAACAATCAGATGTCTAAGACTGCCAGCATTTGTATACTTTGCTAGCAGATGGAACTCATGTTAGTAACAAAAATGTCAAATAATTAAAGAACATTCATATCATACTCCAAAGATTAGATTTCACGTGTTTGGATCCAAATATGTTTTGCTCACTGGGATATGATATTAGGAGGTAGTTCCTCAGCAAAGGATAATGCACCACTTAAGTCGATCGGTCGGAACATGTAAACATATTCGATGTACTGGTTGACAAAGCATTTTGATGATTTCAACCCCGCTAGCATCATGGTGTAATCTAAGCTAGCTTTCCAATCGATCCTATACATTGGCATGGCGCCCGCTTAGTGAATGCACAGAAACGTTAGGAAATCATGCACGAGAAACTTTAGGTTGCGCGCGTATACCTTGCAGCCGAGGGAGCAGAAACGGAAGGTTTCGTCGACGAGTTTTCGGCCGCACATCAGGCATGCGTCGGCGGGGCTGAAGGACATGATGGCGTGCTGCGGCGCCTGCGGCCTCGGTTTGAGGTACATCACCCTCTCGTGGTTGACCACGTATGGCTGCACCAGGGACATGTCCGCAACCTCCTCCAGCTCCGCCACCCGGATCACCACGCTGTTCTTGTACGACGACCGCCGTATCTGCAGTAATATCCATCAATCTATAACGCCGCCGCTGCCATTGCTACACACGTGATGCGCTTGTATATGTCAAGTACCTGGAGGACATGGTGGTCGCGGTGGCCGGAGAGGCACATGGGGCAGCAGACGGCGTTCTCCTCGCCGGCGCAGCTAAGGCAGTAGTGGTTGCAATCATTCATGGCCAGTCTAGGGTGCGCGGCACAGCGCTGGAAGAACCTCGCGCCGAGCAGCGGCCCCAGCCACGACGGAGCGCCGCCCAACTTCATCCCCGACGACGACGACATTGCTCTCTTTCTGTATACCAAGCAGACAAACATAATGCATATGTGAGCATCACAAGATGCCGCGAAAATGCCAAGAACAGCTTATGTTCTAGCTAGGATCATAGGCAATACTAGTGATTGATGTGTATCTATGCGGTATTGTACCCAGACGGAGGCGTCGTTCCGGTGGAGGTAGCGGACGGCGGGGTAATTTTGATTTCTGTAGATCTACGAAATGAAAGTGATGAGATTTCCTTTATATATAATTGTTGGGAGGGAGAGAGGAGACATGGAAATGGAAAGAAACCCATGTATGGTTTCCAGTGCGTACAAGGCCAGTTCGAAACAAGACTTGCTTGCATGCGTTTCTTTCCATGTATAGCCTTAGACACAAGAGGAATCTTTAAATGTTCTGCTGCTATGTTTGCATAGCTATTCGGGCATGAGTGCAAAAAATTAATCATCTAAAAAATATCTTATTAATATCCTAGTTGAAAAATAACAACAAAAATTGAATTGCCAAATACTCACCATATGCAATGCAAAATTCACGAACAACTCGCGCGTCTTGTTAGTTAGTTATCATAGGTCAGGAACAGACAATGGTTCTTCTACAGAATTTAAACGTTTAGGTATCAATGGTCGATAACCAGGGTCAAGGGGCCTCTTGCCACCAGTCGTCAGTTTTTAGTCCATAACACACAAGAATAATAAAATGATGTGTCTCTATCATCATGGAGGTTGGTGATGGCCATGTAGTCATAGAGTATAGATTTGTAGAGTGGTAAGGAGGCCATGACACGGTGGTGGATGCAAGAGGGAAAAGATTCGATGAGAAAGATGCAGCGGCGGACATATGTTTAGGTGACGAGATCACCCCTGCCGGCCATAGGTTTGTTCAATACAAGATGACTAACACCAAAGGACGCGATAACAACATAGATCGCAAGGGAGCTGCCCCTTGTGATGGACATGCTGGTAGATGGACAATGCATAGAAGGCATGACAGGGATGATACCTCAGTGCATATGCAAATCATGGTTGAGCTAGGAGGAATGATGAGTGTATGTAATGGTGACAGATAAAGCATAAACCTTGTTTCATTTTGTCAGCCGGTGCGTTTGATATGTGGTACGGGGTGGTTGTCGTGACCTTTTATAGGCGGGCCTCCATGAGGCAATGCATGGGATGAGGGTGGTGGCGCGGAGAGGGGTATATATGATAGGGTTTACACAAAGTGCAACACTATATGATGGTACAGAATATGCCTAACACTCGGAAGTGTGACATTGCCTATGACTGGTGGACCGCCTTTCTTTAATTGAGTAGTCATGTTCGATACACAGTAGCTCTACCATATTTATATTGTAGTATATTTTGTACAAATTGCCACCTATACACGTAAAGAAAGGTTCATAAGCCAAAATTTAAAAGTACAATAAGACGAGATTGGCAAGGCGGCGAGTGGCGTACGACAACACTTCATGATAAGATAAGTTCATACATTGGTAGGGTTTAGGGGAGAAGCTACAGCCTGGAAAATCTAGGTTGTAACCCGATATCTTGGCCCCAAAATATACTATGTATCATCTTCATAAATGTCGAAAACTAATCTGATATGTGAAGAACTCATGTGGGAAATTTAGATGGGAAGACCCAACCATGACCATGGATAATTATTAGTTCCCACCCTGGTGAGATACCATGGCATGCACAAATCATTAATGTTTCGACCGTGCTTAGGTTAGTGAATATCTTAGGATGAATATTGAGCACATACAACTTTTTTCTTCCCGGATCAGTTGTATGTGTTACTATGCTCTGCGAGTATGATTGCTTGTATTTGCGTTGGTAATTCCCCGAAGAGGAGGAGATGATGCAGCACATTAACGGTAAGTATTTCCCTCAGTTATGAAACCAAGGTTATCAGTCTTGTAGGATAACCAAGCAGCACTATGTAAACAGCACCCGCACACAAACAACAAAAACTTGCAACCCAACGCGTAAGAGGGATTGTCAATCCCTCCTCGGTATTGAGATAGATTAAATTGTATGAGATTTGATAAATAAATCTAACTAAAACACAAAATAAAATAAATAAATAAAAAGTGCAGCAATGTAATTTTAGATTTAATATGATAGGAAATAGACCCGGGGGCCGTAGATTTCACTAGAGGCTTCTCTCAAGTAAATAGCTTACGGCGGTAAACAAATTACTGTTGAGCATTTGACAGAAAAGCAAATAATTATGACGATATCCAAGGCAATGATCATGTATATAGGCATCACGTCGAAGATTAGTAGACCGACTCCCGCCTGCATATACTACTATTACTCCACACATCGACCGCTATCCAGCATGCATCTAGTGTATTAAGTTCATGGAAAAATTGAGTAATACAATAAGAACGATGACATGATGTAGACAAGATTTATTCATGTAAGAATAAACCCCCATCTTATTATCCTTAATAGCAACGATGCATGCATGTCATGTCTCTTTCTGTCACTGAGATTGAGCATCGCAAGATCGAACCCATCACAAAGCACCTCTTCCCATGGCAAGAAAAATCAATCTAATTGGCCAAACCAAACAAAGTTTCGGAGAAGAAATACGAGGCTATAATGATCATGCATAAAAGTGTTCAACAAAGACTCAAATAATATTCATGAATAGATCTGATCATAAACTCACAATTCATTGGATCCCAACAGACCACCACAAAAATTCATTACATCAAATAGATCTCCAAGAACATCAAGAAGAACATTGTTTTGAAGATAAAATTAAAAAAGAGAAGAAGCCATCTAGCTACTACCTACGGACCCATATGTCTGTGGTAAACTACTCACGCATCATCGGAGAGGCAACAAGAATGATGAAAAACCCTCCGTGATCGTTGCCCCCTTCGGCACAGTGCCGGAAAAGGCCTCTAGATTGGATCTTGTGGTTCTGGAACTTGCGGTGGCTAGAAAAGTGTTTCATTAACTCCCCTAGGGTTTTGGCGATTTTAGAGTATTTATAGTGGTGGAGGTGGCTCTAGAAGCTTCCCTTGGACTCCACTACCCACTAGGGCGCGCCTGGGGACTCTGGCACGCCCTGGTGCCTACTGGGCCCCATGGGCTTCCTCTCGTGCGCTCCTTTGGCTCCCTGGGTGTCTTCTGTCCAGAAAAAATCTCCAAAAAGTTTCGTGGCATTTGGACTTCGTTTGGTATTGATATTTGCAAAGTAGAAAAAGCAGAAAACAGCAACTGGACTGGGCACTATGTCAATAGGTTAGTCCCAAAAAATGATATAAAGTTGCTAGCAAATGAGTATAAAACATACAAGATTGATACTTTAATATCATGGAACAATCAAAAATTATTGATACTTTAATGACGAAGGACACGATGTTTACCCAGGTTCGGGCCCTCTCGAAGAGGTAAAACCCTACGTCATGCTTGATTATATTGAAGTGTATAGGATGATTACAGAGTCGATCTATCTACCACGAGATTAGATGAACTAAACCCTAAACGAGTAGGGTGATGGTTGTTGTTCTAGCCTCCACGGACTAAACCCTATGGTTTTATATAGACATCAGGGGAACTAGGGTTACACATGATTGGTTACAAGCAAAGGATAAACATGTTGATTCTTCTTGACTTTGAGGACACACCAAGGCATCGAAGACCTCCTTTCCGGACACGGGATCGCCTCATAGTTTGGCCTTCTAGCAGTTGCAGTGCGGCCCCACTGCCCGACCCACAAGAGATAGGTCGGTAGGCCGAGGACCCCCTAGTCCAGGAGTCCCTCAGTAGCACCCGAATTAGCCTCCAACGTTGGCACTTCATAACCTTCTGAGTCCTTAGTGAACCTGAAATCTCTGGCTCGCGGGGCGAGTTCCTTTCCTTCTCCATGTTTGGTATAATCTCCTTTAGCCAAGTTCCCAAGGGTCGTTTGGCCTTAGTTCGGACATGTGTTAATCGGGTAATGTTCGGAATCCGAACTGCAGATGCTGCTTAGACTCGAAGGCCAACCGTTCAAGTGTGAATAATGCCTTTGCCTGACAACTTTTAACAAAAGGTCACAACCGGTCACAAATATTGAACCGTTGTGGAAACTCGATTAGCGGTTTGAGGTAGTGCCTCCATTGGCACGTCCCATCAATACGGAGATCGTGCTCATTTTTTAAGGGATATGATCAATGATTTTGGGTTATCCCACTCATGCATAACGCCATGATTATATTGGGAAGCGGCAAGGCCTACGGCATAGTAGAAGGACCTTTGGTATCACGGCAGCTTATATAAGGGAAACAGCCATCCCCGTCTGTGCATGCCTTCTCCTTCCTCTAGCCATTGCTTTCCCAATCTATAGAGCTCCAGTGCCCCGTTCCATTCTCCCTCGAGAAATCTTTCCCAGCCTTTTCCTCAAGTCGGTCATGGCCGGATCTGGCGCTGGAGGCAAGTGGGAGGCCTCCATCGTCACCAACAAGGACAACGAAGATCTGAAGCACGCCGGCTACCTTCTGGCCAAAGTCGTTCACTGAGCTTCGGTGGAGGGCTAGGTCATCCCACGCCCCAACCAGGCGAGAGGTCGGTGTTCGTCCCCCACTTCATCCAGGGACTGGGATTCCCGCTCCACCCCTTCGTTAGGGGACTAATGTTATTCTACGGGTTAGATTTCCACGATCTAGCCCCGAACTCCTTCCTGTATATCTCGGCCTTCATAGTTTTTTGTGAGGCCTTTCTGCGGGTCCAGCCACACTTTGGATTGTGGCTGAAGGTCTTCAATGTCAAACCAAAGATAGTTGATGGCCAACAGGCGGACTACAGGGGAGCGATGATCAGCAAGCTCGCCCGGGTCGAGTGGCCGGAGGGCACATTCATTGACACTGTCAAAGTCTGGCAAAAGGAGTGGTTCTACATCACTAAACCTCATGACACAGCCTGGGCGGCGGCTCCCGAATTCAGATCTGGGCCACCCGCGAGGTTAACCTCATGGACCAATGAGAGCCTCGACTGGGGGTCACCCACGAAGGTGGAGTCGCTGCAGAAATGCGTCGTCGGTATGGAAATGGCGGGCGCAAAGCTGACCAATGTGGTCTAGGTCATGCTCTGCCACCGCTTCCTCCCTTGCCAGCGACGGGACGCCCCAATGTGGGCGTACAAGTATAAAGATCCCATCACCGTACTCCACTTCTATGGCACCACCCACGACAAGTTGTGGAAGGTGATGTTCAAGCCCCAGGAGTGATCGGCCAAAGAGGAGGATATCGGCCTTCTCACCCTCCTAAGGTAATGAAGTTTTATTACTGCATAGGCAGGTATTCGTCTTTTAACGAGAGATCTGACTCTTTCTTCCCCTTCTACACAGGACTGGCTCGACAAAGCCGTGCAGATGGATAGTCCGACCCCGCAGCCCAAAGACCCAAAGTCAGCCCTGCTACAAGAGATGCTGACCTTGACGCCGTACCAGGCGCCGAAGGAGAAGAATAAAAAGGCCTTCTCTGGCGAGGGAGGCCAGAGAAGGCCTCCGCTCAAGAGCTCCTCCGGACACCAAGTCCGGAGAGACCCAAGCTCCCTCCGCCCCCGAGCGGGAGCAAGAAGAACACAAGGAGGAGAGTGACTCCTCCCGTACAAGGAAGAGGGCGGCGTCAGAAGACGTCGAGGAGGAGCAACCTCCTCATGCCTTGAAGAGATAGCACAGGCCCAAGTTGGTCCTACTTGATGACAGCTTGGATTTTGACAAGGAGTCCACAGCATCCGAAGAGGTTCCAAAGAGGAACCCCAGGGCCGAGCCCCCCGCTAAAAGGTACGGATCCAGAGATTCCTGGGCACTTGTTTCATTTGTCTATTACTGATAGTATGTGTGCACTTCGTGTTACAGCCCACCGCGCTCCCTCCCCACTAATCAAGTCTCAGAGGGGACTTCTCGGCTAGCCGAATTGGCGAAGAGCGGGATCGCGTCGCTCCACGCCTCCTCCGGTCATCGGGGAGACCGGAGAGGTGCTATCCTGAAGGACCCCTCCTGGCCCGGACACGGGAGGTGGTGGTGATGAAATCATGGCTGAGGTCAACACCTTGGTCACCGAAGAGCAGGAGGGGATCCCTCCTGATGAACAAGGAGGGGGAGCTTGGTCAATCCGGGCCCTCCTGAAAGATGCCTCCGGAGCCCCCAAGGCCCTCGGAGGCATCAATTCCGCCCTCCACCGAAGGGGAAGCCTGGGCCCCACCGCCTGCGCCAAACACCGGAGATCGGGTTGCGGCTGGGTGGTCGGATGTGATGGAGGAGGCTTTGAATAGCTCCTCCATCAGCACGGAACACCGCGCCCTGATGGGCGTGGTTTTGCAAAGTATTCGGTCTGCTAACAGCAGACTAAGGGAAGCCTTTGGTGGCCTCCAGACAGGCTTCAAGGTAAGCCATGTAATATTCTTTCCATAAAGCGATTTTTGTGAATGAAGTTTGTGCAATCCTTGTATATAGCAGCCCCCGAGACTCTGTCAGGATTGAAAAAACCTAGCAGAGGATCGAAAATCATGGAATCGGGGGTTTAAATAACGTGGTCTTTTTGTTTTTTAGGCCTCGTCTTTGGCGGCGGCTGCCAATACCGCTGAGCTGGCCGAAATGAATCGGAAGCTCAAAAGCTCCAATGTAGAGCTCGACCTTGTCAACAAGCGGTTTGACGAAGTGCAAGGTTAGTCCGATCGAGAAGTAGTAATTTGTATTTTCCTTGTCGAGCAAGGTATTCGGGATTATCCCTAAGCAGGAGGTGCTTAATTGTGACGCCCCCGATTCAATCATAAACTAATTATACACGCAAATGTGCACGGTCAAGATCATGGACTCACGGGAAGATATCACAAGACAACTCTAGAAACAAATCAAAATAATACAAGCTTTATATTGCAAGCCAAGGGCCTCGAGGGCTCGAATATAAAATCTTGAAAGCACATGAGTCAGCGGAAGCAACAATATCTGAGTACAGACATAAGTTAAAAAAGACTACCTTAAGAAGGCAAGCACAAACAAGATAGATCAAGAAGGCAAGGCCTCCTGCCTGGGAGCCTCCTAACTACTCCTGGTCGTCGTCGGTCGTCACGTAGTAGTAGGCACCCTCGGGGTAGTAGAAGCCGTCGACGGTAGTATTTGGCTCCTGGGCTCCTTCGTCTGATCGCAGCAACCGGGTATGGGGGAAAAGAGGTATCAAAGCAACCATGAGTACTCATCCAAAGTATTCGCAAGACTTACATCAGATCTAAACTAAGCATGCATCAGTATCAAAGGAATGGGCTGTATCTGTGGGCTGAACTGCAGAACGCCAGAATAGAAGGGAAATTCTAGCCTATCAAAGACTAGCATCTTCAAGTATCTTCAGCACATAGGAGAGTAAGGAATAGCATTTTATAGTTAACAAACATGTTGTAGCATTAACGCCCAGAGATCCTTCCTCGACTCCCTACGAGAAAGCAATCCCGGAGCCAGCATATCCATCTCATGTCTCAAGTATCCAATTCTAGTTGTAATAGACCGGGATACAACTCCGATCATCCATTACCGTGGACACGGCTATTCGAATAGATTACTTCCCTACAGGGGTGCACCACATTACCCAACACGCTTGATTACTCTGGCCGGACACGCTTTCCTGGGTCATGCCCGGCCTCGGAAGATCAACACGTCGTAGTCCTACCTAGGCTCCACAGAGAGGTCCCCGACGATCTACATCCTAAGCGCTCCAGGGTCTAGGGCCCATCGCCCATTGCACTCCGGGTCGTTGTGTGCAGGGTGAATACTAGCACCACCTCGGTCCTGAATGGCGCGATTCAACCGTGCCACAATGTTGACCTGGACGTCTGACAGAGCTTTCGGAAGAAACATACGACGCCGAGTGCCCATAGATGTTCCCGCGTGGCGGTTAGTGCGTAAAGACTAGTGGCCAACTCAGATCAAATACCCAAACCCTTAGTGTATTGGGAGCTCGCGGAGACGAGCAGAGACTCACGATCATGTGACCCCGTCGCCCCGTCTCGAGGAAATGCGGCAAGGGCCAGGCCCAACCCTCTCACTGGGGCGGTCTACCTGCCGGCCGAGCCTCGTAATTAACTCGCGGGTACCCTCCAGGTCAACCCGACTTCAGTAACTCTCGCGGGTACCCCTCGGGGCCGACCTGACTTCAACAATGGTCTCAAGTAGAGTCCAGGTAACCGTGTGTCCATAACATCAAAGGGGAATCCGATGAATCACCCTTGATGGAATCCACTTGATGTAATCATCAAGGTGAACTTAGGAGGAATCACCCTCGAGGTTCACACTTGAGGTGTTGCACGACAGAGTCGTATCAGGAGTGGTGAAGAAGGAATCACCCTCGATGACTATGACCGAATAGCTACACTACAGAGTAATCATCAAGAGTGTGGTACGAGGTATCACCCTCGACACTCGATAGTAGCTCTACAGAGTCGTACAACTAAGGGGGGTGAGGTGATGTGTTGGGCTCTGGACGTCGACCAAGTTGATCGAGTCATCGGTCAACAAGCCGGAGCAACTAGGACAAGGGGAGGGGTCACTGATGGATCACTAACCAACCTATACTAAGCAGTTTAGGATAAGCAGGTAAAGTACAACAACAGGTTACAAAATCAGGCTATGCATCAGATATAGGAGCAAACAAATACAATAGCAAAATCTAATGCAAGCATGAGAGAGAATTTGAATGGGCGATATCGAAATGATCAAGGAGAGGGATTGCTTGCTTAGAAGCTTTTCTGAGAAGGAAGAAGGGTCGTCATTGATGTAGTTGATCACAGTGGCATCAGCAGCCGTCTTGGGGTCTACCGGAGAGAAGAGGGGGGAGAAATAGTAAATACAAAGCAAACAGATGCATGACATGACAACATGCAGAGCTAGGGGTGTTCTAACACGGTGCTACACGATACCGGCGAAGGGGGAAAACATCCGGGAATGTTTTCCCAAAGTTTGGCATCTTCGGATAGATGAAACGGAGGGGGACAGTTCCATGTACGCTATGCTAGGGGCATGTGACAGACGAACGGAGGCACATTCGGATTCGTCATATTTTTCTGATCAGTTTTCATATATAAATTATTTTCATCCGAGTTACGGTTTATTTTATATTAATTTTTAAAGTTTTAATCATTTTGAGAAATTAATTTCATTCGAAATAATTGGCTAACTGCTAGATACACCCAAAAGTGTACCCAACCAGGGGGTCAGTGAGGCTGACAGATGGGGTCCAGTCAACGTTTAACTAGTCAACAGGGTATGGGACCCCTGTCATTGTCTATTTAGTTAATTAATTAAGTTAATTAATTTATTAATTAATTAATTATTATTTGTATTATTCATATATATGATTTTTAAATGTTTTTATTTATTTACAGGGGCATGCCTACTGGCCAGTGGGCCGGCTGTGCACACACGCATGCCCGCAGCGAGCGCCGACGGCCACAGAGGCACGCACGGGTGGGCGGCAAGTGGCAGCAGCGTCGCGGGCGGCCAGGCAGCGGCGGTGCATGCGCGGGCGCCGGCGGCCCTTGGCAGCCGCAGCAAGGAGAGCATGTGGCGGCAGCAGTGCTGCGGGGCGGAAGCGGCGTTGGCGAGCACAAGAATGGGCGGCCGCAGGGCGCAGCAGCGGTGTGTTGTTGCCGCTCTCTCTCTCTTTCAGAAATAGAGGTAAAAAAAGAAGGAGCACAATACACTGGAGTTTCACCCGGCTGTACACACAGCCCCGTTACTATTCCCCGAGCACCCACTGACCTCACTACAAACATGATTACAGCCGGCTTTGTAGCCCTCGACGTTGACGCAGCGCCCACGCTTCTAAAGCCCACGCACGCACCCTCGCTAACGGCCTCGGCCATGCAAACTTACCTCACCATGCATTAACAACCACGCATGGCTAGCCCAAAGCACTGGCTCTTACGCCTGCCCAGCGACACACACGCACGCCACAGCCTAGCTATTGCCACGAGCCCACACATGCCACGCTTCCGCTGCGTCCCACACGTCCCGCGCATATCCGACGCGCTCGACGAGCCCGAACCAGTGCGTCCTACACGTCCCGCGCACACCCGACGCGCCCTGACGAGCCTGACCACACACGCCGTGGCTTATTCCAACACACACCCACTAAGCCACAGCCTAGAGGAGTCCGTTGTCGTCGACGTTGGCGCCGGCCAAGAGAGCCTGCTCCGCCGCCGGTCCATTCCGCAGCTGCAGACACTCGTGCCGGAAGTGCCCGTGCTCCCTGCACTTGTAGCAGCACCTGCGCCTGTTGCCGCCGCTCCCCGACGCCACGCTGCGCCCGTCGTCGTCGTCCCGTGCTCCGCCTTGCTGCCGCTCCCGCGCTCGCCACTGCGCCGCCGTGAACAAGAGCTATTCGTCCGCCCGCTCGTCGATGTCCTGCCGTCAATGCCGAACTCGCTCGTCGAACGCGCGCAGCCGCCCGAGCGCTTCGTCGAACACCATCGTCGTCACGTCGTGGAACTGCTCGATGCCGGCGACGACGGGGAAGAGCCGATCCGCCACCGTATCCAGCTGCTTCTTGACGAGCGCCGCGTCGCCCAGCATCTCCTCGAGGTTGGCGTACCTCGCCGCCATCGCCGCGAGCCTCCCACCGTACACGTCGAGCTCCTCGTTGTCCGCCATCTTCAGGCGGTCAAATTCGCCGTGCAGCGTCGCCAGCCTCGTGCTACCTCTTGAGCACTGCGTTGGATTTCCCCGAAGAGGAGAGGATGATGCAGCAAAGTAGCGTAAGTATTTCCCTCAGTTTTTGAGAACCAAGGTATCAATCCAGTAGGAGGCCACGCACAAGTCCCTCGTACCTGCACAAAACGATAGCTACTCGCAACCAACGTGATTAGGGGTTGTCAATCCCTTCACGGTCACTTACGAGAGTGAGATCTGATAGATATGATAGATAATATTTTTGATATTTTTGGTATAGAGATGCAAAGTGAAAAGTAAAGGCAAAGTAAAAACAAAGCAAGTATTAAAGTGATGGAGATTGATATGATGAGAATAGACCCGGGGGCCATAGGTTTCACTAGTGGCTTCTCTCAAGAGCATAAGTATTCTACGGTGGGTGAACAAATTACTGTTGAGCAATTGACAGAATTGAGCATAGTTATGAGTATATCTAGGTATGATCATGTATATAGGCATCACGTCTGAGACAAGTAGACTAAAACGATTCTGCATCTACTACTATTACTCCACTCATCGACCGCTATCCAGCATGCATCTAGAGTATTAAGTTAAAAACAGAGTAACGCCTTAAGCAAGATGACATGATGTAGAGGAATAAATTCATGCAATATGATAAATACCCCATCTTGTTATCCTCCATGGCAACAATACAATACGTGCCTTGCAACCCTTTCTGTCACTGGGTAAGGACACCGCAAGATTGAACCCGAAGCTAAGCACTTCTCCCATTGCAAGAACTACCAATCTAGTTGGCCAAACCAAACGGATAATTCGAAGAGACTTGCAAAGATAACCAATCATACATAAAAGAATTCAGAGAAGATTCAAATATTAT